>ML677333.1:83752419-83953518 GCA_007922305.1 Dermatemys mawii
ATTATGTTATGTAGTTGTGCGTTGAGTTCATTATGTAGTTGTGCGTTGTAGTTTATTATGTTCTGTAGTTGTGCGCTGAGTTCACTCAACAGTATATAGTTGTAATCTGTATGTGAAATTTTGCATTTAGCTGTCTAACTAGTACTGTATTCACAAATATTACATAAGTTCAGTGTGGATGAGTTATTGTTATTATGGGTACATTCTCTTTTTGACAGCAGATGAGCTGGAGAGCTGCATGCTATTATTTTACCGATACCTTTGTGACAAAAAGGTATCAGTTAGTAGATGAAATAATAGTTTGTCTTAATAACCTTGACAGTCTGCATCTTCTCTGGTAGGTTAATGTGTAATTCCAGCTTTTTAGGAATATAAAGTTATAAAGCTGCATTTGCTGTCTGTTACACTGCTGTCAATCGAAAAACCAATGGAATTACTTTGGATTTACACTGCTGTCAAGCAGAATTTGGCCTTAGTGCCTCAACTGGAGTGCTCAGACGTAATTCTCTTAATTTAAATGTTCTTTCACGAAGGGGAGCACAGACATGATAGCCAGACCCTTGACTTTTGTACAGCACATAATGTAGCCATTTATAGATCTTACTTTAGATATAATCCTGTCTGATATTGGCAGTTCCATTTTTTCAAAAGGAGGTGGTGATCTATTGTGTGTTTATCTATTAAATGAGAGACACCAAATGGACATTGACTTTTCTAAACGCAAAGTAGATGAAAGGTGTTACAGTGAATTTAATAAGCGCCATAGGTGACATAACTTAAAGTAAGATTCTACTTTGAAAAATGACTCTGTAAAACTGGTAGATTACAATTGCAGATAAAAACTGCTACCATTTATAAGGGGGAAAATAGTTCACTTAACTACCAGCTCTCTTCAAATTCAATTTGGAACATGAAAGTCAAGCTGGGTTCTTGCTGACTCATGATTCATTATCCCCAGTAAAATCTCTGCCAGCCAGATTCTTCCTTTCATTACACCTGTGCCCCTGCAGTGTCTTCAAATTCTGACCCAAATTATATTTTATAACCATATGGAAGACAATGGGATTGCAGGGAGGAACAGAAAAAAGATGGTGCAACTTTTCAGATTTGAGCTACTAAACAAATTCAGTTCAAGGTTGTTCAAGATATGTTTAGATTATGATGGGGTAGGGGGTGCCAGTGCCTTCTTTCCTCTCCACCTCCCAGCACCTGCTCCTGCTCTTGAATGGGTCTCCCTCTAGATTCCTCCTTCCTAAGGACTGTTCAGTGTGTATCCCCTTGTCACTCCCAGCTTCTTTGTCTGTCTCCTTTCAGTCTCCCTCCACTCATCTTGTCTGTCTGTGAACCCCTTTCCTACACACAATCACACACATGACTACAAAAATTACTTTGCAATATGAAGACAAAACTTTACCATCCGCCTAACAGCACCATTGTATGTTTCATCCTCTACAGTTACTATGCATACATCCTTTATTTTGGATCCTTCAGTATACAATAGAATTACTTCATAGCGCTGTATCAGATTTTCCCATCATGTATAAAAAAGAAAATACAGTCCCTGATGGCCTCCAAAATATTCATATGCTTGTTACTTTTTCCCACGTTGAACAATCTGCAAGATAATAAACACAGAGTCTGTGAGAATAGTATGCCATCCTTTTCCCAGCCAACACTAGATTTTCAGCCAACTAAACAATACATTGTTGAGGACAGAGTGGAGGATGATGTGTATTGTAATGGATTTGTACCACAGATTCATATGCAGGCAGGGGATCAGGCATTTGTCTTTATGGTGTTAGGCAAAAGATTCTTTTCTCCAAGAATCAGGCAGGCAAGGACAATACTGAAGGAGGTTTATTCACGGTACCGGTAAGACTGATAAACAGCCTCAAAAGTGTAGTGCTACAATGACCAATTATATACCTTTCTCTTATCACTTCATTTGCATTTATCTGTACATACAGAGACAGACATTGTTACAAGTCAAGAGAGAACTCTGAACAAAGATAAAAATAGGAACAGTATATATGTATAGAGGTCATCCTGATTACATCACGTATCTATGGCTACCTTGTGGGGGAAAGGTGTGGGGTAGTGGGGTTTAGGTTGAGAGCTTACGGATATTCGGTGGGCTGTGAAGGGAGGGTTTGTTCTGTTCTAAGAGCTGAATTACTGGGCAGACATTTGACCACATAAGTTTATCAAGTCCTTGGGCTACTGAACCATTCCTGCTTGATCTCGAGTTTCTGTCTTAGCTTTTAGCTTTGCCTGAAAATAGACGGCGCTGTGAATCTTTAACTAGAACTGGTTGAAAAATATTCACAAAGAATATATTTAGTTTTTTCCTGTCACTTGTCAAATTATTCACAAATAGTTGTTTTAACTATTTAACCAGCTCTATACATGTTGAAATCACTAACTTCTATTTCTGAGTCATATAATTCAGTTAGTACTGTCTGTCATATTCATGGTGGAATTCTGTCTGTTCAAAAAAGAATTGAAGGCTTTATTTTTTGTACCTTCTCCCTTTATTCATTTGATTTCCATCTTTAGAAAAGCTCCTTAAGAAATAGCTGCTGAAAAAATACTGAAATGTCCTTCCAAAAGCAATATTAATACATAAACTGGCAAGGGTGATAGTTAATAAAGTTGTTTTGATCGTATACAGCTACTACTCAGGGCAGGTTAGCATTTGCAAAGTAAACTAACAATGCTGGGAGAGAGCTCTGTAGCTGAAATCTCTTGGATCTGATGCATTTTGAAATAAAATATAGGTATATCTACTAAATCCAAATTGTATGTATGCTACTATGTGAAATGGCTCACACTAGAGTATAGTGTTGTCACAGAAAGTACCTTTACCCTACTTTCCCATGTGTAAACAAGCTCTCTATTTTTTTGAAAAAAGCAATTAGGCAACAGTCAAGCTACTTCTCTCTTAGATGCAGTTTGAAGTGTATATTTATAGCTTATCTGTTGTAGTCTACCTAACATAGCATCATCAATTTCCCATGCCCCAAGGGGAAGAAAATGAAATGTATTATATGCATATATGCATCTTGATTATGCTGGTCAGCACTGGTAATGGAAGGCAGTTAGAATATGCATTGTGTTTACAAAAAGGAGTGCATCTTCAGCTGTATTCCCTTGTCAGCAAAAAGATTGTTATGCAGAAATCATATTATAAAATGCTCTATCATCATGGCCCGTATGCAGACATTCAGCTAACAGCTAAAATCACCAGAGGGATTTTGGTGCCTAACTACAAAGTCCAGCATTTAGGGACCACTGTCACAAACTCATGCCCCACCCCTCGCAGTTGCCACCTGACCCTGCAATTTCATAAGTGCAGCAGCGCATGTAAATTGGCTCCGTAGCAGTCTGGATTTCATAAGCAATATTAAGTTAAACTAAAGTATCCCGATGCTGTCATTAATTTGAAGAGACAAGGTGGGTGAGGTAGTATCTGATTATTATTACCTCGCCCACCTTGACTAATATTGTGAGGCCAATGCAGCTACAACACCTCTGCATACATTAATTTGAGAATCAGTTTGGTTCAGATTAAGAAGATGCATGAACAGAGCCGTGATGAAACCCAAAGCCAGGTGAGTTCATCAAGAACCCTTTTGGATAATTTGGACCAGATTTTGAGTGACTCAGTGGCTGGAACATAGTACTCAAGCTAAATCTGTGAGAAATGTAGTGGTTTCAGCTTAGATTCACTAGTCCAAAGTAAAACTGAATGGACATTAATTCATGGGAACCACAACAGAAAAGTGGTCCTCATGCACTCTTCTGAACCAAAAGAGCAAAGGTTCCCTCAGCTCTCCACATGAATCTTTCTACTACATCTAGGGGTGTTCATAGTAGGGGCAATAGAAATATTGAGCACAGAAAAATTATAGCTCTTACAATTTTGGTTTTAATTCAGTGACCTCCACAAAAACCATTTTTAGCTTTGAATTTTCCTATGGATTTTGAACTTTCTTGTTTACAGGTGTGAAGAGAAACCAAGATGCTAATTTCCTTCTTCTCTTAGGCTATATTTTATAGTAATGTGAAACAATAAATAAGCTGCTTTCTAGTTCACTGCTCAGGTAAAATACTTTAGAGTACTTTTCATAATTCTTCTCATAAAAGTATTGTTTAATTTAAAGGTCAACCCTCAAAAGACTGTGTGGAATAGAATTAGTTTTCGGCTTTACCACAAAAGGGTATGGAACCCATTATAAACTTAAATGAGATGCAATAAATTTGCCATCTTGATATCCATTAACTTATCTTTGAAATCGTGACTCAATTTACTTCAGCCAGCATTAAAATGTTGGTCATTTATTTTCTATGAAACTAATTTGTAGATCAGCATGACACAGTATTTTAGTAATCCAGCAACCTAGCCTGTTAGAGCCTTGACTGCTCCCAGAAGTTTTGCTTTAATTCCTAGCCTTGTTTTTTGCATCAGCAGTTTGCTCTTAAAGAGAACATTATTTTTATCTCTAGCGTATGCTGGCAATTGCTTTTTAAAACTTAAGAAAAAATGGCTTGTGTGTTTCCTATAACCAGGATCAATTCTTTCAATTGCTTGTTGGTCACTTTCAGTATTAATAGGTGTCTCCTTACACTTTTTTTTCCCAGATATTTTGCTTCTGAGACTTACTCCTTTAGCGTAGTTTGCAACAACCTCCTAACATCTGTAGGACAGTACCGCAGGAGACACAGCTGCAATTAACTTGAATCATAGCTTCAGGGTTAGCCAACACAAGATAAAATCAAATCACTCTTCATCTACAAAGCTTTATTAAGGAAGCTTATCTTGAACATATATGAATATATCTCACTTAATCAATTCCCCGCTATTGCAGAGGTCTCAGTTCTGGCTGCACTGTGGTCCCTCCTATTCTCTGTCTATGGCACACAATAGTAGTCTCCTGAGGTTTGTAATACTTTACTCTAATTTCACTTGTTAGATTTAGTGTGCAGGTGGCTGGATGGTGTGGGAGCAGTGATCTACAGGAGGTCAGATGAGGCGATGTGGTGGTCCCTTCTGGCCAATAGCACTATGATTCTGTGATATTTACCAGAGGAGTCTTCTTTCTTTTCTTTTTTTTTCTTTCTTGTTTGGCTGCATCGCCAAGGAAATCTAGTTTTATAGTTCAAGCTTTTATCCTGTGGACTCATTGTGAACCCAGCATTTGGAACTACTCCTTGGGCTGAGGATCTGAAAGGGACCACAGCACAGTTACAGCAGTCACCATTCAAAGTCAGTGTTTACCAGAAATTATTACACCCTAGTGCAGGGATTGGCAACTTTTGGCATGCAGCCTGCCAAGGAAAGCTCCCTGTAGGGCTGGGCTAGTTTGTTTACTGCCGTGTCCACAGGTTTGGCAGATCGCGGCTCTCACTGACCGTGGTTCGCCACTCCGGGCCAGTGGGGGCTGCAGGAAGCAGCACAGGCTGAAGGTTTTTGAATGTTATAATTCTACTGGTTTTTGAGTGTTATAATTCCTGATGTCAGATTTGTGTCCAGTAGGATAACATTTTAATCTCCTGGTCACTCAATAACACACCTAAAAGTGGCAATTCTCCAACCAAAAAAACCCTTCTAAAACAGACTCCAACATGAAACTGCAGAACTGGAATTATCTTGCAACCTGGCCACCATCACATTAGACCTGAATAAACACTGGGAGTGGTTGGGTCATTACAAAACCTAAACCTAATTTCCCCCATGCTAATTTCCCTCTGCTGCTACTCACACCTTCTTTTCAATTGTTTGAAATGGGCCGCTCTCCTTACCATTACAAAAGTGATTTTTCTTCCCTTGGTATCCTACTGTTAATTGAATTGTCTCCTTAGACTGACCTCATACTTGGTAAGGCAACTCCCATCTTTTCATGTATTTATACTTTCTGCTGTATTTTCCACTCCATGCATCTGATGAAGTGGGTTCTAGCCCACAAACGCTTATGCCCAAATAAATTTGTTAGTCTTTAAGGTGCCAAAAGGACTCCTCGTTGTTTTTGCTAAGAACAAAAGTAAAATCTCCTTGAGACAAAACAATGTATGTCCCCTCTGAAACATGCATCAATAGTGTCTCATAAAAAGAGCTGCTGTCCCTGCAGACAAGCCGACTCTTTAGAAATGAAAAGGCATGGTACATGTTAAAAAAGGCATAAAATTGACATAACTACACAGTCTATATGAGAGACCAGGGCTATTTCTTAGTCTAAATATAGAGTCATACTTCAGTATCTTCAATACTACTGTCTGGGAACGCTTGGTAAATATGGACTTTTAATAGCAGCCAGTGTACATATAGTAATATCATGTTACCTTGGCTGCTATTTCAAAGCTTCTCAAAATGTGGCCTATGGATCAATGGTCAAGATGAACAGGGGAGCCTGATCCAAAGCCCAATGAAGTAAATGGAAAAAACTCCCTTTGATTTCAACAGGCTTTGGATCAGAACATGGAGCTGAATTTAAAAACATTTTTTTTCTACTGGTTTAAATGGTATTCCCCATTCTACGCACAGGAACTCGCTCACAAAGTGGTCGGAATGGTTAAAACAGATCGTTGTAGGAAACAGAGTGATAACATTGTTCACATAATAACTTCAAGCAGGGTGAGATGAGTTCCTCTAATAAAGCACCTAATTTCAAAACTTTACATCTGCTCTCATGATCCAGAACGCGTAACCCAAGCTGACACAAATGGCCTTAGCTACCTTTTCTACCTACAGGTAGAAAAATACAGAATACAAATGGTAGGTCTCAGGAGCAGTTCCTTCATGTTGTACACAAAGAGAATACAGTAAGCCTGTCAACTTCCAGCATACAGCTACTGAAAGAAAATTATCATGCTGTTCCAACTTTCATGTCTCTATAAAATAGATGGTTTTCATCAACAGCTCTTTACATTCCTGATTCTCCATCCATGAATGAACACTTAGATGACAGAGATGCATAACATATTCAGGAGCTTGGGAGCTCATGCTAACATCAGTACAACATGAACAGAAGTTCTGAGATAAACAGGTTTTAATATACAAAAGGCATTTTTACTACAAAGTCTTAATCTTGCAATATGTGGAGAGATCCAATAATGCAAGATACATGGATTTATTTCCTTTCTATCTTCCAGAAGTTTCTAATAGGTTTTGTTGCTTGGCCATTGCTTAAAAAGATATGCTAGTAGAAACTGAAAAATTATTGCATGATTAAATGTGCTTATTATACAGTATGTAATGAGGGGTGAAGCTAGGAGACTGCTGAGTTCAAAAGCTCCTTACAATTTAAATAAAGAAGTAATGATCTGCAAAAGATCAGTAAACAATTTTAAAAGTCCAAATGTGGTTAATGGGAAGTGACTCCATATGTAATAAAACAAGTTTAATAATGATTAATTTACATATTGAAGCTGAAACAGATATTACAGAAGTCCTCAGACTCTAAGGCCCTGATCCAAAGCCCATTGAAATCAGTGGAATCTTTCCATTTGACTTCAGTAGGCTTTGGATCAGACCCTTAGCTCTCCAAGGCTGGATGGAGTCTATTCATCAATCTGTCTTCTGGTAGGGACTTGTATTTTACTCCCGGGTTTATGCCCTTTTCTTTCTATTATTTTCCTAAAACCCCATCCTCTTCTCCCTGTGTGCTTTCAGGGCTTATATTGTCTCACTGATTCTATAAACTGATCCTTCTCTATTGACTTTGAGGACATATGCCTTTGTCACTGTATTTCTCTCTGATGCTACTGGGCTCCTCTCTTCACTCCAGGCATTTTTCTACACTAACATTGTCCAAGCCACTAAGGAAACCTCCCTCTGTGTCCTTCAGATATATTTCTCCCTCTTGCAAGTCTTCCCTAGTTCTACTGCAATTCCCTCTTTTGGCATTCAGATCACCCCCCCAGCATTGATAGAATTCCACCCTAACTTGGTTCCTGGAAGAAAATTCCAGAAGGGATTTTGTGTGTGTGTGTGTGTGTGTGCATGTGTGTTTTCTTATCCTGTCATTTATTTTTGGCAATTGTTTTGTTAAATTAACTATTACTTGACAGTAGAAAATGGGCTGGGGTATTTTCCTTTTCCTACCATAGGATCCAATAGTTCTTGCTACCGAAATGGGCCATAAATGACTAGTACAAATGAACCTCCTAACTCAGCATATCTGCTCCCAGGAGGTCTTCAATGTCATAATCTGCTCACTTGAATTACTACTTGCTGCTCTTGGTAACAGTGCATAGCCAGAACAGCTAGGAGAGAGTGAGCATGATTCTGTGCTGTCTCATGTTATTTGCATCGCCTAACTTATATCCAGCTACAGAATCCTTGTTGATGATGCACAAGCCATGCAAGCAGCTTGACTTTCACAACCCACTTGAAGATTGCTGGGCAGATGGTTAGCACTTAACAAAGAAGCATATTTTCACTTGATAATGGTTAATTGGGAAGATATGCTTAGGAAGTTACTGAGATACAAAAATTGAATCCAATAAATGATTATTGCAACATCATTTTTCAGAGTGGTACCACATTCTGTGTACCACATATTATAAGATAAATGTTGTTGTTACATGGTTGCCATAAATAATCCCAATTTATTTGGAAAACGGTTCAGAGTTTGGTTTCAGTTCAGATAAGGGCTCAACATTTCTGAAAGGAATTCAAGAGACTAGGACAAGGTGCTAATAAGATTGTCAGAGAGATTTCTGATAATTCTATCTGGTATGGATCCAAATTCCACAGCAACAATGTATATTGTTCTGACATTTTTACAGTTCTGCTCTGAAGTTTTCAAAAATGAAAACTAATGGGTGAAAAGGCTACCTGGAATTGTGAGTCTCCAAAAAAAAGATGTGATTTTGACTTGAGAGTGAGCATTTGGGAACGAGAGATTAACTAAAATAACAACTTCTCTCTTGTTTCAATCAGCTTTCTCAATTCTTTCTCAAGTCTACATCTCTTTTTTGTCCTGAGAGTGGAGATTTGGGACACCACCTGCCTCCCTCTCTTGAAATGCAGCTCATTCTTTGCCTCTTTATATTTTTGGAAGATGAACTCTTCTGAATGGTTTCCTTGAAGAATGCTCTGGAAATGTCCCTTCTTCCACTCCTGCCCATGTACACATCAAATATAGAATAAATCTTTTTGCTCTTCTGGTGCTTTTCTTGAGCAGCAACAGTAAAAGTCAAGAGGGCCCTAGAGCAAATGAAGCAATTTAAGTGTACAAGTTAAGCCTGTCTGTGATGCTGGCAAACCAGGTGCCAACTTGTTCCAAAGACTCAATTCCTCACTTGAATACTGAAAATGGAATCAGTCTGGTTCATCTCTGTGTTAGTAGTGCTAAAATAGATATTAAGATGTGTAAAAAAATGCTTAGGGTTTAGATGTTATTGAATGCCCATAAGTTTCTGCATGAATAAATCTGATTTATAACATCTGTATCCCATATTGTAAGGTAATATTTAAATATTTGCATTATGTGACTGTGTAAATCACCAGGCACCAGGAAAGGCACTTTAATTAGTGTAAAGTGCTGCTCTCCAACAGAAGGTTTTATGTCCCACTCCAAAAGGAAGGCCCACCAACACCAGATAAATTTTTGTGGAACATCCAAAAGGACCAAAGACTTTGATTGCTCTCCCTTGCACCTATGAAGAGGAGCTGTGCAAGTGAATTCCTTTCAGCAGCTGAATTTGCACTTCAAAGTGCAAGAGGTGAAGGGAATAGAAAGCTCTAACAAGGAGGAACTGTAGCTTTATGCTGCTTGGACTCTGAGGGGCAAGGGTTCCTAAGTATAAGCAAAAGCTCCCAAGTGCTTAACCTGGGTTAGCCCTCAAGGACATACAGAGCTTGTTTATTATAGAAGCGTCTATTATTTTTTTAAACTTAAGCTTGGCACTCATTTGTGTGTATATACAGCGCTTAATTCATAATGAAAGAGGTACCGGGGCTCAGTCCCAGCACCTCAGTCCCTTCCTTTAGAGCTGGGTGGGTTGTGGGGGCTGGCCGGTAGCTGTGAGATGCCATGGCTATGAACTGCCAAGCCTAGAAGTGCTGGGGCTCAGCCTTGGCAGAAATTAAGCACTGTGTATATATGTTTACCTGCTTTACCTTGTAAATAACTCTCATTCCTTCTCCTATATAATAACTGATTATACGATTGGCTACTAGCATTGTCTTTGGTGTGAGAACTAGAGTGCAATTGCCCTTGTGTAAGAGACTTGTCCTTTGGGACTGGGAGTCATAGGTGCTGACTCCATGGATGATCCAGGACTGGAGCACCCATGGGAAAAAATGGTGGGTGCTGTTCCTCTATCAGCACCTCCCCTTTCACCTGTTTCTTTCCCCCTCTCCCCCAGCGCTTCCTGCCGGCCAGCATCCCCACTGATCATGTCTCCCTCTCCCTCCCAGGCAGCACCTCCTGCCTGCCTCGGATCACCTGTTCTGCAGCATGCAGGGGTGCTGGGGGGAAGGAGGGAGGAGCAAGAGTGGGGTGCACTTGAGGGAGGGGGCAGCACAGGACGGGAAGAAGCAGGGTGATGGTGGAGTGAGGGTGGAAAGAAGTGGGGCTGAGCAGGGCTTGGGGGAAGGGCTGGAGTGGGGGGGCGGGGCCTGATCTCCTAGCTCATTAGAAAGTCAGCGCCTATGCTAGGAGTCACCTGAATATTGCAGTAATATTTGGTGTATGGGACTATCTATCCCAAAGGAAAGCTTGCCGGGGTGCCAAGACAGATTGGAGTACCCAAGTGGCTGTCTGACTCCACGTTAAGTTTGTTATAGTGCCTAAGGATAATTAATTAGTGAAATTTAAGTATAGAACTCACAGCCAATTTGAGGCTTCTGCCCTGTTTCCTAGGAGTCTGTCCTGAGGTCAGTACCCATGCTCTAGGGCCACTTCAGGACAGCTTCACGATGTCCCTCTGTGTTTGTTAACAAATTATAGTAGCATCAGGTCTAATCATTCTTTTGATAGTTGAAGTTCTCATTTAAACAGCACACAGATGAAACTGTATATCATTATGGTGGCGGGAGGGACAAGCCACATGGCAATACGTATGGCTGGTCATATGGCCACCAAGATATCATTTTTAAAATGTATCTTTTTAAAGAATACATTTTAAAAATAATATCTTGTCTGACATATGACCAATTTCACATAGATGGTTCTTTATTCTTTTAATGATTTCTGATTTACAGCAGGTACATGGAGGACTTGAGTGTATTTCAGAATTGGAGGGCAAATCCAAGATCTGAACAAAATCTTTCATTTTCCAGTGTGATGTGCATCTGGGAGATAAGAAGCAAAAGTGACTGCTGCCCTAATGAGAGAGAATTAATTCACTAATCATATGAAAGAACATGGTAGGATGTGTGGGGGAGAGATGTAGATTACACACACCATGGATATAACTATAAAACTTACATTAGAATTTTTGTAAAGATATTTTAAAGTCTTAGTATTATAAAAAAAACCTATTAAATTCCTTTATTTGGGCCTGATCCAGTGCTCCTGGAAATCAAATGCACAACTCCCACTGATTTTAATAAGCATTGGATTGGAACCTGTAACAGCAGAGTAATGAGTGTGTCTGCAATGTTGCTAGGACCAGAATGGTACAGAAAAATGTGAGCACTTGGGATCTAGATTATGAAACAGAAATATTTTAAGGGATTTAGGGTGGGATTCATGAAGGGTTTTAGGCATTACAGTGCTGAGCATCCTGGCAATGAACTTTTAGGTGCCTAGAAAATCACAGGAATAACATCACAATCCACAACGCTGAGTTAGGCACCTATACAATGAATGGGGAGAGATAGGTACCTAAGAATATGTGTACACAGCTATATAAGACCAGGTTTGAGCCTAGGCTTAAGCCTAACCCCCTTTCCTCCACACACCAATTGTGCTGACCTAGGCTCGAACCAAGGGTCTGAGCCCATGTTAAGCTGGGACCTCGCGTCTGAGCACTGTTGCTTTCCTGAGTGCATGTGGCCCTGGTTTGATTGGGGTCCCAGAAGTCCTCTGGATGTATCCCAGAATTCCTGGCAGCAGAAGAGCAGTGCTGCTGGTAGCTAGAAGCACCATTACTGCCTGGTCAAGCACGCTCCCTGTTCCTGTTCCAGCTCCTTCTCATTGCCATGCGGAGCTTGCCCGGAGCAGGGAGCAAAGCTGACTGGTGGGATGTGGCTCCTAGCCACTGGGATGTTCTGTGTTGAGCCAGGAGCCCTGCTGCTCTCCCTCCCTGCTCTCTGGCCCTTGCTTCCCCCAGCCGGGCCTTCCTTGGTGATGCAGGTGCAGAGGCACCCAGGTAGCATGCACTGTGAGATGGGGCCAGCTCAAAAACTCCCCACCAGTCTCCTCGGCGGGGAGAAGAAGAGAGAGAGAGAGTGTGTGTGTATGTGTGTGCACATGTGCGTGCGCTCTGGAGACTGATGTCCTAATTATCCTTAGAACAGGTGCACAGGGGCATTTTCCTGCCAACGTGACAGCCTAAGGTGCAGACCCCAATTCTCAGAGTAGATGGTAGTTCACTATAAAGCCTCCTCAAACTTCAGTCATTCTACTCAGACAGCCACCAAAGGAGCTAATTATGCAGTTTATGTACCCATGTGCTCCTTATGGGCACCTAAGTCCCATCAGTGGCACTGTCACAGTTAGGAAACAGGGTGGACAGTTATATAGAATTATATATATAGAATGGTTTAAAAAATATAGAGAAAGGTTATTATTTTCTATAGGGCATTACAATGAGAGTTTTCTGCACCAGGGCAAATTCCCCCCGGAATGAATTGCTTGTAGGTTTGAGAGTTTTCTCATTCATGTGGTATTTAATATGCATCAGCATACATATGTCCAGGAGCTAAGGCCACCTCCAGCTGTGCTGACACTACTCTTATTTTGAGAAATAAGTATTTAGCGAGTTGATTACACAATTGAATTATAGAAAATACCAAGTCAGCGTACACCTGGCTTTGTTAGTCAAAGGTGTGCTAGCATAAATTCATTCACAAAACACCCATAGCAAGGTGGGTTCAGCCAGCAAAGTCAGACCTCAGTGAAAGGTTAAAAAATTAATTAAGCCTCACCTGCACCAAGAAAATAACCATGTCTAAGCATTGTTTGTGGCCAAGCTATGTTATAATACAATTTATTCTTGCCTATGCAAACAGAAAAAACCCCACCATGTTTATAACCATGTTTTAGCCTAGGGACACAATTTTCCTCTTACACTAACTTTAAATTAGTGTGACTCCTCTAACTGCAGAGGAGTTACTTATTTACATCAATGTAAGTGAGGTCAGAACTGGGTGTTAGGAAATCATATTTATCCTAACATGGTTGTAAGCATATTTATTTTCTGTCCTCACTAGCAAAGAAAACCTAACCTGGCTGCCCTTTATATATAAGCATGAATATTTGTATTTTGTTTGTCTTTACATTAAATACTGGAAGTGTTGGTTACTGAATCAGTGGGATAGTACCTATGTAACACACCAATGTTCACAGTACATATGCTGTTGTGAGAACTATGATGTTTTGCACTATGTTCACACTTGAATTGTACTACATTGTTGCAGTTCCACTGCCCCCTGGATACCTAGCCTACAAATTTCTGTAAGTGCTTCCTAAAGCATTGAGGTGTGAGAGATTTTTGAAGACCTCCTGACAGCTCAGCAGAGTTGTGGTAGAGGTGTTCAAACTCACATAATTCCCATGGGATAACACCCATAAATCCTTCTCTCAAAATGGAGGCCAGGGTGAAGGGACAGGTCTTGCTTAACAAGAAAGATTTTTGCTGGAACTTTCAATAAGCAGTCATGAGATGGCTAAGGTCAGGTAATGGTGGATATCATGGTAATAGCTGGGAAAAGTTAGTTGAGGAACCATACTCACCGCGTGGAGTGACACTTCTTGATCCACGCCATGAACACAGACTGGAGGAACTGAATTGTTCTCAAGAATGAGCCATGGTAGTTACATACCTTCACAATGAGAAGGAAGACTTTTCAATACACCTCTGACAAAGTCCTGCTTTTGCAGGACCGGAGCAGGATGCTGAGAACTGACCGGCATGGTAAAGAGTGTGGAAATTGCTTTGTGGAACTGGCTAACCCAGATAGTTGGATAGCAAGATGAGGCTAGGAAATTCATGGTGATACGTTCTGTTGTGAGGGTGTGCATGATAATACATCATGTGTTGCAGACTGGAGTGATCAAAGTGATTATCGTCCCAGAGGTCACTGGACAAATGAAAGGGTGGGGTTCCTGGAACGGTGCAGGAGTGCTTGATGTAACCCAAATGCCGATTTTGTGCTTTGCTCACAAGTTTAGGAGTATGTTGACAGAAAAGGGCACTGCTCAGTGGTGATGAGAGCCTTAATATATCATTGTGGCAAGCTGATGGCCGTGTTCATAGTGCTCCTCCCCTTTGGCACTCTCAGTGCTATTATTACACTATTGTCATATCCAGAATGCTGGCAACATGTGTTTGAAATCTATACTTTGACAAACTCTTGGAAATCATCACAAGAGCTGCCTTTTATCATCGTGAAACTTTGCCAGACTGTGGTCAGCAAAAAAGCACTCTGGCTGTTGATGATTAAGACTTTTGTTATTTCCCAGGGTGATTATGGTAACTATTTATTTTTGGGCCCCACTGATTGTGCTATTCAATGCACTGTGGGCTTCAAGTGGATGCTGCAGATCAGTTTCTTAGCTGAATTTGGAGTAAAGTGGAAAAAAACAACAACTCTGCATTGGTTCCTTTGCATAATTCCTCACTGATTTTCAAATGTCACTGCTCTTATTCAATTCTCAACTGATCACACTCCCATAAACTTCCATGGGAGATGGACTAGGAAAATATTGGCTAGAAAACTGAGGGAATGGCTCCTCCCCAACCCAGGCTCTATGTGCAGCAGAACTAATTGCACAAAGACATTGCCCTCCCATTGGGGAACCATCCACTCCCACCATCCCCAGGCCTGTGAAGAACTCTCTGCTAGTCCAGACATCTGCATATGGAAAAGCCCTAAGATGGGCCAGGACTGGAGCCCTTTGATGATTTGGAATCCCTTCCATTCTCAGAGGGCCTTCGTGATACTGAGGGTTTGCAAAGCTGAAGATTCCCTGGAAACCCCAAGTGGCATACATTCAAGATAGCCAGCCCTACATCAACATTTCTACTCATTGCTCTGTCATAGGGGGCATGCCAAGGAGGGAGATGGCATGGCTGAATGCTGCTGTGATTGAGCAATACTCAGCTGCTATGTCAGCCCACTGGGGCCATTACCAGCTGCCAAAAGTTAGAGCAGCCCCAAAGGCTGTGTGCATATAAGTGGCATATAGCTGCCTTTATTTCCAGGTCCTGGACCAAGCTCAGCTCTGACAGACTCTTTTTCTGTAAGTGATGAACAACAACAACAACAAAATCAATGCATCAGTCCTTAAATTCTTTCAGGTAGCAAATAAAACACTTCAAGGCCATTTCAGATTTTCACTGGAAAATACAAAATTAATGTACTAAAAATAATTGCTAGATGTGGGAAGAAAACCAGACATTACACACAACATTCTAAAATGCCTTCCCTTCATTATGCTTTTAATATACTTTTCTGGAGGTAAAGCTGTACCTTGGTCCTGAATCATATTAAGTTCCCATTACTGTTATTACTTCTATCATTATTACACCACCACATCCAGTCTATTGCTCTGAGAGGGATTGGCTATCGGCCTCCAGAGGACGCTGTGGACTCTACTGTATATTTTCAGACACTGGAAAAATGAGAAAAGCACTTTTCATGCACTCCCTGCACTGATTAGGACAGAGGCATTTACGTTTCTAGACTTAATGTCCCAGTGTTTTCATTTATAAATCCACTTTTTTTGTTTTGTTTTCTACAAAACTGACAGTGGCTACATTTTCTCACCTGGAAGGAAAGCATTCCCTGTACACGTTTGCTCTTCTATTTGTGTGACACAGGATTTTGGAGACATGGAGTTCACACAAATACATGGCAGATAGCGTGCAAGACATACTAACTCCTCCACTATATAAATGGGCCCAAAGAGTCAAAGATGTTAACATAAGCCAGTCACTGTCCAACACTAAGCAATTTTAAACAAGCTTTAGGGTTTGATGTACAGAGACACCAGCCTGCCTAGTACCATGGCAAGGCACTATTAAAAATTCTTGTAACCTTTTATTAAAAATACAGAACAGAAGGAAAAACAGTTAAAGCATTTGAAATGTAAAGTATTTAACAAGGTTTTTATTTTAACAACATTCCTTGTTCCTTTTCTCTCTGGCTGGAAAGAGTCTTTAGGAGGGTAAAAAAACAACAACATTATATGCCAGTCTCTTGGATGATATCAAAGACTGTAATAACTATCCTTTTGAGATGGGTGGAGGCTGTTGGTTTTTTAAGTTCAAAATCCATTTCCTAGAAGACAAGACAGACACACACACACAAACGGGGAAGAGAAAAGAACAACAAAGATAGAAAATACAGTTTCTGTCTCTGGTGTTGAGACTCACTTGCAACCTCACTGCTGGAGAAACACAGGTACGGCACACTGTCTTATTTGCCACTATGAGACCTGGCAAACTTGGGCTGTTTAGGGCATTGCTTTCAATTGTCTCTTTCTATTAACAGGCTTACAGTAATGTTGCAAAATATAGTCTTGCCTGGGTAAACCATATTCTTCTTAGATGGTAAAAGGAGACATAGGAAAGAGAAGAAATAAGCTGGTGAAGAGAAAATGACAATTGGGAGGGGAAAATTGTGGGGGAGACAAAGTCTCACATCTGAGGTAATGTTTGGAATCCATCTGGATATGGTGGAGGTAGCAATGTCATTTGGTTCTCTGTCTCTCGCCTGGTCTGGTCAGCACATCTTTCAGGCGAAAGATGAAGAAGGTCCAGGATCCCAAGGGATGGTGGGAGTGGCAGCCATGATGGTGAGGTTTGTCCCTTCTCCTCTCATCTTTCTGTTAGCCAGCGTCAAGGTCCATTAGCTTTTCCCAGAAAAGTCTGTTTCTGAAGACCCCAAAAGGGAGTCATAAGCAGAACAGTTCATCCCCTCATTATTTTTTCCACCAGTTATCAGGCCCAATTTCTGACATGCGAATTTTGGTTCACTGATTTCTGATCCCATATTTTCCTTGTTTACTGGGCATGATCTTATCACAGCCTTTGAGCTGTATTCTGGGCTAATTCAGTCTTTTTGTCTTCCTTTTGTTCCTTTTCCTGTCAACATTTGTTGTTATAGGTTATTGTGACATTTTATGAACTTTTACTCACTTCTTAGAGTTAAACTCACAACTAGGGTAAATGTGTAGGCCAAATTATTACAACAACCTTTCCTTCCTTCCATTTCCCTCTGCTCAGAGACCCATTACAATTTCAAAGTAATAAACTTCAAACTACTCTATGAAGGACTTACATAATGGATCTGCATGGTTCCTTTGAAGTTGTGTCCTATAAGGTGGTAAAAAAAATCCCAGAACATCTACAATTTGTCAATCATTTGAGATTAATTTTGCTTGATATAATAGAACAGCTTCAAAGGAATCATGCTTGTCCACTATGTAAGTCCTTCATAAAATAGTTTGTAGGTTGCTATATAAATAAAAAGGTTTGATTACATACTATATAGTAAAGTTATTTTGCAAGTGAAATGAGTGCTCAAAAGGGGAGTGATAGCACTCAGCAGAGGCAGGCATTTTACATGGTACGCAAGTCACCCGAAACAGCTCACCCAAGGCAAATAAAAATCTGATTCATGCTTCAGTATTTTTCACCATGACTATAATAATTCAAGCCTCTCAGAAGTCTTTCTGCTATTTATGTACCAAGCTTACCATTTATTCATAATTCTGCTACTGTTACATTTGCTGCTGTTCCCAACATTCTTTTGTTAACTCTCCCCTCAAACTCTTTGAAATAGTTACCACTGGATATGAGATTCCAATTTAAAAATACCTTTCCAACATCAAATTCTTTGATAAACCGATTTCCTGCTTACTAAGCAATCTAGACAATTTCTTTTCTTCTCCCTCCTTTGCTGTTTGCTTATCCTGTATTTGCTTATTGGGAATTGCCGCCCTGGTGAGAGTTGGCGCAATTACTCTCATTATTTTAAATACTAACTCTCTTCTGAGATTTCAATTTGTCGTCCCCTCCCGTGTAGCATTTTTAATTTGCTGAAATTTTCAATATATTTAAATTGTGAATTTTGTATTAACTTTTTTATTAAATAATCATAAAAAGCTGATAATACATATACATTCATGTGTAAAGTAATGCTACATAACATGCCCCCAGCACTGCCTCACTCCCAGCAAGTGCATGGAGAAGGGCCAGAAGAGTATGGATCCTGGATTCAGCTTCACAATGCATCAGCTAGCAAAAGCTGAACTGGCACTAGTCGGGAAATAGCCTACATCCAGGAAAGGCGCTATAGTAAGTTACTTCTGAAGGGAAGAAAAGAGACACAGGAAAATAACTGTGTTACAGTGGGGCAGCACAGCTACGTGCCCTTACACTGAACACAGAACAATGGTGGCTTAATCCAGCCAAATACTTAGCAGTTTATATTGTTAGGCTCCCGGTTTGATTTTTAAACATAATTTTACAGCTTGTTATTGACGATGGATCTGAGCAAAATCCCAGATCCAAATATCTCTGAATGCTGTGAGATTCGAAATCCAGAGCCAAGTGTTATGGATTCAGACCATCACTCCTTGTTATGCAAGTCTTGGGCAGTACACCCTCTGGTAAATTAGGATAGAATCCTATCTGGTCAATGAGCTGTGGAATGCTCCATCTTTCTGCTGCTGGTAGAAAACACATCACAGATGAAGCAGCTCGCATCATTAGAAACTCAGTGACTGCTGATAATCATCATCACACTAAGTCTTACATTCTCCGCTTGTGCTTCAGTACAAAACAGGACCTCCACTAACCTTGTGAACCAGACAGAATCTTTAGTTTCGAAGAAGAGTTTAAAACATCATAAAACTCTCTCTAACCTTAAAGGCTCCCATTTGATATCACTAGAAATGCAGTGATGAAGTGAGGGAAAACCTTGATAATAATGCCGTGATCATGGCTAGCTGTACTATTTGATCAGACTATTTGATTAAAACTGGCTTGCAGAAGTTTTGGATAAGGAAAACAGACAACTTATGTGTAACCAGAACAAGTTATAACAAGATCTTTAAAATCTGTAATTTAAACACCACTTTCTATTTGAAGAAACACAGTTCTTTCTACTTCTGTTAAAATCTCTGTATTTTCCACTTATTGAGCACTTGATGTAGACCCACATACTTATTACTACTAATGAGAAAAGTGGACGAGGAGACACTGTGGCAGCCTTTGTTGCCAACAAACAACAAACAAGTTATAATACACAAGTTTGGTGGCCAAAGAAAAATCTGCCCTGAAAAGAACATAATTTGAACCCAAAAGCTCAGGTCCAAAAAGAATTTGCCATGTTTGAAGAAATTAAAAACCCACCTGCTCTACTATCCTATCTCTGATTTTCAATTCTTAACAAATACTGCAATAAAAAGTATCTTTCCCCACACTACACGAGGCACCTAAAGGAGCAGTGCTATGAGAGGAAATATCTCTGGCACCACTTAGGGAGATTGTCTTTTTATTCTACTAGAAGGAGCACCAGACTCGAGAGAATAAGGCATATCTACATCTTTGCTTTTCGTTCAGATTCTCTTCTAAATATACAATTTTAACCTTGTTCAAGTAAAATGAAAATCCTACATGCTTCAAGATAAGACTGTAAATTCAGTGGAATAATTTCCAGAAGATTTAGTACTTCTAATCATAATTTATCTCTTGGTAAGATGCAGATATGAAGACTGTCTTTAAAAGAATGGTTTCTTGGTCTGGTAATTTGTGGATAATGAATATCTATGATGTGCCCCTTCCTTGCCTGACTCATTCTCTCTGATCATCTGCTAGCACTGATATTTCTCACAGAAGAGGAACATTCTGAACACAGGACTGCCAGCCAGGAACTTCTGAAAATTCCACACTGGGGTTGTTAAAAATATGCACTCACTTTTGTATTTTGGTGCCTCAGTGGCTGCTGAATTTTAGAGGTGCCAAATACTCACGGGTCCCACTGATGCCGATGCCTAATTTTAGGCACCAAATTTTAAACCTCTTTCCTGTTTCCTCATCTGGGATCTGATCCAAAATGCATTAAACTAGATCACTGGGAATCTCTCAAGTAACTTCAATGGCTTTTAAATCAAGCCCTTAGCCTTTATTGATCAGCATTGGCACATACTTAATAAACTAACATTCATTACTGATAGTATTCAGAGACAGCCAAATCTTGCAGGCCAAATACCTACTGGAAAAAAACTCTTTTCCAAGGAGTAAGTATATACCACAGTTTCACTTACCACTGTAATTACGGTGCTATAATAAAGAGTGTAAGCACTGAAGTTATTATATAATTTCTCTTATTATTCAAAATAAAGAATATATGCATTAAACATTTATTAATAATTTGGAGCATTTCTGAACTGCACTCAAAATAATTACTGTTTCAATACCCTTTTATTATTGTAACATGTGGTGCAATAGATATGAAATAATTTCAGTCTCCAAACAGTAATATGTCACAGAAATTGTAGAACACAGTCCCACTATCTATTTTGTTCTCAGCAGAATTTCAGTACAGTTTTTAACCAGTGCCATGGTGAGCCAAATACAAGTAATGATTTAATCCCAATACCCCAAAGATCTTCTTATTTCCAGTGGGCCAGCAAGCCAAGGAATCTAGGAAGACAGTCAGAGAGTTCCTCAGGTATGTCTGCACCAGAGCTACAAGGTGTAAATTCTAACTGGAGGAGGCTGACTTTAGTAGCTCTTATTGAGACAGTGCACTGAAAAGAGTGTGTAGGTGTGCTATGTGTGAGTAGTAGGAGAGGCTAGCCATCCTGAGTGCAATCTGAGCTGAGCGCATAGGTACATACCTGGGGCAGCTGGCTCCCCCTGCTGCTCACATCACAATGGCTACAATTTCATTATTAGTATGCTAGGTGGATCAGAGCTAGTGCAGATATGTCTACTCAAGATGGAAATTATACCTTTCAGCTCCAATGTAGATTGAATCTTGCCCTCTAAACAAATATTTAATGCTTATATGTGGGTTTTTTTGCAGACTCCACTTATTGCCATTGGGTGATGTTCTCAGGATTGTCCACCATCATTAATTTAAACATTAATTGAATAACTCACAGCAACTATTTTATTCAATGAATGTGGCTGTGATGTTGCACTCAGTAATGTTTTATGGAAATATGCTTATGGGTGTGAATATAATGTAAATGGAATATGCTTTATGCAAAAGATCTCTTCTAAGGTATCATTACAAAACTTATAATCTACTGCATATATTCCTCCTCTTTGTATGTATGTATCATTCTTGTATCTGAAGCTAGAAATATAAAGTATAACTCTGAAGTCCTATTGTAATTATGCAAAGCGTGGGCCACTAATAGTGGTTTGGAAGCTTGATGGCTCCCATTGACTAGGACAATTGGTTGTATATGGTCTATTTACTTGCAAACCTTCCTGGGTGCGTGTGGGCCAGCCCTGCAAGAATGGAGGCTGGGGTCTCACAGGACATGTGAACATGTCACTTGGTACTGGAGTCCATCTTAAACCTGGTGTTTTCCCAGTTGGAAGGAGGGGTGGGGACCCAGAGAGACAAAAATATCCCGTTTGTGCGATATAAAAGGGGGTGCAACAGAACAAAGCCAATCATGAGAACATCCTGCTTTCCACTTAAGAGGTCTACTGGAACTAACAAGGACTGTACCAGGGAAAGGATTGGTCCCAGACTAGGAAGGAATTTAGTCTGTGAAAAAAGCTTATTGGAACATCTCTGAGGGTGAGATTTTACCTGTTTTCAGCTTCTTAATTTGTTAGGCTTTGACTTGCATGTTTTTGCTTTATTTTGCTTGGTGACTTACTTTGTTGTTTCTGTTATTACTTGAAACCACTTAAATCCTACTTTTTATACTTAATAAAAACCACTTTTCTTTATTAATTAACCCAGAGTAAGTGATTAATACCAGGGGGAGCAAACAGCTGTGCATATCTCTCTATCAGTGTTATACAGGACAGACTATTTATGAGTTTACCCTGTATAAGCTTTATACAGAGTAAAACAGATTTATTTGGGGTCTGGATCCCACTGGGAGCTAAGTGTCTGGCTGCTGGAGAGAGGTGACCTTCTGAGCAGTTTTTGATTAAAGTTTGCAGCTTTAGGGGACTATGGACCAGATATGGATTGGTGTTGCAGCAGGCTAGCTTGTTGTCTGTCTCAACAAGGCAGAGTTCTGGAAGTCCCACGCTGGCAGGGAAAATGGGCTCAGAGGTAATTTCAGCACGTCAGGTGACAGTCCCAAGGAGGATCTCTGTGACCAAACCCATCACTGTAGCCTCTTTCCTGCTAACTGAAATTACATGAGTAGATCAGAGTTTTCTTCAGATTATTATTCAAAATCACTTGACAAGTTTTTATTTCTGTAATATTTTTTGTCTTTCTGGTCTAGAACTTGGCAAAAAAAAGTTTAAAACATTTGCAACAAAGAACACTGTAAATTATTTGCATAGATATTCAACACTTGATATTCAAAATTCAAGCTGTGTTGGTTAATTGATTGGTTATAGAAGTCACATGCTTTTAGAGGAATGTAAATATATAGGAGATGGGCTGGCTTCAAAAAGCCCCAGAGGCTTTGAATCTCTTAGAGGGAGGTAACAAATAAGTAACATTATGGCATTTTAGAAAACTGTAAGCACTTTCCTTGCTGGGCTGCACAGGTCATGCCTGAGGTATTGTTTTTAGAAAGATTAGGTCTCGGTGAGATTTATCAGCTAGGAATCCTGCATTATGTCTCATTCTGCTGGACAGAGTGTAAGGAGTGTATATGCCAGCAGCAAACTGGTTCCCTCCCTTGCTCCCTTGAATAAGGGGAAGCAGGAGAGAACTGTGCCTCAGAGGGGTATTTCGAAGGCACAGTTTCTTCCTAGACTACTGCTGGGGTTAGGCAGTTTATGTATCACTCTTTGGTCAGGGCTATGCCTAAAGGCATAATCTTAGCCCATTGGTATTAACGGTACTGTCACAGTAAATAAAGTAGGCCCATGTGCCAGAACAGGGGCCCACATGTGGCTAGATAAGAGGGCAAGAAGCACCTGGGGACTACAAAGGACCAGGGAGTATCTGAAGGGAGAGACCCAGTGAGACAGACACCTGGTGAATCAGAGCTGCCTGAGTGAGAGTCATGGGCAAGTGAAAGATAGCACAGACCAAGGGAACTAGGGCAAGTCCCAGAAGGCAGAAGAAGGTGTTTTCTGAGGAGAGCTGAAGACAAGGAGAGCAGCAAGAGGAGTTTGTTGGCTGATTTCCCCAAGTCAGAGAGCCAGGACCGGATGGCCTGAGAGGGCTGAAGGTAGGAGAGCAACAGAGGGGCTTACCTGACATCATCTCCACACTGGAGAGCTGGACCCAGAAGAACAGTGATATATCACTAAAGTGAGGGACGCTGCCCTGGTGAAGAAAATATCCCAGCAGAGAGGCTGTGAGGGTTCCCACTGGGAAGAGCAGGGTTCCACTTCAGCTGGAAGAGCCATGGCGGATGTCCTGCTGAGGGACAGAAGAGGACTGATGAGGAGCCTTGGTATGATGGAAGATACCAGAGTATGGTATGGAAGGACTCACAGTATAGAGGCTAGTGGGAGCAAGGGGTGGGGTTGGAGTTGGGAAAAGCAGTTTCCACCCTGGATGTGGAAAATGGATTATGTTTTGTACTTTTGTTGGGGATTACTTGAACTAGGTTTTGGTAATAAACCATGCTGATGGACTAGAGATAACTTTGCATGGAGTGACTGAGGACTGGAAGGGGAAATTGAGGCAGGAATGCCTATCATGCTGCAACCTTCCACAGACAGGTGCTCCAAGCAGGGTTGCCTAATCATAGATACCAAACACATTTCATAATATTTTGAGTTATTTGGGAGAGCCTGTGATTAAAGTGCTGTATTCTATGCTAATTAAGAACATTCTTTATCAACTTCTATCAGTCATTGGAGAACGATTGTTTATAAAAGCCAAGTCCTTCATATTCAAGTTATATGGACTATGGATTTGTAGCCATTTCTGTGGATCTTCCTTAAGTTAAATTCAAACGTGCTAGAATTTACAAACTGCTTTTATGAAAAGATACAGACACAAATACACACAAAATGTATGTAAAACCACTTACACTCTTTAAAAAGAAATTCCAGCAAGGACAGCTTAAAAACTGGAGCCTATTCATTTTCTGTTGTCATCGACTTTGTTTATTCATAACATCTCCAGCTTGACAAATGTAACACTATTCATTTACATGATGATTGTTATAGTAATAATATCTGTTCTACTTCCCATAATGGACTGCAATGTTTACTGGTGAAAGTTGGAGTGTCTATCTACAGTACATCCATTAAACTGCATAATCTCTGGCTTAATTGAAACTACTAATATATCTGGCATCATTGTTTTCGGTAAATTCAAAGGTCAGGTATTTTTATGGACAACATAAATAGGCATCGTCACTGAAACACTAATGCACATTAAATTGTATTTCATCAATACTTTAAGCCTTAGCCTGAGTTGTGAGAATTGGTGATGTACATGGAAATCTGATTATTATTATGAGTCATCATGTGTTCTATTTCAGGCCACTTGCAAATGTAAAGGCCTATATAATGATGATCATGGCTTTATATTATATTATATTTTGTATTTGTTTCCTAATTCACTGTAATTAGTGCAGGTTTCTTCCTCTTCATACAAGAAATGCATTTGATTCAAATGTTGTTCTTAATCTTAGCAGAGAAGTCACTCCTATGGAACCTGTTTGTCTCATAAATCTATTAGAACTTGCGTTTGATAGGCTTTAAAGCACCTATTTGTTTGAATAAACTTTTGACAGACCTGTAATAATATTAGGAAACTTTATTTATTTACAGTCCAATTCTGCCATGCTTCTCCATTACTTCTCCAGTGTAAATCAGGACTTCTTCCATTACAAGCAGTGGAGTTTACCACTGTAAATGTAAGGATGATCAGTATCCTGTTGGGGTGGGATTTTTCAAAACACCTGACTTTCAACAGGACTTGTGTTGCTGAGTCAGTTAGGGTATGTCTGCACTGCACAGACAACTGCGTCTGCAGGACCCATGTCTGCAAATCCATTTTTACCAAGCTTGCGTTTGAGTGTCCACACAACATTGGAACAGGAGCCTTATCCCTGTGTCAATTCCTCCACACTGCACTACAAAGACAGAGTGGCCTCAGGGTTCATATCCCAGTATGTGCAGTACCTGCTTTGGTGATATAGCCTGAGATCCATGACCAGCATCAGCACCAGTGTTACTTTGACTGCTTGATCTGGCAGCTGCCCATTCTCTTCCAGCAGCATCCCTGAGTGACGGGTTAAACTTATAACTTGACATAGAATAATTTTTATACTTCCTTGGCCCATTTATGTACAAAATTATGTCTGGATTCTCTAATGGCTCTTCCTTAACTCTTCCCAAACCTTTCTTTCCCCTATCTATGAGACATTTGTGTACCACTGCATTTATGTTCAGGAATTTAGCCACATTTATTTCTTTGTTCCTTATTATGGAGAAGTTGGGTTTTGGAGGCACAGCGTTGACTCCCCTTGACTCCTGCAGCCATCTGTTACGGATTTCAGCTGCTCGGTATTAAGAAAGTCAGTGAGCGTGTGTGGGGTGTGTAATACCAGCATGCTTGTGAAGGTAAATGGCTTGCAGGCCCAGGTTGCACAGTCCAATGTTCTAGTCTCCAGGCTTGAATAAGCATGGAATGCATTCCACTTCTTTTTGGCATAAGACATGGCAGACTCCCCTTTCTGCTGGACCACTGATTGCAAGGCCCCCCAGTTGGTGGTTTGAGCTCCTAGTGCTATAGACAGTGCATCTCTAAACTCAGTTATGCTACTGGTGTACGGGTATCAGACTGGTGCTTCCTCAGCCACTCAGTTGGGGTCTCCTCAGTCCAGTGCCCACTTTTCCGTTTATTCTCTAAGTTGTCCCACTCAGCTCTGGGGCATTTGCACTTGGTCAGGATGTCGACATCTCTTGTGTAGGCCATGCATTTCAGTCATGCCATCCAGCTGGTCCCAGAACTCAGTGTTTGTTACTGAGCTTGAGTGTGGGCAGTTCGGACAGCAGTGCCTGTTTTTCCTGTGAAGTAAAGGGATGGTAGATATCAGTGGTTTGTGTGTTAAATCCCCATGTTGGCTGACCCTTATCATTAAGATTTCTGATCCTTCTAGGCTGTGTCCTAATTGGAGCCATATGTTGTACTTGCTCCCCTGGGGCAATTAACCCCTGTGGCTCCCCCTCGTTATTCCTGGAGGTGCCCAGAGTTGGCCCTTGAGGTGCTGGCCCATATGAGGACATGTATGGAGACGGTTCTGATTCATCTCTTTTGCTCCTCGTTGCCAGATCTGCCCACGGATAATTAATGGGTGGTGCAGTTGGCTGGCTGGCAGTTGGCTGACGAGGGCCGGGTGTGAGCTCCCCCTCTTCTGATCTGGGGGGTGTGTTCCAGGCAGTGATTGTGATTCTCTTGCTCAGGGATCTTTTCCATTGTCCTAACAGTTACACATTTCAAAGGGAGTGTCATTGTTTTGGCACAGGCTTTTATTTCTTAGTGCCTTATTCTCAGCTTTTAGTGTCGTATTTTATTTTTCTTCTATGTTGAGTATATTCAATATAACTATTACTGCTTTGTTTGTTTTGTCACCTTTCTGGTCATTCCACCATTTAGCCAATTCTTCCTCTGGCCCGACTGCAGCATAATTTGCTTTTTAACTGCTGCCTGGTAAGTTTTTTTATGTGTTTATACTCTAAATATTCCCGAGGGCTGACTATCGCCTCCCCCTTTGATGCCAGGGCTTTTAATCACCCTGGCTGCTGATCTTATTGGGAATGTTCGTCTCCCCCATTAAAAACTGTGATCTCAGTTCCCCAGCCTTGATGGGGATGTACGTCTCCCCCCTCACTCCCTTGAATACCGCCATCTTAAGTTACACACAATTGCCAGCCCTATTTGGAGGCTCATACCACCTGAGGGTATATACATCATGTGCCTAATGCAGGGGGGTGGGTAGTCCATCAGGACTTGCAATATTACATGCAGTGAGGAAGTGGAACCACCAGTTCTGGGCTTAACTCACAGCCAATCACTTACTGATGGTTTGTCCAAGTCCTCCAAAACACACTCTTTAGTTTAAACAGTATCTAACCCTCATGTCAATCATGTTAGATCTCTCTCTGAACTCTGTTCTGGCATCAATACCAAGAAGTTACCTTGGAGTTACCTCTCAGCGCTTCAGGTGTCTATAACGTGTGATAAAGACACCCAGTTACAACTCACCATATGGAGTCATGCTGACTCCGCTCATTGTATTGAAACACATAAGGTTGTCTGTTTACCCCAGTTTTCTATTAGCCATGTATTAAATAGATTATGGCTCTTCAGTAAGCCCAAGGACCCAAGTCCTGAGAGATTTTGTCTGTGGATGGTGGAGGAGGTTGGGTTTAAACCTGCTTACTGATCTGTCCCCCATCACAGAAATAACCAGTGTTGGAGTCCAAATCTTTCTTTACTATTCAGAAGCCATGGCCATGCCATACCCAGTTGTCTCCAGCTTAATTTTCATAGCATGTTTGACAGAATGTATTTGAGAGGAAAATGTGAGCAAAATTGAAATACAAGTATTAAGCAGGATGACGGAAGGGAGCTCAAACAGCATGAAATGAAGTTATGCTAAGACCTGATTTAAATATGACTGATTTCTGCCAGAGCCCAAATATATTCATGCTCTCAGGTTCACAGTGAAGAGCAGACAAGGCTCCAGAGACATCAGAAAAGATATGGAAGGCAAAAATGCTGAATAGTTTGAGATGAATGAATATAGGATAGGGGATTAAAAACTTAACCAGTGTGGAAAAAGTCAGATCATTAGCAAATCAGTGAGCTTTAACAGTTAAGAGAAGGAATTAGGCGTTGATCTTGGATTCTGGAAACCAGCAAAAGATGTACGACAGTATGAAGATGCTTTGAAGTTCTTCAGCAAATAAAAGGTGCTCTAATCTGGCCATCTTTCTTTATTTTCTGCTTTTTTGGGGGGGAAAGGAGAGGGTAGTGTGGTGGTGGTTAGGGTTTGGGTTAAACCTTGCTGAAACTGGTGGGCATGAAGGCATCCTTCACTGAAGATTGCTGTAAGAGACAGTTGTAGAGTCACACCTAAAACACAACAAAAAAGAGGTCTGCCCAGAATTTACCACCATGGGTGAACAGGGTTCCACTGGGTATTATGTGACCCACACTCCTCTGGTCGAACAAGCTAAAATGCCAGCGGAAACTGAGCTAGCATACAGAGACAGAAGCAGAGAAAGAAAGTCAAACAGCAGCCAGGAAGCACAATGTGGCCCTGGGAGAAGCATAAAGAGAGCTTCTCCGCTGGGGGTACTGGATGAAAGTAGCTTGTGCCTGTGAACAAGGACACTGTCTCCTATTATTTAGACTCCTCTTGCAATCAGGAAACAGGATTTTGTATTCTTTGCAAATAAACAAGATTGCATCAAAGGTATGCCATCTTCAGTGCCTCCTAACTGGAGCATCCTACAAGAGCCTAAATTTTTGGTTAGCCACTCGTGTCAAAAGGAGTAACATTATTTTAGTTCTTTCCATTTCTGAAAGCTATAAGCACAAGTTCAGGGTGCTTTCTATTGCAGCTTCATTGCCATTTGCACTTTTTCCTGAAGCCTTCTTGGTGCTGGTTGAAAACTGACTTATTGTTGCATTTCTGTGTGCAACCCAGCCAGAGTAGGACTATGACAAGATCAGAGTATGCTGGCTTTGAAATATGCTGCATGCTTAGTACCTTAATAAAACCTTTACTCACGCTGAATAGTACCTAACCCCTCAGTGGGGCTACTCAACATGTCTAAGGGTAGCAGCTGTATACTATGGCACTTAAAATATTACTGTAACATCATACAAGGAATCAGACTCTTTGACACTATCGAAGTTATTGAATAATAATTCCTCAGAACCTATACACACTAAATAGGAGTTACTTGACACCAGTGTAATTCAACTTAAATTTTCCATCTATATGTCAAACACTGAATTCCTTTGTTGTGGTCTGTTTGAGAGTCTACTGGAGCTGGCTTCTATGTCAATCTGTTTCTTAAACTTTACATAAATATATTGTCTCATACTATAGAATTTATAATCCCTATTCCATGATGAGATATAATGGGGCTTAATTAAAACTCTCTTTAGATAGATTTTTTCCTCAAAAATCCAATTTAAATAAAAAAAATCTGATTTTTTTTTTAAAAAAGTCATTGGTCTTTATCCACCCTGACACCGGGGCATGGGGAGAGGGGATTGGTCCCCAGCTGGAGTGAAGCAAGGGCCAGGGGCAAGATGAGCACAGTAGTGCATGGGGGGAGGCTTAGTCCCTGCTGACTGAAGCAAGGCAGGGGCCGGGGGCAAAAGCACAGTGGAGCGGGACCTAAGGTTGGTCCCTGGAGCAAGGGAGGGGCCGGGGGTAAACTGCAAGCGCAGCTGCGCTGGAAAGAGGGTAAACGGTATCCCCCCACCCCTGTCCATAGAAAGCGGGTACCTACATTCCCCCTGGTTCTAGCCTATTCTCTTCATCTGTCTCTGCACCAAACTGAAGGTGGGGGCAGGGCGGTGCAACCTATTAGGCAAACTAGGCAGCTTTGCCTGCGCTGGGAGAGGAAGTCTGAGGGTATGGTTACACTTACAAAATTATAGCGCTATTGCTTATAGCGCTCGCCTTATACAGCAATAATAATAGCGCTATTGTATGTCCACACTGAGCTGCTCCAGCGCTATAGCATGGCCACATTTGCGGCACTTAATACGGCATTAAGAGCAGCGCATTAGGGCAGGTATCCCACAGTACACCTCTTCCTGATCTGGCGCAATGGCTTGTGGGAGGGGGGGCGTCACTTGCGGGGCATTCTATATCCTGTTTGAACTACCCATGATGCTTTTTGGCATATCCCAGCAATCCCTGTGTTTCCTTCCACCTCCGGCACCATCTTTCAAGGGTTTCAGCAAGGCACGCTCCGTCTTCCATTGTCGAGTGCTGCAATGAATCCAGAACTGCTGAGGGACATGCTGACGACTGTCGCCAGCACATCTCTGTGTGCAGTGGAGTTATTCCTTGACATGCAGGATGACAGTGATGATTCTGAAGACGAGATCGAAGCGGTGAATGCATTCGACACAAAGCTGCTTGTCTCATTAACGGACATGCTCACGGCCGTTGAACGCCGCTTCTGGGCACGGGAAACGAGCACAGAGTGGTGGGATCGCATCGTCATGCAAGTCTGGGACGACGAGCAGTGGCTGCAAAACTTTCGAATGAGAAAAGCCACTTTCATAGGACTGTGTGCTGAACTCGCCCCTGCCCTGCGGCGCAAGGACACCAGACTGAGAGCTGCCCTCCCGGTGGAGAAGCGGGTGGCTATCGCGATCTGGAAGCTGGCTACCCCAGACAGCTACCGATCGGTGGCCAACCAGTTTGGGGTTGGAAAGTCGACCGTTGGAGTTGTGCTGATGCAAGTGTGCAGGGCCATCAATCGCATCCTGCTACAAAAAATCGTGACTCTGGATAACGTGCATGACATCGTGGTTGGCTTTGAAGAAATGGGTTTCCCTAATTGTGGTGGGGCGATAGATGGGACCCATATACCCATTCTCGCGCCCGCCCACCTAGCTGAGGAGTACGTTAACCGAAAGGGGTACTTCTCCATGGTTCTCCAGGCGCTTGTGGATCACCGTGGGCGTTTTACTGACATTAACGCTGGCTGGTCTGGAAAGGTGCATGACGCACGCATCTTCCGCAACACCGGCCTGTTCATGAAGCTGCAAGCCGGGACTTTTTTCCCAGACCAGAGGATCCCTGTGGGGGAAGTGGAAATGCCCATAGTGATTCTTGGTGACCCTGCTTACCCTTTAATGCCCTGGCTCATGAAACCGTACACAGGGAGCCTGGACAGCAGTCAGGAAAGGTTCAACTACAGGCTTAGCCGTTGTCGAATGACTGTGGAGTGTGCTTTTGGGCGTCTCAAGGCGCGCTGGCGTTGTCTTTATGGGAGGCTAGATTTGGCCGAGGGTAGTATCTCCGCGGTTATTTCCGCATGCTGTGCCCTACATAATCTTTGTGAGCGGAAGGGCGAAGGCTTCACTCAGGCATGGTCCTCTGAGGTTCAATGCCTGGAGGCCACATATGCCCAGCCAGAGAGCAGGGTTCATGGAGGGGACCAGCGCGAGGCTGTTAGGATCAGGGAAGCCTTGAGGGAGCATTTTGAGGCTGAAAGCCAGTTCTAAAGTGAGGTGCAGATGGAGGGAGGGAGGGAGGGAGGGAGGGAGCATTCTTTTAACAGGAACAGGCATTTGCTTTTCTGTAGCCTGTAATAATGTATGTACACTGAATAAAAAAACCCCATTTATTAAGAAGACAATTCATTTATTGAACAGGTACTTCGGTTGCTGAAAGAAAATATTGTGATGCATGTGAGGGGGAAGGCAGGGGAGGTGCAATGGGGGTGTCGTGGGGTCAGTCAGAGATCGGAGTATATCCGGGTCTCTGAGTCTCCAGTGCCCTCACAGTGGCCATGTCCCCCGAACCCCATTTGCGGTGGCCAGTAAGGCATGTTATTAGGGGTAGACTGCAGTGGATAATGGTCTGGGGTCTGGGGGTTGTCCGGTGAAGACAGAGGGGTTGGAGGCAGCTGTGGATGGTGATAACCATTTGGCTGATGATAGTGGCCTGGAGGGTACAGAGGCAAAGAAGGGGAAGGGAGTTGGGGCAAACGATAATTGGGGTGGTGGGTGCGGAGCTTCTCCTCCTGAAGGGTGACAAGCCGCTGCATAGTCTGCAATTGAAGCTGCAGTAATGAGAGCAGCTTGTCGGTGCTTTTCCGGCGGTGAATCGCGTTCTTCTTCCGCGCCTTCTCCCTCAACTTGCTCTCATTCTCCCTCCACCTCTGTGCAACTCGATTCTCCGTTACAGCCTGTTGCATTACTTGCTGTACAAGATCCTCTTTGCTCCTTCGTGGCCGCTTCCTCAGTCGCCTGAGCCTCTCAGCTGTAGATAAGAGCGATGGCGAAGGGGTGAAGGACGACCCTTCTAAAATAAAAAGATACATTTCACAGTGGTTCCCTTGTAAAGAGCAGACATGCCTATCATTCCCCCGCATTCCCCGTTTGCCTGTCCCGCAGACAGCACAGATACAGCAACAGAGCCCCTGCCATGGTGAGTGGACTCCAGAGGCAAGGGAAATGATTTTTTCCCTGCCCTGAAAAGCTGTGGCGGGGGAGGGGGTGGAGAGTGCCGGTACGTTGCAGGAGCCACAGTGTGAGCAGCAGGCAGGGGGAAGGATTTCTTCCCTGCCCTGAAAAGCTGTGGTGGGGGTGGGGGGGGTGTGTGGAGTGCCGGGAAGTGGCAGGAGCCCTACTCTGAACACTGTTCCAACATTCTCCGTAGGTGTTTGTCCTGGAAGATATCTCGTTGCTTCGAGTCACTGAGGAGCAAAGGGAAGGGATTTTATTAAGATGCGGCTTCCGCCCAGGGCCATATGCAGCGTGCCTATGTGCAGCAATGCTCCCCCCACCCATTGTAGCACAGTGGCAGGGACTAGTGACCGTGACCGGGACGGGGACCACGCTGGCTCTCCCGGGAAACCTGCGCAGGCGCATTGCAAGTGCTCTTATTGAGACCTTTGAAGAGATTACTGATGATGACTACCGCGAGGTGATAGACTACATCAATGCACTATTCCACATGTAGGCAAGCATGCAAGCATCCCCTTCCACCCCAAGCTGCCTGCCTTCCCCATAGAAAAGCAGCTTTACCGCCGCAATGCACTGCTGAGCTGGCCCCTGCAACCGCCGGACGCTGTGGCTGGCCGCCCTCCTCCTGGCTTTAGAGGAGAGCTCCTGGCTGCATGCCCCCCTGCCCTCCTCCTGGCTTGAACAGAGCACCAGGTGGAATGCCCCCCTCATCCCTTTCCACCCCAAGCTGCCAGCCTTCCCCATAGAAAAGCAGCTTTACCTCCGCAATCCGCTGCTGAGCTGGCCCCTGCAACCGCCGGACGCTGTGGCTGGCTGCCCTCCTGGGTTGAGAAGAGCTCCTGGCTGCATGCGTCCAGGGACTCCTCCGTGCCCTGGATCGCTGCTGCCTCGTCCTCATCCTCCTCCTCTTCTTCATCCTCCTGCTCTTCGTCCTCCTCCTCACCCCTCCCTTCACTGGTGGGCTGGGAAGTGTCCGTGGTGGTCGATGGAGTGACCGTGGGATCACCACCAAGTATCGCGTGCAGCTCCTTATAAAATCTGCAAGTCACCGGGGCTGCCCCTGAGCGGCCGTTTGCCTCGCGGGCTTTGCGATACGCATTCCTAAGCTCCTTTACCTTAACACGGCACTGCAGAGTGTCCCGCTCATGGCCTCTTTCTGCCAAGGCCCGTGATATCTGCCCATAGGTGTCAAAATTCCTGCGGCTAGACCGCAGCTGAGACTGAACAGCCTCTTCCCCCCAGCAGCTGATGAGGTCCAGCACCTCACTATTGCTCCATGCTGGGGATCGCCTATTGCGAGGAGGCATGGCACGTGGAGTCATGATGATCAATCAGAATGATCACCTGCAACGATTCCCTGAGACCACGCCACGCAATCAGTCTGATCAATGAGAATGATCACTTGCAAGGGTTCCCTGAGAGCACACCACGCTTGGCTGGAGCAAACAGGAAGGGGATTTTCAAATTTCCCTGGAACTTTAAAGGGCGGGTCTGACGTGTGGTCACCTGAGGACAGGACAAAAGAGTTTGCAAGTGATGACCAGAGTGGCTCGAACGGGAATTATGGGACAGGCTGGAGGCCAATTAATACGCAGTGGGTGTCCACATTCTTCCTGTAGCGCTACAGCAGGTGCGCTACAGCCCTTATTCCCCATGAGGAGGTGGATTAATAATAGCGCTATAACTCCGCGGTTATAGCGCTATTAGTGCCTTGCCAGTGTGGACGGAGAGTAGGTTATAGCGCTCGTAGGGGCTTTATAGCGCTATAAAGTGCCAGTGTAACCATGGCCTGAGAGCCGCAGGCAGAGCTATGCGCAGCCGCTGGTGCCCCCGCCAGCAATGTCAGTTTCAGCCTGGAGCCCTCAGACTTCCTCTCCCATCCCAGGCAAAGTTGCTCCAGGCTGAAACTGACATTGCCAGTGCGGGAGGCGGGGCAGAAAGCTGCTGCCTGCAGGGCTCCCCTGGTAGGGGGAGGGAAGGGCGGGGAGCTGCCACCCACAGGAATTCCTGTGGGGGGGAAGGGGGAGGTTTTCCCTAGGGCGCGAAATATCCTTGCACCGGCCCTGGCTGGGGGTGCACTGAGCACAGGACTGAGGGCAGGGGAGTTAGGGTGCAGGAGCAGGCTGGGGGTTGGGGTGCAGGATCTGGTCAGGAGCTAGAATGAGGGAAGGGGCTCAAGGCTGGGGCAGGAGGTTTGGGTGTGGAGCGCTTATCTGGGGCAGCTCCCATTTGGTGCGAGGGGTGCTGGTGGGAATGTGTAGGGGGTTTCAAGAGCTCCCGTTTGGTGGTCGGGGTAGGGATGTGGGGGGCTGGGTATGTGTGAGAGGGCGGGGGCGGGGCACAGAGAAGAGTGGGCCTGTTACCATGGTAAATCCAGTACTGGCCTTCACATACCTGTACTCATTGCCATTTATTTAGACTCTGCTTCAGTGAGGTGCCTTTTGTGAACCTGGCAAAAAACAGCTATACCTAGTCTAAAGGTATCAGTGGAGCTGAATCCTACTGTCCGTTACACAGGCGTAAAACCAGAGTAATTCCACTTAGATCTATGAACACATAAGCCTAAAACTCAGTCGCTTTAATATAAAACAAACCTAGAGTTGTATGTAGAGTAAATGAGGTTTTAAAAATGTTTAAGAGGCTTCAGTTAAAATTAAATTAAAATGCAGAGCCCCCCGGACCGGTGGGCAGGACCCAGGCAGTGTGAGTGCTACTGAAAATCAGCTCGCCTGCCGCCTTTGGCACGCGTGCCATAGGTTGCCTACCCCGGCCCTATACCCACAGCTACACTGTCCTTCTGCACCCTCTCCTCTTTTGTAGTCACCCATTTTGGGAAACGCCAAGTGAATGTTAGTGACTCTGCCAATCTCTGAAGAAAATTGGCTTTGCTAAGGATGTGAATGGTGCAACTTGCCCTGCAGTCAGCAAAATCTTGGGCCAGCCTGATCTGTGGCAGAAGCAGGTTCCCCAGCGATGGGATCTCCTTGAACATGCTTTGGGTTCTGTTAGCCAAACCATGCCAGCTGACTATAGCTACCAGAACCCAATATGGAATGAGGAAAGATGATTAGGACGCTAGCCTAAGACTTAGAAGACTTGGGTTCAATTTCCTGCTCTGTCCCACGGTCACTTACGGTATGTCTACATTACAATTAAACGCATGCAGCTGGCCCATGTCAGCTGATTGAGGCTCAGGCTAGGGGGCTGTTTAAATGAGGTGTAGATGTCCAGGCTCTGACTTCATCACAATGAGGGAGGGTCCCAGAGCCCAGGCTCCAGCCTGAGCCGCAACGTCTACATCACATTTAAGCAGCCCAGCAGACCAAGCCCTGTCAGCTGACATGAGCCAGCCATGGGAGTTTAATTGTAATGTAGACATGCCAGATTTTGAAAGATACTTTGGGACCTAAACATGCTGTATGTGTCTAGCGTCTTATCTGCCTCTCATTCTTTAAAACTTCCATTAAAGACTTGATGGTGTCAGTTCTGAAACAGAAGAACTTCCAAAACAGACTCCAACGAGAAACTGAGGAACTGGAATTAATTTTCAAATTGGACACAGTTAACCAAGGACTAAATAGAACTTGCGAATGGTTCGCTCATTACACTAATTGATTGCATTTCCCTAGTTAATTTACCTTCAATAGTTGTATCTCTCCTGTCAGACACAGAGATCCATTTCAAAAGGTACTTTTTTCTCCTGCTGATAATGGCCCATCCAAATTAAACAGCCTCTTAGAACTGGTATGCTAATGTACAAGCTTTTTTTTGCTTTCTGTGTGTATAAATGCATCTTACTTCTGTTCCATTCTATGCATCTGATGAAGTGGGCTATAGCCCACGAAAGCGTATGCTGAAATAAACTGGTTAGTCTCTAAGGTGCTACAAAGTCTTCCTCGTCTCAGTCTTCAGGCACTGAAATACTTTTAAGAATCTGGCTCTTAGTTCCCCATCAGTAAAATGGGGTCAATAGCACTTCCCTACCTCACTGAGGTACCATAAGGATAAATACATTATAAATTGTGATATGCGCAGACCTTATTGGTGATGGGGGCCATATACATTCCCGAAAAAGAATGAACTTGTCAGGTGCAGTCTATTTAGGGTTTTGTACATGAGAACAAGGAACTGAATAAGTAACCAATAAAGCACACTGAACACTGCTGTGGAATGTTCTCAGTGATTTGTCCTGCTTGGACAAAGCGTGGTACACCATGAAACTGGGTCTAGCCTGGAGCTGCCTGAGAACTTCCAAATAATAGCTGTTAATTAAGATGAAAAGAATACAGGTGTTAAAACAACAACTACAAAAACACAGCTATGTATAAAAACCATCAATTTATTGTTTCAAGCTTCTATGATGCCAGCACTTGAACAGAGGATTCTAAAAGCACCGTGAGATACAACGATTAATTATAAAGCATGTATGTACCTTTAAATTTCTTCTAGGCACCATGGGCTTTCAATTAACTGAATCAGGAGACTCTTAAAAGGAAATCATTGACATAATAGATCAGAAAAAAGAACAATGTCTGCAAAAATCCCTTCCTGGTCACAAATTATCTAGTAGGCAAAGATTCAGTTGCCCTCCAAAAATCATCCTTTGTAATTCTACCCAACCATATAATTGTAACTAATCCCTCTTATCTTTAGTAGGTTTCATACAAAATTCTTGGGTCCTTGCTTTAAAAACGATGCTATTATCTAAATAAATTTTACACAGGAATCAAGACAGGGTATAGCATTAAAATTATGTTTTTAATTTAAGGAGATTCACACTGCCACTTTGTTTCCTGTCTTTTAAGTAGTAAACTGATCCATGAATGGACCTTCCCTCTTATCCCATGACCGTTTACTCAATTTAAGAACCTCTGGTGAGGGACCCTGCAAAGTAGTTACACAGGGTTCTTTTTGGTGTCCATTGTGATGTATAGTCTTTCAGTCTCCATTTAATGCTTATGTATCTCATATAAACCATTGTGATTGGTAACAGTCAGTACTGTTGTCTGCAGCATTAGCAGGGAAACCAACAACTGAATAAAAATGGGGACTGGTCTAGCATCTTACCCTTAAAGTTAGCCTCTCCAATCTTGTGTTGCAGCATGTTGCAATTGAGAAGTTTACACTGTCCAGGCTGTACCCATTCTGTAGATCTCTCTTTTGCAGGCTTAAATTTTTGGGCAGCCAGCTAAACAGTTTCTTGCATGTCTCCCCTACTTCTCTTCCCCCAATACATGCCCATTTCTGACCTTCATCATTCTTTGCAGTGTCAGAGTAAAGAATCTGGGCAAGGTTAGCAAGATGATTCTTTAGTATACATTCCAGACTGGCTCATTTGACATTTAAAGACTGGGGATGGAAAGAAAGGAGGTCTTTATGTAACCCCTAATCTACTGCTGCATACACAAAGCCAACATATTGGTTATTTCAACCCTAGTGATCATCTTATGCCATGAAGAGTATCTTAAGAAGTCTTAAAACTGCTTTAAAAATAAAATTATACTACAAGTTCTCAATGCATGTCAAGTTCGGCCAGTTAAGAGGGCTCTGTTATTGTGGTCCTTGCATGACACAAAGGCTGCATCTATGTAAAATGTTTCATGAGCACTATAACATTCACTTAACGTTTTGAGGAAAGCGAATTGAGTTTGATTATCTGTTTGCACAGCTGTTGGTGGATTCAAGCATTTGTTGTTTGTTTGGCATTTTAGTCCTGTCATTGTTATTTTGCAGAGTGCACAATACCTTCCAATGGATGAGATTTATTTGTTGTGAAATGTTGTTTAATTACTTCAGGGTGGTTTATTTATCTGTAGCGGGGCAGAGAATAGGAGGCTAAACATGCTCCTATCTATTGTGATTGCAGTTTCACCTTTCATTTTTCCTTCTGCTTTGCTGAATTGCAAAAGTGGAATTAAATTTAAATACTCTTTCACAGAGAGAGAGAGTCCTTTAGACTATCATAAAGCCCAAGCAATTACAGAGGAATTATGGGTTTAATGCTCATATATGGAGTTTAGTTTCACACAGCCCTATATTGAGAATGGTGGGGAATCACTAGTGAGAGAACCAAAAGGCAGAGGTTTAGACCCTGATTCAGGAAAGCATTCTTATTTCAGAAAGAAGTATTGCTTAATTTTAAGCATGTGCTTCAATCGCATTAATGTCAATAAGCTTAAACCATATACCTAACATTAAGTAGGTGGTAACTGCTGATCTGAACAGCAATGGATTTAAGCATCCGGTGTACCACCCTTGTGGCTAGTCAGCAATAATGGATCAAGATCAAAATATGCCAAATCCAAATAGAGATGAGTTTGTATTTGTCCCCTTACCCATTCTGATACAACTCAGTCACAGTGCAGATAAACAATGAAGACAGATCCAAAAGATGTTTTGCTTGGAGGAAATCGGAAACTCCTTATAGCAAGAAACACTGGACTCTGAAACTCTTAGCATGAGCTGAGTGCATGTGCACGAATTCCATTAAAAACATCAAACAACTCTGTTAATCACTCAAGAATCCAAAAGTACTAACATTATGTTGAAAATAGAGCTGGTCAAAAACCAGAACTTATGTGCCAAGGGAAATTCCAAGATTTTAACATTTTGTTTCATCTCAAATTGAATTCTCTGAATTTTTTGCCAAATGAAACATTCTGAAATATTGTATTTTAACCTGACTGAAAAAATTCATTTTAGATTAAATTAATATTGTTATGCTGGGGAGCTGATAAAACCTCGTTGAAGCTGGTGAAAATGTAAAAAGCAAGAAAGTTGCTTTATAGAATAGATATTTGAAACAATAGGAGTTACCACCCAAGTCACAGGCCACAAGTGATCAGGAATCTGAGTGATGTGGTTGGAGGGGCAGGATTTGGGGCTGACAGCATATACTTGAGGCTGGGTAATGCTTGAGGAAACTGTGGGAGAGAACGCGTAATGTTATGGCCAAGGTGCCCCTGCACTGTCCCCTTTTTCCCCTTCTTCGCTGCTCCTTAAAAAAATTCAGTGTAGTCAAATTAAATTTAAAAAGTCCTCAGCTATACACTGTCCCTCTAGTCCCAATCTCACTTCAGTATCTTTCTCCCCTTAGTTAGAGGGCAGGGGGAGGGGAGAGTTCCCAGCCTTCTTTCCTGGAGCTGGGGAACAGTTCAATGTTTTTTCAAGAGCCATTCTTACTCACTGCTGCTGAAGCTTCTGCTTCCCGGGCATCTAACCCTCAAGGCAGCCACCTACTGTTGTTTATAGGGAATCTGCTCCTCTCACACCAATGTGCCTCCTTTACTAATTAGTGTTGCCTCATTCCAGGCCCTTCCACAATTAAGGAGTGACCTGCTCTATTACAGAGAGTGAAGCAGAAAAACCACCACAGTAGCATACAGAAAAAGCAGCAAGAAAAACCCAGAGATAGCCAGAAAAACACTTTTAGTATAGTCCTCAGAAAAAGCTGAGAGAGCAAGCTTTTGGCCAGAGCAGTAGCTGGAAAGAGGCCTTGAATTGTGAGCAAAGAAACTGTTTCTTTTGTTTGACTCTTCTGGGGAAAAGGCCTCTCTGTACATTCTTTGTAAATATATAGGATTACATCAAATAAATACCTGAATCCATCGTCCATTTTTCCTCCTCAGGAAAACAACCTGCAAGATGCTGAATATTGGCCACAGGTCAGGTCAACAGGGTAACAGTACATTCCATCAAAATATTTTGATTGCATTCAATCAGCACTGTCCAATGGAAAACTGTTCAGTTGGTTTGACCAGCTCTAACTGAAAGCCTGTACATGAAAACTTAAGCTCAAACCATCAAAAATCATATATTATTTACTACAGCGTTTATTTTTAACTAACTTTGGTGGAGTGGTATTGAATTCCAGCCAGTAATAGAGATCCATTTCATGTGCATTTCATAAAGGATGATGACTATCCACAGTTCATGGCTTGTTCTCAGAAAATATATCCAGCATCAACATTGCTATGTGCTGACAGCTAAACTAAGAGAGGTTATCGCAAATAACAATGATAGAGTTTATTAAGTTAATTCATCTAGCCCCATTCCAGGCTGTGGGAATGATTTTGTTATGCAATGAATTCTGCAAAGAAAACTCTATTTATTTGCTATACAGGCATGTCGCATCTTACGCTGATTCAACTTACGCGATTTCCACTTTACGTGGTCCGCAAAAACAAAAGAAGAAAGGAGAATTTTTTTAAAAAACTTCCTGCAGGGGCCGCAATTTCGCCTCCCATTGAAGTCAATGGGTTTTGGCTATATGCGGTTTCTGCTTTACGCGGTAACCACAGAACGGAACCCTCGCACAAGATGCGACTTGCCTGTACTACTTTGTAAAACAAAATCAATACAGAAATCTGTGATGCAAGTTTAGTGGGACAAACTGCAGATAAGGAAGTGGTAAAGATGTCAAGGGGCTAAAAAAATGGATTTTCAAAGTGGATTTCATAAGAGATCTAGCCACCTCAACACCTTAACTGGAAATGTTTAAAGTAGCTTCTTTTCTAAAGTAATTTTTCTACAGACAGGATGAAAAGTATAAAACCAAACAAGGGAAAAGGGCAGCCATTACAGAGGGCCAAATTACCAAGAAGAGGCAAGCTCAAAGTCAATGCAGAAAAACTGTGTGCACAAAAAACAACAACTGTGATTGCATTGCAATCAGCTAACCTCACAAATAAATTGCCATTTGCATGTTCATTTATCTCATTTTCATATGCAGCTATAAGAATTGCATATACTATATAATCAAGTATTGCATGTATTGTTTTGCATGTGAGCCATAGACCTCAATTTTTTAAAATTAGGTCCAGGTTTCAAATGCACGAACCCACCCACCCACCCACCCACACACACACACACACACACACACACAATCTGGTCATTAGTATTATCAAAACCCAAACAGTGGCCAGCCCTATCAGATTGGTCAGGGGGAATCAACAGACTATAACACCACAAACTACCCTAAGCAGGAAACAGACTAATAATGAAACTATCCAGAGTGTTTGATACTAAGGAAATCATTCCTCTGTCTGAGGATGATTATTAGTATTTGTGCATTGAATAAATGGCATCATAAATATTTAAATATATAAGAATAGTTCAGTTTTTTAAAATTAATAATCAACAAATTATTCCACTCACTGGATAAAATCAGATGCCTAAATGAACTGCTATTTTTAAAATTACATTATAAAGTTCATTATTCATAAAAAATATAATCAAGGCAATAAATCATCTCTCTATAACTTAACTTAAATATTCTTATACTAAACACTCATGAATAAAGTAAATGACAATCTCAAACTGGAATTGTCACCCCTTGTCTAATAATAAGCTGTAGTAATCATACTAAAGAATTCATGAGCTAATTAAGATTCACTGGAGTTGATAGTGGAAGAAAGTAAGACATACAAATGGTGCCTTCCATTTAATTCAATCACTGGTTAATTAGTCTTAAATACACTTAATCTTATCAAAACTTCCAAAATGAAATCATTAATATTAAAATCACTTTCACTCTTTGGAAGTGATTCTCTTTAAGTCACCTGTAAATCCATTGAAGTTAACAGTGCTACCTGGGAGTGAAATTTTAGTGAGAACAGACTCAAGCCTTTTATTTTGTTTAGTATTATTACTTGTCTTACAGTAGAACTTTGGGACCAGAAGCCAGAACAGAGCCCTGCTGGGTAATATGCAAACACATAATGAGCTACAGCCCCACCCCTTACTGTTGTATCCTAATCTGAAGATGTTGGATGGTTCAGTTACTGGCTACAGAATGTTGTTAATTAGGACCGCATTCTGTAACCCTGCCTTGAAATAATGAGCAGAAGAAAATCCTTCAAGTTGGCTTCTTTATGTTCGTGGGTGGAAGCCTTATGTTTGTTGCCAGTCAATATCTGACCATTTCTTCATTCAAATTATTCCTCAAAACCCATTTTGTCTTCTATGTTTGCTAACATAGACATGACTCCATCATAAGCCAACTATGTTTAATTGTAGCATCGCTCTCTCTGTCTTCAGATTATAAATCCTTCCTGGTAGGGATTGTGACTTGATGTTCATTTTCTGATGGCTACACTCTGTGAATTTTTGGTAATATATAAACAACATCAACAACATAGATTTGGAATTGGTGGTGGAAAGTAGATTTACTTGTAGATCATTTACTACTTTTTGTACCACACTCATCACTGGGCACTTTTACAAGTATCTATTCTCCTCCAAATGTTAGTAAGTATTTCCCTCCCTCCCACACAGCAAGGTTTTGTTATGTTATTTGTTGTGTAGTGATTATTTTATCTTGTCTGGAAGCTGGTGAGATTCATGATCGGTCTGATGTACTCGGGAAGTAAATGCCAATTGCGGCCCAGATTCCAAGGAAGCACTGACCCCAGAACTATCTTTGACCCTCCGCCCAAATCATTGCTTGCATTTTCAACAGCACAGGTGTCATGTAGAGAATTAATTGAAAAATAAGCTAGGGGAACTGTGATCTGAACAAGAAAGGTATTTTTATGGCTAAGGCACAGGATAGGTTAAAGCACAGAAAGTCAGGAAACTTGGGTTGTAGTCCTGTCCTGGACTTCCTCTGGAACATCAGGCAAATCATTTAGCCTCACCATGACTCAGTTTCCCTATTTGTAAAATATGGATGATCTTTCCTACTTCACCAGTTTTTTGTGAGGGTTGATTCACTAACAATTATAAGGTTCTTTGAGGTGCCAGAATGGAAAGAGCTATAGAAATAATAATAAATGATCAATAGGAAGATGGAGCAAAAGCAAGATTTCTTTTTGTGTAGTTTCTTTTCAGCTACTCTTCTAGCTTTAACTTCCCTGTATTTTATTTGAAAGGGTAAAAAAGCCCTAACAATTTATTCTAGTTTCTGAATTCATTTTTTTAAACTAAATACAAAAAAGACCCCACTTTAAATTATTCAAAATGGGTACGGTGAATGGGCAGAATTAAGGGCAGAGTTTGAGGATGTCTCAAGGACTAAGATAGCAATCAGTGTGTTATGGGCAGAAACTAGGCAGACATGTCCACAATAAGAAGCCACTAGAAGAATAAAATAGAGCTAAAAGTGTCGGGTTCAGTATCCTATTTGCAGTACGACAATTTGTCTTGCGGTAAGTTCGGTGTCTGGAGAGTGACTGGCTTATAACAGAAAATGATGTGACAGCTTTTTCCTTGCCCTTTTCCACTCTTCCCTGACTGCTTGCTCACAGCAGGGGAGACAGATACATCCCAGCGCAAGCCCAGGCAGCAGCGCAAGAATAGAGGAAAAGTGGTGTATAGCCTCCTGTCTAGGCTTTGCGGGAGGGAAGGGTTGGACAAATCTGTGGTCAGATGTTGACTGTATGCGTTCATTCAGCATGCTGTCCCAGCTGTGCACAGATAGTGGAGACAGCAGACTTTGACTGAACTGCCCAATAAATCCACAGACTCGATGTTCAGCACAGAAACTTGGTCGAGTTTATTGTGGACAAAGCATGGTATTGGTGCTTTATACTTGCTACAAGTACACTCAAGGTATGTGTGCCTGTGAAAATGGATGCTACTCAATTAGGGGTGGGACTTTCCACTATCCCACTTAGCTAGTCAACGACACTCCCTCTGACAGACCTCTTTATACACCAATACAAACAAGTTACATATTGCCCCCATGGCATATCTGGGTGCCACCCATTACTTTGGACCTGTGGATTTGATCCAAACATTTCTATCCATCATGCTGTCATCTTGACCTGATCTTTAGGACAGGTCAGCATCTTCCTGTTATCTTTTGGGGAATGGGCTGGTATCGAGGTGTTCTAGTACCACCCTTCTGGAATGTGTTTATGTGAGTGCTCAGGGCCTAACACTATGTAGGAATGTATATTTCTGCAATATCAACTTAACTTTGCTTTATATCAGCAAACCTTTGACCACTACTTTATCCCAGGCCTTAGAACTCACACCAGGCCTTTGATACAAGGCCTTATGTCTCAGTCCCTCTTTCTACTACAAAGTCTAATTTGCCCCTCTTCTTCAATTATTTATTTGGGACTTTGCAGGGGTGTAGGTTAGAGGGAGTTTAAGCATGTCTCCTCTTATTCTTGATCCACCCATGCCTTGCCTCTTTTCCATCCCTGCCCCACTCCAGAATGTCCCCTTTGCCCAGGCCTGCTGCAAATGCAGCACAGAGCTGGCAGAACTGGCTCTATACCTGGGCATAGACAACCACTGCATCAGGGGTAATTCCCCCAGGGACCCTTATACTTGTCCTGTGATGCCACTGGGGCAGCCTAGATAATATAAAGACGCCATCACAAAATAATAAATGGGGCCCCAGCTGAGCCTGATATACCACTCACAGCCATAGCTGTAGTCTGTGCACCCTTTACTTTTCTGAACAAAGAGGGTCTTGCCCTCCCTTTCTCCTTTTTCTCCTGTGTCCCCAAATAAGGGCTAACAGCAACCTAGTCAACAGCCAGAGAAAATGGAGGTAAGCAGATGTTAACCCAGTTAATGCATGCTGGAAGTTCTTTCACACTCTTTTGGAGTGGGGTCATTAAAGCAAATGATGAGGGGGTTCTGTTTGGAACCCCGGAAGGCCTGTACACACCATTACGCTTGCCTTTTCATCTTCTAAAAAGCCCTTGCTACACATGATTAGTGTCTAGACCCTCCATTGTAATGTGTTTGTGTTGTGCAGAAAGCTTGTAATATAAACATTGTAAAAACCATTTGGCTGGCGGAAAACATCCCAGAAACACTCAAGTGAAGTGCACCTTTCAGCATCCTGGTACTTCTAAGTAGCGCACAGCTGCTGTGGCACTGACTGGAGTGAGTATTCCATAACTTTTTACTGATTTCAGTGTGTTGCAAATACAGGGGTAGACTGAGCCTTTGTTCAGTGTAAGGGGAGATGAACACTGGCACCACTCCAGGAGCCCCTGCTTTCTGCATCCCTCTCTCCTCCACCTTGCTCTGGCTGTGATATGGGAGGAGCAGTAGCATGGGAGCAAAGTTGCATAGTGGTATTAGGCTAGGCTATAATATTGTTTGAGCTGATAGGAGGGCATCATAAGAACATAAAAATGGACACACTTGGTCAGACCAAGTCTCCATCTAGCCCACTGTCATGATTTCTGACAGAGGCCAGTACCAGATGCTTCAGAGGGAATGAACAGAACAATTATTGAGTGATCCATTCCCTGTTGTCCAGTCCTGTTTTCTGGCATTCAGAGGGTAGGGCCACCCACCGCATGGGGCTACAGTCTTGACCATCTTGGTTAATAGCCATTGCTGGACCTATCCTTCATAAACTTTCTAATTCTTTTTTGAACCCAATTATATTTTTAGCCTTCACAACCTCTCCTGGCAACAAGTTCCACAGATTGGCTGTGCCTTGTGTGAAGAAATACTTCCTTAGTTTGTTTTTAACCTGCTGCCTATTAATTTCATTTGGTGACCCTGGTTTTCGTCTTAGGTAAAGGGATAAATAACACTTCCTTATTTACTTTCTCCATACCATTCATGATTTTCTAGACCTCTATCATATTCCCTCTTAGTCACCTCATTCTAAAATAAACAGTTACAGTCCCAGTTCTTTTAATCTCTCCTCATATGGAAACTGTTCCATAATCCATAATATCTGTCCCCTAATAATTGTTGCCCTTCTCTGTATCTTGTCCAATTCTAATATATATTTTTGAGATGAGGTGACCAGAACTGCACACAGTATTGAAAGAATGGACATACCATGGATTTGTATGTTGGTATTTAGATATTTTCTCTTATTATCTATCCCCTTCCTAATGGTTCCTAACATCCTGTTAGCTTTTTTGAGTGCCGCTGCACATTGAGCAGATGTTTTCAGAGAACTATCCATAAAGACTTCAACAATTTCTTGAGTGGTAACAGCTAATTTTAGACCCCATCATTTTGTATGTATAGTTGGAATTATGTTTTCCAGTGTATATTTATTTGCATTTATCAACATTAAATTTCATCTGCCATTTTCTTGCCCAGATACCAGTTTTGTGAAATCCCTTTGTAACTCTTTGCAATCTGTTTTGGACTTAACTATCTTGACTAATTTTGTGTCCTCTGCAAACTTTGCCATCTTTTTCCAGATAATTTATGAATATGTTGAACAGTACTTGTCCCAGTACAGATGCCTGTGGAACACCACTATTTACCTCTCTCCATTCTGAAAACTGTCCATTTATTCCTATCCTTTGTTTCCTGAGACACTCTTCTTTCTCACTCCATGACTGCTTACTTTGCTTAAGAGCCTTTGGTGAGGGACTTTTGTCAGCGGTTTTCTGAAAGGCCAAGTATGCTATATCTCATGGATCACCCTTGTCCACGTTTGTTGACCTCCTCAAAGAATTCTAATAGATTGGTGAGGCATGATATCCCTTTACAAACGTTCTGTTGATTATTCCCCAACATATTCTTTTCATCTATGTGTTATAATTCTGTCCCTTATCATAGTTTCAACCAATTTGCTTAGTACTGAATTTAATCTTAATGTAATGGCGTGGATTGCCTCAGGAGCTTTTTGTAAAACTTAAATTAGCTATCTGCCAGACATCTGGTACAGAGGCTGATTTAAATAATAGGTTACACACCACAGTTAATAGTTTTGCAATTTCATATTTGAGTTCCTTCAGAACTCTTGGGTGAATACCATCTGGTCCTATTTAATTTATCAATTTGTTCCAAAATCTCCTCTGCTGACACCTCAGTCCAGAATAGTTCCTCATGTTTGTCATCTAAGAAGAATTACGCAGGTGTGGGACTCTCCCTCACATCCTCAGCAGTGAAGATTGATGCAAAGAATTCATTTAGCTTCTCTGCAATGGCCTTGTCTTCCTTGAGTACTGCTTTAGCACCTTGATCATCCAGTGAGCCCACTGATTGTTTGGCAGGCTTCCTGCTTTAGATTAACTCAGTTTGTTTTTCATGGTTTTTGTGTCTTTTGCTAGTTGCTGTTCACAGTCTTTTTTGGTCTGCCTGTGAATTCTCCATCAGAGTGGGGGAGGATCAGCTGACTCAGGCTTGTGGGGCTCATGTTACAGGGATAAAAATAGCAGTGTAGACATTCAGGCTGGGGCTGAAGCCCAAGGTCTGAGACCCTCCCATTGTGCCAGGTTTCAGATCCTGAGCTCCAGCCTGAGCCTGAATGTCTACACTCCTATTTTTAGCCCTGTAGCAGGAGCCCAGGTCAGTTGACTCCGGTTCTGTGATTTGCTGCTTTGGGTCTTTTGTAGACATACCCAAAGATGACAAGCACTAGCTGCTCACAAACAAGGAGTCCTTCAGAAATTATTTCCAAAGCTGCTACATTTCTTTGGCAGAGCCATATACGTGACTTTTGCTGTACCCATCAGAAATATTGTAGATCATTGAGAATCAAAGCCTTTCTTGTGTTCTGCTGTGCTGATGCTAGTATGGGAAACTAAATAGGTAATGTTAAATGTCCTGATGCACTAAACCATCTTTTCCTCTCTCTCCCCACAAGAAGGCTGTTTTTCAGCAAATTCAATTTGTCTTTCACAGCAAGTTTCTTATTACATTAAGAAGCTGGTGACTGATAACTTCATTTGAAGTGCTTGTCACTGCATTCAACAAGGTGTTCTTGAGACGCATCATAATTAGCTCTCCTTGTTCTTTAAATGCTAGCAAGTGTCTTTTCCTTGCATTTCTTTCTTCAGTGAAGGTCTGGTAATATCCAGTGGCATGTTAACCTATGGGCTGGGGGTGGGATCTAAGGGCTGGTATCACGGATTATGTCTACATTGCACACCACTGGCAGCAGCATATGGAGTATGCGAAGCTACACTCCGCAATTAAAAACAGGCTGTATCCACACTATGGCACCAGTGAAAGGCTTTGGAGGTCAGGAGGCCATGGGGTAAATCTCCAGCAGCTTTCTACAGTGGGGAAAGGTTTCAGCACTGGGGAGCTGCCAGAGCCTTTTCTCACTTCTGAAGCCTTTCTCTGTGGTGGGGAAGGACTCCAGCAGCCGAGAGGCAGTGGGACACTATGCTGCTATAAGTACCACTGTCGACAAAGGAAGCACTGCTTAGGCATGCAAAGAGCTTAGTGGGATACGTACCCTAAGGGTCTCTTTACTCACACACTTAAACAGTACCTTACTATTTGCATTGCTATTTATACCCATCCTACAGGCCACTCCACATACCACCAAAAGGAGTGTGAAGTATAGACAGATCCTCAATTAGGGGTAGCTTCCTGTGGTAAAAATAGGAAGGATAGAGGGTGTTGGGGTGGGTGGGGTTAACCACAATTTTTGCTTTGATTTGACTGTCTTTTATTGTAAGCTATTTAATTACTCTCAGATTATTTGATCCCCTTGATTTCCTTGGGGCTATTAGTGGAAAGACTCACTGATGTAAATGTTGTGCAATCTAGCTCTTAGATACTCTTTGCTTGAATATATGTGGCAGTTTGCTGAAATCAGCATTGACTCCCTAAGCTGCTCACAAGGGAAGAAGAGAGCAAGTCACTTACTTACTGCACTTGGGTTGAACAGGCTTGGCGGAAGAGGGGGCAATATTTTAATCTTGCCTCAGGACAAGCATATACATATTCACACATCCCATGGCCCTAGAGGAACAGAGAGAAAACATTTGCCCTGTAATTATTTGGTTCTTCAGCTGGACACCATGCTGATCAATGCTTTATTATGGAATAATGGCATTCATTCAATAGCTTGTGTGGCAGCTGAACAGCTGTTCTAAAACAGATTTGGGCCCCCTTTATAAAATCCACACAAAAAAAGTCATACCAACTTCAGGTTTCACAGGTTAGATCTGGGGCCAAGGTAGAATTTTCCTTCAAAATGTGAAGTTGATTGTTGAGAAGGGAGAAAAAAGTGGGAATGTAAAAATGCAATAGATTAAGATATGTATTGGATATACATTTTGAGCACAATCCTCAATATGCAGCTATGAGAGGAGAGAGTCTAAGATGGTCCTAAAACATCTTTAGTTTCACTTGATCCTAGTAGTAACTAGGGGAAGAAGCAGCCCTCAGCACGTGTTAGAACAATCACAAATCTTCTCTAACCTTACCTTAACTTACAGCTACCCATGCTTTTAGCTAGGAATCAGTGGAATACACCATATAATCACAGATTCAGAGAAATATAGGACTGGAAGAGATACTGATAGGTCACAGAGTACAGTCCCCTGCACTGAAGCAGGACTAAGTATTACTTACACCATCCCTGACAAGTATTTGTCTAACCTTTCTTAAAAACCTCCAGTGATGGAGATTCCACAGCCTCCCTAGGTAATTTATTCCAGTGCTTAACTGCACTTGCAATTAGCATATGTAGCTAATGTATAACCTAAATCTCTCTTGCTTCAATTTAAATTCATTACTTCCTGTCCTGGTCTCAGTGGTTAGGAAGAATAATTTATCATCTTCTTCTTTATAACACTTTATGTACTTGAAGACTGTTATATCCCCCCTTGGTCTTCTCCAGACTAAACAAACTTAGTTTTTTCAATGTTTTTTCATAGATCATGTTTTCTAGACCTTTAATCATTTTTGTTGCTCTCCTCTGTACTTTCTTCAATTTGTCCACATCTTTCACAAACGGTGGTGCCCAGAAGTAGACATAGTACGCCAGTTGAAGCCTTATTAGTGCTGAGTAGTGTGGAAGAATTACTTCTTGCACTAAACAACACGCCTGCTAATACATCCTAGAATAAAGTTTCCTTTTTTTTTTTTTAATAGTATTACATAGTTGACTCTTATTTATTTTGTGATCTACTATAACCTCCAGGTCCTTTTCTGTAGTACTCCTTTCCAGGCAGTCATTTCCCATTTTGTATTTGTTAAATTCTTTATTCCTTCCTAAGTGGAGTACTTTGCATTTGTCCTTCTTGAATTTCATCCTGTTTACTTCAGACCATTTCTCCAGTTTGTCCAGATCATTTTCCATTTTAATCCTATCCTCCAAATCACTTGCAGCCCCTCCCAACTTGATATCATCCGCAAACTTTATAAGTGTATTCTCTATGCCATTATCTAAATCACTGATGAAGATATTGAAGAGAACCAGACCCAGAAAAGACCCCTGAGAGACCCCATTTGATATGCCCTTTCAGCTTAATTAAGAATAATTAATAGCTACTGTCTGAGTATGCTAGTAGTACTCCCAACTCGTAATAGGTTCATCCAGGCTATATTTCTTTAGTTTTGTTTACAAGAAGGTCATATGAGACAGTATCAAAAGCCTTACTAAAGTCAAGATTATACCACATCTACTGCATCCCCCCATTCACAAGGCTAGTTACTCTGCCAAAGAAGGATATTAGATTGGTTTGACTTGTTCTTGATAAGTCCATGTTGGCTGTTACTTATCATCTTATCCTCCTATAGGTACTTACAGACTGATTGTTTGATTATTTGCTCCACTATTTTTCTGGGTACAGAAAGCTGATTGGTCTATAATTTCCTGGGTAGTCCTGATTTTCTTTGTATAGAAAGGTAGTATACTTGCCCTTTTCCAGTCCTCTGGTATCACTCCCGTTGTTCACAAGTTCTCAAAGATAATTGCTAATGGCTCAGAGATCTCTTCAGTCTGTTCCTTAAGTATTCTAGGATGTATTTTATCAGGCCCTGCTGACACGAATACATTTAACTTATCTAAGGCTAGGTCGACACTACAGACCTCTATTGGTATAGCTTCATCTCTCAGAGATGTGAAAAATCCACAGCCCTGAGCGCAATAGTTATACTGATCTAACCCCCTGTGTAGACAGCACTATGTCGGCAGGAGAACTTCTCTAGCCAACATAGCTTGCACCCCTTGGGGAGGTGGATTAACTATGCTGACAGGACAAGTCCTCCCATCAGCATAGGGGCATCTTCACTTATGCGCTACAGCAGTGAACCTGCATTGATGCAGTTGCGCTGATTCAGCATATTAAGTGTAGACCTGCCCTAAGTAATTCTTAACTTGTTCTTTCCCTGTTTTAGCCTCAGGTCATACCCCCTTCACACTGATGTTCAGTATTTTGATGGACCAAACACTTTTTAAATGAAAACTGAAACAATAAGGCATTTAATACTTTGGTCATTGCTGTGTTTACTCAATGAGGAGGGGAAAAGAATCAAAGAAATGGGCCTACCCTGTCCCTGCTTCTCATAAATTTTTAAAAATGGTTTCTGTTACTCTTTATGTCCCTAGCTACTTTAATCTCTTTTTTTTCCCCTTGGCCTTTGTAATTTTGTCCCTACTTGCTTGTGCTCATTTTTTTTATTCATCCTTCATAATTTGACCTAATTTTTACTTATTTGACTCTTTTTTTTGAGTTTCAGGTCATTGAAGAACTCCTGGTTAAGCCAGGAGCCATGCTCATGTCAGGGCCACATCTGATCTCCTTGCCCCCGAACATCCTCACTCAAGCCTACCATGCTCTGTTTATGCCAGCACAAGAGGTATCTCCTGATCACTCATCATCAGTCCCTTTGGCAATGGTTTAAGCAGTGTCTCTCAATCTTTCCACACTACTGTACTCTTTCAGGAGTCTGATTTGTCTTGCATACCCCCATGTTTCCCCTCACTTAAACTACTTGCTTACAAAATCAGAAATAAAAATACAAAATGTCACAGCACCACTTACTGAAAAAATTCTTACTTTCTCATTTTTACCATACAATTATAAAATAAATCAATTGGAATATAAATATTGTACTTATATTTCAGTGTATAATATATAGAGTATAAATGAGTCATTGTATGTATGAAATTTTAGTTTGTACCAACGTCACTAGTGCTTTTTATGTAGTCTGTTGTAAAACTAGGCAAATATGTAGATGAGTTAATGTACCCCCTGGAAGACTTCTGCATACTCTTAGGGGTACATGTTCCCTATTTGAGAACCACTGGTTTAAAGGACCTTACCAGGCACTGAAGTTTTGGCCTTCAGCCCTTATAGAACTCATGTGAATAAAACCTTTGAACATTTAGATAGTTTCTCATCTCTAGAAAATAACTTCATGGTTCTTTTTTTTGTTTGCTTGCTTGCTTGTTTCGGGTTGGTTTTTTTTTGAACCACTGGAAGGAGTCAGTGTTAGACCCAAAATTAGGATTTGGCTCTGTTTGGCTTCTCCCTCTGCGCTCGCTCTCTCGGGCTGCACTTCTGGCTCTGAATTAAGAAACTCTGTGATAAAATAATAAAGTGTTTTGCATCTGTTTTTTTCACTAAGATGCCTCTGGAATTGTCCCCTTTTCTCTTTATACTATTTCTCATTATTTTGATTCTTTTTACCAGCAATACCTAAAGCAGACATCACCAGAAAGCTGCTGCAGCTGCAATAAAAAGCCAATTATAAAGAAGCCCTGGCAACACAAGAGGGATGATATAATGGCTCCCAAAAATCAAGGTAAATTCAACCATTTTTTCCTTATCTCTCTCTATATAATACTATTTATTTTGCTTTTGCTCCCAACTCCCCATGCAGAAAGATAACTCTATAAACTGTAATGATGACAGCTAGCAGAGAAGACAACAGTCTTTTAGCCATGCTCTTCTCTTCTCAATTGCAGAAGGGCTCATACCCCAGAACAGCTTATCAAAGGATCAATTTTTTTCATCATTGCTATGGCTACAGAATCAAAGTCAGCTGTGAAAGCAGAGACACCCACTCACAAACATTCCATTACATGTCCATGCCAAGTTACATTTTAAACACATTTTAATCAATACATGGCAAAATCCCTACGCATACATCAAATTATAATTCCATTCATGTGAGTGTAGTTTTTCTAGTGTATTCCCCTGGTCTTGGTGAAAGATGGCTTGGGATATCTATTAATCATCACCACCATCATCATCATCCAAACTAAATGCAAACTATCCAGTTTCACATAAAGGCTGAGAAATAATCCCAAGAACTGAACACATTTGTGCACTTAGGGCCAACTATGGCTACCTTTACTCACAATGAGCAATATTTTACTCTGAGTAGGCCCACTGAGATCTGTAGGACTACTTATAGAGTAAGGGAGGGATCCAGAAAGGGACCGAAATATTGAAATGCTGAGCACCACAGCACCAAACTTTTAGGTGCCTAGAAAATAATAGGAACAAAACTGTGAACCACAAAGCTGAGTTAGGTGCATGGGCTCCTAGATAACGAAGATTGAGAGAGAGGAGCCTTGCAGTGCAATATGCAAAAGCCAGCACGCAATGTAAGGAGCCGCCTAAGCTAGCCAGTAGGAGATGCTGTAAATAGGGCTGTGAGCTAAGCCACGCCCCACTCAGAGAGATAGGGGCCTAATTCCAGGCTGCAAGTAGGGAACCCATCAGCCGTCTAAGGCAATTCTGGAGGAGACTGAGTTAGGTGCTTGGCTCACTCCACACAAAACGTGGTGCCTTCCTTATGACTTTTAGCCCACTGAATAGACAACTTGTCTGGGCTGCAGGAGACACAGGCTCAGTTCCCACTCCCACCCCTTTGCCTGATGGGGAGAAAGTATTTGAACAGGGGTCTCCCATGGCTCAGGAGAAGAGCACTCTATCCACTGAGCTATAGGATAGTCACATGGAGGGGGAAAGGGGTCTCCCTCAGTCCCTCCTGCTGAAGTTGTTTCACTGTGGGCAAGTCATGAAAGCATGTTTAGAGCAGGGGTCTGGATGGTGGGTCTTCACCTCCCCAGGAGGTGTCCTCACCACTGGACTACAGAGTCACTCTTTTTCTCTGGCGCAGTGACTATTTCATTGTGGATACAGCATGAAATAGTCATTGAGCCAGAGAGAGAGCATGTGGGAATGACTGTAGCTCAGTGAGCAGCAGATACAACTAGGAGGTGGGAGAAGCTGGATCCAGTTCCCTGTTCCAGCCACGCCTCATTATTTATCCACAGTGGAATAACTTCTATAGGAGACACAGAGGGAGCCCTACATCAGAATATCCCATAGCTCCATGGTGAGAGCACCCTCCTCTGAGGTGAGAGACCCGCTAATCAAATCCTTCACCCTCCCTGGGCAGAGAGGGAAAATTGAACCTCTGCCTCCCCTATCCCAGGTGGGTGCAGTAACCACTGAACTAAAAGTTATAAGGCAAGCACTGGATTTTGAATGGGAGTTGATTCACTTCCTCCTCTGGATGGCTTTTGAATGGGACCCAGCTAGCCGGTATGCTCAGTAGGATGCTCAGTGCATGCCTAGTGGATCAGGTCCCGTACATGACTTAAATGGTTAAATGCTTATCTTCCCTTGGTTTGCGAATGGCTCTGGAGCATAGGTGGGAGGTAGACATCCCGATACCTAGAGGGAGAGAGCAGTGTGCAGTTCAAAGGCAGAAACACTCTTACTGCAAAAAACGTAGATGTCAAGTGAGTTTAGGTGCCTACAGGGTTTAGCAGAAGTTTTGTGGATCTCAATAAAGCCACAACTAGTATTTAGGAGCCTAAACTTGAGATTTACGTGGCTAAATCTCGGATTTAGGGTCCTAAGTACCTTTGTGGATCCCACCGTAAGCTACTACTACTACATGTCAAGGAGGCACACTCCAGCCCTTAATGCTTATTTACAGGACAATACTGCACCATCCCTTAGAAAATCAGTTGGCCAGCTCTGCTCACCAGCATAGATGGATGAAGTTATGACTACTTTTATTTCCTGTCCTTTTGGGGGTAGTATGTGTCCCACAAGTGGTCTGTGTTGCTACAATTGCGGCAGAACCCTGCCTATGGAATTATGTCCTTACTCCCATGCACACAATCACAAGGGGTGAGGCCACCACCAGATCCACTGAAGCACTCTGCACTGTCCTGCACTGCAATTTTATAGAAAGAGATGGAGAGATTGTTTGGGTCAAATCCATCACTGGTGTAGCTCTACTAACTTGTCTAGAATTACAGCAGGGAGCTCAGAATTAAGTTCAGAACACTGACGGGAGAAAGGAATCTCTGGTAGGGTTTTTAAAGTCTTCCCGCCACTGGTAAGGGGATAAGCTGGATGTTAACAATGAAAGCAGAAAAATGTAGGGCTCCAAAATTCTGAATAGATGTTGCATAGAATGAACAAAAGAAAGCCCAATAACATGAAGTGCAAAACCTGTACTCAATTTTTTTTCAATAATTGAGCCTGCCGCTGAGTTTAGACCAGCCTGAATGTAAAAGCTCCAGCTGTTCCAATCTGGGAAATTATTTTAAAGACTAGAGTAAAACAAATTGTTTTCCAAGTGCAATCTCACATTTTAAATAAACTACAACTTATATTGGGATCATGACAAGAATATAAAAACATCCTGAAATCTCTATGAGAATTTCTAATTGCCTGTCAGCCAGTAGGCATATTATAAGTAAATCATAAGCCAGAATACAAGGTTAGTGGCTAAGACTGCGTATGTAAACCTCATTATGAATTTCTTCACCTTTAAGTGTTTTGGCCAAATTCTGCAGTCTAGTTATCAATAGAATCATACCAGTGTAATCAAAGGCAGAAAAATGACCCTTTATTTAATCTGTAAGTGAATGGGAATCTGCACTGTTTTGCCAAGACAACTTTAACTGAGAGTTTCCAAATTTAATAACCTTTCTGTTTTTTAACTCAAACTGCAGAACATTCAAGAACTGGCTCCACTAGTAATCAGAACAACTTAACCAACTTATTGTTCTGGAATACAGCCCTGAAGCTGCTTATGGAACTTCCACTGATCCCATTATGAGCACTCTGTCTTGTACACTGTAAATCTGAAGAAGCCCTGAGTAGGCACTGGATTAGGGCCTTAGAGAAGAACCCCCCAAAATCTAGGCTGGCACAAGAGGATTCCATCTGTTATGTATTTGTTTCATAATGCTGTTCTCTTTCCCATCCCTATGGTCTCTCTCTCTCAAGCTCTTCTACACATACTTATTGCAACCAGGGAATTTATTAGGTAGCAATATCTCTTTTAGTCAAGCTGGATGAAAATTCACTTCATTTGTAGGAAGCCTGATTGGGCTTTCTATAGCTGAAGAGAGTAGGTACTGAGTGGGTGGAGGGTGGCAGGAGGGGAGAGGGGAATCCATCCCTCAAGCTGTGGCTAGGGCACAGGGCTGCAGTAGAATCCTCCTTTAGATTTCCCCGCTTCTTTTTTCCTGTGGGAGGGGGCAATCAGGATCCTTATTGTATTATGAATAGTGCTTACAGACAAAAACACAGAGAACTTTCCTGCCTGAAAGTGCTCCGAGTCAGAACAGACAACTAGCAGATGAAGGATGGAAGACAGGCTGCATCAGAAAAGTGACTGAGCTGAGGTACTTCACATGCATCTTTTTAGTTCCATTTCTTTCTATTCAAGAATCAGCTGTCTTCTCAATACCTTTAAGAAGGGGGAGGGTATGGGTTTATTTAGACACATCTCTAAGAAGTGTTTGGAATAGCTCACCCATAGATTGAATTTAGCCCCACTCTTGCCGTGACTAAGTTCCGCAGAGCTGTGAGGTTCTGACTGTGTGGAGCCCAGTTTGGGATCAAGGTCCCAGTTAGTGCCTCGTGAGAGGATGACTGCTGGGATGCCTTCTTGACACCTATCTACCAAGAGCAAGACTGATACCAATAACTCATTGTATTTGCTCATATTTATCAGTTTTGAAAAGGAAAAACAGAAGCCGGGTAATGGCAGTATAATGAAGTAATGATACAATGCCAACTCATTTCACCTCAGCCTGGTAGCGGCTATCAATCGGCCACAGCTTTTGGGTGCTATTGCCCTGGATCAGAGTCAAAGCAGTGATCTACAGGTGAATGGCTGAATAGCTCATTTCCAGTTCCAACGTCTGTCTTGGCATTTTCTAGTTCAATTTGTGCTAAAGGTAGAAATTCAGCCTTTGCTGAATGACAAAAAACAGCAGAAGGAGTATGGGGGCAGGGGAAGGGAATATCTTTTATCATACCTGAAGAAGAGCTCAATGTAGCTCCAAATCTTGTCTCTTTCACCAGCAGAAGTTGGTCCAATAAAAGAAATTACCTCAACCATCTTGTCTCTCTAATATTGTGTGACCGACACAGCAACAACTCTGCACACAAAAATCATGGGGTTAGACTTAACTATTAACTGGCAGAAGACGTGTAATATAGTGTTGACTGCCTTAAGTAAATAAGGGATATATTCCATTGATATCCAAACAAGACAAATATGTTTTCCATTGCATGCTGCTGTCATAACATTAGCTTTCATTGCCATTAAAAACATAAAATAAAATAAGATAAAGACTTTGGCAAGTTAGAAGAAGGCTCTTGCTTGCTTCAGAATTTTGAAAGTACATGTATTGATTTACTGCTACGTAGCCTTTGAAAGATCCTTAGATTCAGCATGTACCTTGAGCAGATAAAATTTTTTGAAGAAAATCCATTTTACAGGTATAGAAAAAATAGATGTGATGTCTATCAAGGAAGCCATGTTTAGAAAAGAGTTTTCTGTATTATAACAGCAGTGGATAGGGAATTGCTCAGAGGCTCAGAAAACCTGGATTCTAGCTCCAGCATGATCCCTGCCCTGCTGTGTGCCTCTGTTTCCCCTCCCATCATTTGTCTCTAGAGCTTAGGAACCATTCAAGATTGGGGCCCTGCTGTGATAAACAGTAAACAAAGCACCTGTCCTGAAGAGCTTACAGTGTAGGGACCACCTGTACCTGCCAACATTTGGGGGCAGGGGCAGCAGAGTGAGGGAAGGTGCAGAGACTGTGATGAAGGGTGTTGAAACAAACAGTTAATCGGTACCGGAGACTCTCCCAAGTGAGAACTGTGACAGTAGTCTGCGGTCAGACTGTGTGGCAGCACCTGATGAGGCTGCTTCTGCATCTGGTTTGCCAGCTGGAGAGTTTATGGGGCTTCGGGTTTGCTCCTGCCTGGAATATTTCTCTTGCCTGAGCCCACAGGGGTCCGTCCTAATGCCCCTCGAACGGTTTGGCAGAGGGTCATCCTGCTGATTCTTGGTCCCTGGTGTACTGAGGTGAAGGGGTGGGTCCAACTGGACTCCATCTTTCCCTCCTCCTACCCTCATGGTGCAGTGGTGAGGGTGCTTCTGTGTCTTCTCTGCCACCTGGAGAGTTTCTCTAGGCTGTCTGGATATGGGCTCTGCCCTGGAAGTTTTCTGTGGCACCAGTCTATAACCATTCTATGTGTGTATCTATGGTTTTTGACTAGATTTCATTTCTTTCCTAAAGCAAACAAACAAGAAAGGATTTGCTGTGAGCACAAAGTCAAGAGAATCATAATAAAAACACATCAAAATTAAAGGGGTGTTATAGGGTATAATATGCTGAGATGTACTTCCACTCGGTTTCATAAATTAAATACACACACACCAAGAAAAAAAAGTAACATTTCTGGCACTGTTCTGCATGAGATGCAGCATCCTAACAAGACCTCAATCATTCATATACACTCATACAGCCAGAGCTGGTAAGCCACAATTTGCACTGCTATTTCCACAAAGAATCTTTTTGTAAAATGCAGAATATTTTTGGATGCTAAAGAACACTAAGGCAGACCAATCCTGTCATCTGGTCCATGTATGTGGATCAGATGGCAGGACTGAGCCTGCACTGTGGATCCATGCAGATGGACAAAATGAAGTCAGTGGAACTCTGCACATACACAGCAGTCCTCTTATGCAGATCACAATACAGGATCAGAAATTAAGCAATGAAAATGCAATGATTCATTGGCACTGTGGAAATTAAATAACATCTTAATAAAAATACAGCCCTGACAGCATTTTAAGGCTCTGCCTTTGTGATAATTAGATAGGTACTGTATTCGGTAGACTATAGATTAGTTAACATCCATGGGAATTTATGTACTGTGCTAAATTAGCCACTGGAGATCACTCATGTTGTTTGGTAAATGCAGTAGGAATGCAATGAGATTTACAAAGAAAAAATAACTTTAAAAAATTGAATGCAAGGGCAGTATAGTCCAGTCTACTTCAGTTCATTCCACAATCTATGTGCATGCAAGCTTCTAGGAAACTCAAACTTCATTTACAGCATGATGTTTCTTTCGAAATAGAAAAGAAAGCGAGAAAGAGAGAGCGAGCACAAGTTTTTCTTGCATTTTATCTGTAAAAGAAATATTTTTGTACCATGAGTGAAACATTTAATCTAAATTCCTTCGCTATCCCTCTCCCATTAATTAAGACTAGGGATAGGGATTTACAACCAGTGCTTCACTCTAACATAGAGCTAGGTGATTCATGGATTTTTTTTGGTTCTGTTAATTAAAAAAAAATTGTTTAATTTGTATTTTGAGCATTTTTCTACATTAATTAAAATTAGTGATTTAAAAGGAACTTTAACACAAAAAGTTGTTTCAAATTGAAAAACATCTAAATGCTTTGTTTGGAAAATGTTGAAATTAAACGTTTTGATTTTTTTAGATTTTGTTTTTGGTTTGGGGATTTGGTTGGTTGGGGCTTTTTTTTTTAAGTTTCCTTTTTCTGGCCGAAACACTTCTGCAAAAAATCAATACAAATTTGTTAAATCATTTTTCTCCACAAGAAGTTTTGACTGAAAATTTTCATCTAGCTCCACTCTCATGCAGCTCTGCTAGCAGGCCTGTCAAGCCCTGTTCTTGGGCAGTGGGAAGAGAAGACTGGCCAACCAGCTGTGGCGATACCATGCTGGGAGGCCATCTCTGACTGCAGGTACCGTTTGGTGAACAGTCTGGCCATCCAAAAAGAAAACACACTCAGAAATCTATCACTAAGAAAGGGCCATAGCAGGAAGAAACACTGAGGGCCTGATTCTGATTATCACTTTCACCCCTGGGTAAAATTAGTTTTAAGTGAGATCAGAGATCCTGCCACTGGAGAAGCCCACTCTCAGACCTGGGAGTGCAGAGAATCTTTAGGCTGCTTTGGGCATGAGGGAGAGAGAGTTTTCAGCCCGTGTGTGACTTGGTGGTGATGGGAGGATACACGCACTTTTATATTTCCTTTTTGAGACCTGCTTTCCAGCTCTCCCATCAAAATATGTTTATAACTGAAGACATACTGATAAGAGGTTACCTTCGCTTTTTGTAATATAGGTATGTTTAAGCACTACCCAGAAGCAGCTATAAAAATGTTTATAGGAAAGTAATCCATGCAAGGTGTACTACCTCTCATATGAGGGAGTCACCGTGTTCACAGAATGGATGATAGCCTCCTTTACAAACCCTCTTATCTGTGTCACTATTAAAGACCACACTCCTAGCAAAATAGGAATCCGTAACAGTATGTATTCATTTATGTAAATCCTTGTGCCTGTAGGAATGTCTTATCAGCACAAGTCAATAGCATACTGCACACATTTGCTTATGGATTAATTTTGCTTTTAAAAAGTATCATGAAGAAACAACTTCACAGTGTGTTGCAATGTCAACATAAAATGTTATTTATTAACCACAGAAACATTGCACAGGAACAACAAGGCTATTAGAAAAGAGACAGTTTGTCAAGTTGCAACCCAGATTGAAATGCACAGACCTGAAAATTAGCAAGCCAGTTCCTATTCAGAACTTCAGTACATATGAGTCAAATAATTACAATGATCGACACTTTGCTAAGGAAGTAAAATCTGTGCAGAAATCAGTAAGGAGGTGAGGAGGATTCCCCGGGCCTCCTATAGCCTCACTAACTGTCAACTCCAGTTCTGAGTCTAGGGCAGGGGTGGCCAACCTGTGGCTCTGGAATCACGTGTGGCTCTTCACAAGACAATATGCAGCTCCTGCTAGGAGCTGACTCTGAGGGAAAAATGGAAGGTGTTCAGCACCCACCGGCAGCCCTATCAGCCCCCCTCTCTCTCACAGTGCCTCCCGCCCACCAGCAATCCCCCGATCAGCACCTCCCTCCTTCCCTCGTGCCTCCTGCCCATTGCTATCAGCTGTTTCGTGGCATTCAGGAGGCTCTGAGGGGGAAGGGCAGAAGAGTGAGGATGTGGAGTGAAGCCCCTCCCCAGCACCTCCTACCCGCCATCATCAGTTGCGTCGTAGCCTTGAGGAGGCTCTAGCGGGGAAGATGGGAAGGCGTGAGGATGTGTTGCGCAGCCTCCCTCTTACCCCAGTGCCTCCTCCTCCCTCCTTGTGCCTCCAGCCCGCCATGATCGGCTGTTTTGTGACATCAAGGCTTGGGGCTGGTGGGGACAGAGCAAGGACACAGCTCACTTGGGGGAGAGGGTGGGAAGAAACAAGGCAGAGTTGGGGGTAGGGACTTGGGACAGAGCCAGGAGTCCAGCAGCCCTGACCAGCAGCAGTATCTCCTTGAATAAAGCATACGGTGACTAGCTAGTGTGGAAATTTTTAATCACAATTTTTCTTACACCATCTAACAATGGAAGGTAGGTGCAAACAGAAAAGAAAATACACAGATGAAAATCAAGGCTTCCAACAGGCAGGGGAGAATACTTTTTCCATTGAATGTAATAGTAAGGCCATGTGTCTTCTTTGTGGGACGTGTATCTCTCAGTTCAAATCTTCAAACTTTCAGTGTCATTTCACTTCTAGCCATGCACATATGGATCAAGAATTCCCACAAGGTTCTGAACTCCACACCTGAAAACTGAAAACTTTGGAAAAACAGATGTAGAAGTCCAGTACTTCACCATATATGCCAAGTGACCTCAGACTGTAACATTAACCTCCTATTATGTGGCCTGGGATGTAGCCCGTGTGAAAAAGCCCTGAAGGAGAGCTTACAAAAATGTGCCTCAGTGATGTGATTTCAATCCTGTCACAAGAGAACAAAAATCTACAGAAGAAAATGTCTGGCCTGCAGCGTTCACACCACACAGCAGAACAGAGAATATCCGACCTCAATAGTGACATCGCATCACATCAATAGTGACACTGCACTCACAGCTTCAGCAGTGTGAGTATTTGAGCATCAATTTGGATGAGTTGTGCCATGCACAGGATAAACCTTATCATCGGTATATGTCTGCACTGTGTCTGACAATTGTGTTGTAAGGGGAGAACCCCTCGATAACATGTCACTAAAGGACAGAACTCGTGGACGAGATCTAAAGGAGGTGCTGATGTTGGTAATTGTGAAAAGCCACTTGTCTTTACAGAAGCTCACTACCATTGCAACTGACAGGGCTCTGTTCATGTGGGGATCTGGGAATAGATCAATGCGGCTTTGTAAGTCTGATGAGAGTCTTCCCGAATTTGGACATTTCACTGTATTATTAATCGGGAGCAACTGGTATCTAAAAATCTCAGATTTGATCATGTCATGAAACCTGTCTTGCACATTGTGAAATTCATTCTCTCAAATGCACTCAATCACAGACCATTTCAAAATCTAATTGAAGAACTGGATGAAGACAATTCCCTTGTCGATTTGCCATTTCACTGTGCAGTTTGATGGCTCTTGAGAGGTAAAGTTATTTCCCATTTTTTTTAGCGCCTGGAACCAGTAAAATTGTTTATGGAGGAGAAGCGCAGAGTACACCCCAAGCTTACAGATGGGTGAACCATGAGCTGAACCTGGATGGGTTCTAGACTTGTCTTTTCTTGCAGACATGCTGCTGCATTTGGATCAACCCTAACCATGGACTTACAAGGAAAATTCTGGTTGCTGGCTGATCTAATGCAAGGCATATTTGTGTTCATGAACAAAATGCAGTTGTTTCACAGACAAATGCTTGAGGGAGAGCTGACACACTTTCCCTCAATATCACAATGTCAAGTCAGATCAAAAGAGGATGCAGCAGAACCACTAAAATGGAACACAACTAGATAGACATGATTAAAGATCTTAAGGACAGTTTTGAGGAAAGATTCCAAGATTTGCAGCAGAAAAGATGTCAAATCAGATTTCTGATTGACCCTTTTAGTGCTGAAGCCGATTGTCTGAAACCTCCTTTAGTCACTGATGAAGCAACATCCCAGATGGAAATAATAAAACTTTTGGAAGATGATAGATTGAAATCTGTTCAGAAGACAGAGGGCACTCTTATTTTCTGGAAATCTGTACCAAAGGGTAAATATCCCAACATCAGAGGCGAAGTGATTGAAACCATGGTCCATAACTTTGTTCCTGACGTACAATGGACTTTTTTAGCACAAAGGTAAATATCATCTTTGCAGAGAACAGATGTTTCCTGGGGCTGGTCCGAGACTGTGAAATGAACTCTAACAGGAACTAAGGACCATCCCAAATTTTACCACCTTCAAACGCACACATAAGACCCTGTACATAAAGCAAATACAAACCAACCTACCAAAACAAAACACTACACTGTGCATTGTGCACACAGTTCTTCCCCTACAGGAACAGGATGAGAGAGTACAAATCACTTTACTTGATGCACTACTGAAAGGTGCTCTGTAATCATGGTGATGCAGGTGGTTTAAGAACCTATATAGAATAGAATCAAATCTTGGGTTGCCTCCAAATCAGATCTTGAGAGCAGGTACTTTCCACTTCTGGATCTAAACCTGAAGTGCAGGTTCCAATTCACAGACTTGAAGTTCTGGACTTGGAAATTTCAGGGTCACTATTCAAGGAACGGGGGGGTCTCAGATTTCCCCTATTTGCTCATCTATAATTTTACACACAAATCATAAGTAAAAAAGACTTACTATTCTTCAGTTTGTCTTGTTTGCATAAGCAGACTTCTTCCAAGGTCTCTCATCAACCCATGGACTTCAAGTCAGATATTTGCCCAGAAAATGGAAGAGTTCTGCTTGGGCTCTCTGCTTCTTTGTTGCTTTTTATTATTATTATTTTTTAAATTTGTTTGTTTCCTTGCTTGTTCTCATTTTCAAGGGAAACAGAAGACTGGAGCTGAGAGAGCAAAAGCTTTTGCTTCTCTCACAAAAAATGGTTTTTCCTGGATTCAATGAAAGACTGCATTTTTATGTAGTAATTTGCAGCTCTAGTCACACTTATAATTAAAAAAAGGACTAGATTCCTTTATGTCCCTGCTGCTCATGGGAAAAAATAGCCCATGGAAATGTACTTTTGGAGAAAAGCTCTTGTGTCATCACCCTCCCTCCTTTTTCTTTCAGCTTTTGCTAAAAGTTATTTATGTGGCTTAATTACCCCCTCCTTTCATTTACCATCTTCCCCTTCTCTGAGTCCATTTGAGTTCAAAATTCATTTTACACCTGTAAGTCCCCAAAACAAAATTCCAAACTGACACAGCATTGGCACGAGCACAGGCGGATATTTGGGGCTTATTCTATAACACAAAGGATGAAAGCTGAAGTGCAGTCCTTCCAGCTGCCACCTTTCAGATGAAAGCTAATAGGGGAATGACAGCGAGTTGCCAAGCATCCCTGACAAAAACAACTCATGGATGCATTAATATTTCCTGCTTGAAGGAAAATGCTGAAGCGGTGCATGTGAGTGTCTGAACAAGATATTTTGCTTGAAGAAACAGAACAGAAATGGCGTTGATGTAGCAGTTGCTCAAGAAACTAAGAAGCTTCTGTTAATAAGCAGAGTAAAGAGGTTTCTGGCACCGGCTGTTGTCTTGGCTCGCCAATAGTCTATAAATCTTTGTATTCCAGAAAACTTGATGTAAAGCTGCTGGACAGTGACCAAATTTAGCAAACAATTATGAAATCAGGTGATACAGAAAAATATTTCCAGCTGTACAGTTACCACTATTCAACAGAGCCTTGGGCTCAACTTTTTGAAGTTGTCAGTACCCCACCAGAGTGATAAAGAAAATCCATGCAACACTGCCAGACCTTAGGTGCTTGGCTGTCTAGGTCAGAGGCACAACCCCTCCCCCATAACAAAGTTTTTCCATTTAGTACTCAACTGCATATTTATTTTCACAACCTTTTGTAGAAGAAAAAATGAATGGAAAGTAAGCTCCATATAGTACAGATACGGCATGTAGCTACCTCAACCCCTGCCCAAAACTCAACCTCAGATTCACAAAAATACTGCAAATTAAGATGTTAATATCCTTGGTACAGAGAGCTACAGTTAAGCCACAGTTCTGCCTTCTGGTTTAAGTCTAAGCTTCCATTCTGAGGGAAATTTTGCATCTCATGCACAATTTCCACCTCTCAAATATGGTTTCAGATCAGAATAAAGAATCAGAAATGTCAGAATTTTCAATGGAATAATTTTTTAAGTTTGAAAGAAGCAAAATGGAATTCTTCAGAAATTTCCATCTGGCTAGCTGGCTCCCCACCCTCCCTGGCAGCCTCTCTAGCCAGCTGGTGGGGAGGTGCTGTTTCCAGCCACCTTGCCTCCTTGACAGCTGGCTACTGGGCCTGTGAGGTAGGCTGGGTAACCAGCCAGACAGTCCACCTGGGTTATCTTTCTAAAATTTCACTGGAGTTTGACATGTTCCCATAGAATGTTTAGATTCTGTCGAATCAGCACTTTCTGCCAGCAAACTGTTCCATCGGGAAAATTTCTAACAACTCTAGTCTAAACTTACTATTATGTAACCACCTCATCCCAAATATAGCTTCTGCATAGACTTGTGCTGGGGCATAACTTGGAGCTAGGACATCCACTTGGGAGATGATAGATGTCTAATTGGCTTCAGCCTTCCTTGATTTGGAGCTACTGGATTTTGCTTGATGCCTCCTGAACTCAGCCATCAACAATTGATGTCTTCTGAACCCAGCTGACCTTTACTCAATCATCCCTATCAAATGCATTCCTAATGCAGCTGTCCTCCAGAGAGCACTTATAAACTCCCCATATGTTCCAATAATACATTTTTCACTTGGATAACTCAGAAATGGCTGAAGCTATAAACATCAAACTTGGCTGGTTTTGTACAAATCATTCACACTTCAAGGTAAAGCCAAATATGAAGAAAATTTGGCTTGGTATCTTTAATCACAGATGAAATATTGTGTATACAGTTACATTCAGCATTTATCAGTTGTGTCCTTAATTGGGATGATGATAATAAATGGATCCTCAAATGTGTGTAACTAAGTGCATATAAATATTCTCATGCACACTTGCAAAACTACCATTTAAAATGCTCAGAATTTTAAAACTAGTGAACTGATTATCTTCAAACTTGACAATTTTTGTAAGTATTAGAGATTTAATAATTGAGCTAAGTTTTAAATTTCTGACTTTAGCCGGTTTAGAGTTACCCAAGAACAAAATTTCCTCATCCGACCCTTTGAAAGAGGTGTCTTTTTTTTCACATTACTCAGAAATGGCTGCATTGATTTTATTGAAATTGACTAAATCCTTCTCTTCCCCACCCCTACTCCTCCTCTGAGCTGAGACCATGCCTGTGAAGCTTGAGCCCAATATAAATTTGAGAGAACTATCATGGTAGTAGGGGTCAGATGGGAGAGTGCTTGGGCTGCTATTCATTGCAAAATTTTACCAAGGTTGCACATGGTTGTAAGTCAAATGATAGAGGTCTAAGTGGAGGTCTGAAGGTGAAGGGTTCAAACTCTGCTGATGACCCATGTGCAAGCTCCTATGGCTGCAGTTGACAGAATTTGTTGAAAGAAAGGTCCCTCTTGGCTTATAGGATGCTCTCCATGACTTTGCAGTCATTGTAAATGAGTTTGCAGCTGCCTGTAATAATTTTGATTCCTGACTGAGCAGAAGGCAATGTGGAGGAGAAGCAGAATGGCCAATAAGACAGTTTAAAACAGGACATTGACAGTAAAGAAGAGTCAGCTGGGGTAGTCAGCATACAGGGCTTTTGATTCAAGAGACGTTTTCTGAGAGTGGGAGGGAGGATTTTTTTGACAAGTGATGATCTTTACAGCCCATTAATACTATTGCTTGCGTGTACGGCTGTCTTCAGCTGTAAAATATATACATTTTATTGTCTAAATATCTTGAAATGAGAAAAGAGAGACATGTCTCCAACAATGAAAGCCCCCAGAGATCTGTGCACGTTTCCCACTTCCAAAATGTTTTCTATACTGACGGTTATAATGTATCTGTTTTTCCTCCGGCTGTAAGCGAGAGGCAGTGGGGATGTGCAAAATCTCCCTACACTGTTTTATTTTGTTTCTTGACTTTCACAACATGCAGGCTGCTGTTTAAGTTCCGCATAAACAAAACACCTGCTTTGATTAATCATACTAGACACCGTAATGACACTAAAGAAAAAAATATCCTGATCTAATTGCAGTCAGAATGCATTTGTGCATCTCTTCTTACCCAGGTTATTTTCACCACTGTTGACAAAAGGACTGTGTGGGGATGCTTATTTATTTTTATAAAAATAAATTGTGTTCCTGCCTCCACATCAGGCTTCCCTGGCATTCCCCATAAAGAACTTGAAAGTGGCACCACAGTGTATTTTTCTACACACACACACACACACCCCCTTGAAACAGCAGATCATTCTCTTACCATTATCACTGTAGCCTTGATCTGTCAAGCCCTTGACAGGTGACTGGAAGGCAGTGCAGCACAGTTGTGAGCAGATATTACAGATGGGGACTGTGACAGGTTGGATCACAGAAACCCCCTTGATGTTGCCAACTGATATGCCAAGACTACTTCTGCCCCTGCTCTCCTGCCCTGGCAGCTTGGGACTTCAGGGCCCTGCCTGGTTTGAGCCAGATCCGCTAGCCTGCTGCAAACCCAGACCCAGGTCTGAACCACATCCCCTAACAGGTGTAGGCTTAATTGGAAGCAGCTTAAGAAATGTTCCTGTCATTAACACTCAGATGCTCAACTCCTAATGGGGTACAAAGCCCAAATAAATCAATTTTACCCTGTATAAAGCGTATATAGGGTAAACTCATACTGTTTGCCCTCTATAACACTGTTAGAGAGATAGGCACAGCTGTTTGCCCCCCCCCCCCCGCCCCGTATTAATACTCTGGGTTAATTAATAAGAAAAAGTGATTTTATTAAATACAGAAAGTAGGATTTAAGTGGGTCTAATTAGTAACAAACAGAACAAGGTGAATTACCAAGTAAAATAAAATAAAACATGCAAATCTAATTCTGATAGAGTAAGAAAACTGAATACAGATAAAACCTCAGCCTCAGTGGTGTTCCAGTGAGCTTCCTTTTACAGATTAGTCTCCAAGTCTGGGTCCAGCAATCACTCACACGCCCTGTAGTTACTGTCCTTTGTTCAAATTTCTTTCAGGTATCCTTGGGAGTGGAAAGACTATCTCTTGAGCTGGCTGAAGACACAATGGAGGGGCTCCCAGGGGTTTAAATAGACTTTCTCTTGAAGGTGGAGACCCCTCCCTCCCCCTGTGTAAAATCCAGCTACAAAATGGAGATTTGGAGTCACATGGGCAAGTCACATATCCATGCATGACTCAGAACTTACAGGTAGCAACCATTGTTCATATGCCACCTTGAACCTTCTCAGGTAGACAGGTAGAGGAGCCGAGAGTGGCATACAAATGCAAAGCTGTGAATAGTAAGCGAAGTGAGAAGTAAAGCAAAAGGACTGGAACGATGAATGGTGACTGATGATTACAGTGGTTATACTGAAGCATAGAAAATACATCATATCAATGACATGCACATTTTTGCTCAACTGTTCACACTAGAAGTGTGACAGATCTTGAATTAAATGGCAGCATAAAAACTAATCCCCAAAATATAATAGAGTTAGAAGAGGTGCTGATCCTACAATCAAGAATGACATGAACTGGATGAAAATGTTGAATGATTAAGCAACTGAGATATAAAGCTAAGAAAAACAGCATATGGTGAACTGCCTGCTTCTGCAATATGGTAATATCCACAAAATCCAGGGCTTAATCTTCAATTAATTACTTATTAGGAGTGTTGCACTCCAGAGATAAAAAGAGATTTATTTACAAGCACATGTTGCAAAGTTTACCAAACTCCCCTGATGTAACTGTGAATGAACTGGAGAATGGGCTTTTTCCTCAGAAACATCATTAATATAGAACCATGAATAGGTACAAACTGATCAACAGTATAGCTGTTATGCCTTATTGGCCGTGCACTCTCATGGCAGAAACAGAGGTATTTATGTGGTTCTAACCATATCTATGGCCTAAATTCTTTGTTCCTACATATATTAACTTACATTTGGCTTTACTGAAATGCACCTGTGGTAATTGGTGCTAGTATTCAGTGTCATTGCCCTATATTCATTTTCATACAACCATCCAATTCTCTCCTCATTTCCCTCACCCGTGGTGAGCCATGTTCACCATGGCAGCTGCTGTGAGCACTCTGACGCAGAAGAGTCAATAAACATGTCTTGTTTAAAATGTTAGGAAAGGGAGTTCTGCATCTTAACATTCACCTTCTGTTGTGATTCTACTGGCAATGGTACTTGTATGTGTTATATTTGTAGCTGCTGAGGTGTGGCCTTAAGGGGTTCCCCGCCATATCTGCAAATGCCTAATCCAGATAAGGAAGAAAAAGAAGAACACACGGGATGACATTCTGCGAGATCTTGCAAGCCAGTACTGCCTCAGACTGTGATCAAAGGACCTTCTGGGTGACCATTGCAGACAACCTGGAAAAGGAAAGAGCAGACATGAGAGAAGCACAAGAGTCCTAGCAGGAAAAGAAGGGTTAGATGTACCAGGATATCATCGGACTTTTCCAGACACAAACACAGATGCTGCAGACTCTTGTGGACCTACAGGTTCAACAATTCGTGGAGAACTGCAGCATAGCACTTCCCTATGCCCCGCCTTCAACATTCCATGTGGCATCAGCAGTCGCATCCCTACCCCTACCACTCCACACTGGGGGATATTAAAGACAACCACAGCTTCAGAAACACTGGTCTGGAAGAGCCACGTTTGATGTATGTGTAACTAAAATGGACATGAATGTTCCTTCCCCTACTTTAAGCTTTGCTCCATAAATGAATTAAGGTTTTAATGCATTTGCTTTTAACTTGCACTGATTCTTAAGTGTTTATGTTACTCAATAAAACTCTATATGGAGTCAATAGCTATGCTGTTATAGTCCCCATAGTGTAGACATGACCTGAGTATGGCCCCTCGATCTCTTTTGTTAGAATGAACACAGAAGTCATATTTTGGACACACGCCAATATGCAATACATACGGAGAGCTGTGGTCATTTTTTATTGCAGACAGAAACAATGGAACCACAGTGGTCCTATCTGGCATCCTTGTTGACAGTCTCAGCAGAGATACTAAGATCTGAATACTCCCAGAGAATGAACTAAGCTCTCGACCAGAGTAGGTCTGATGCATGTAGGAAGGTAGTGTGGAAGATCTTTCATTACTGCTCTCCACTCTGTATCAGGTCTGCCGATACCCTGGCAGAACAAGTTTAACACACAAGCAGGATTCAATTTTAAAGTATGATGTTCTAAAGCCAGATGTTATCACTGTGTTTCAGATATTGCTATTCTTGTGTCCAAGAACCGCTTTAAACTGTTTTGCATTGAAATTTATGGAGCTGCTGCTTCTGGAAAGTGGCGGGGGGGGGGGTTGTTTTTAAAAACTAGAGTAAAACAAATGAACAAAAAGGTTTAAAGCATCATTTGCATGAATTAAAATCTCCAAGTGGTACCTGACCTAGATGGTGCAAAGAAAAATATTTTCAGGATAGTCTGAAGTGGATGAAGAGTGCCTGGGAGACATACTGAGGTTTATCCAGAAAGGTTTTTAAGGGCAAGTAGGAGAGATATCAAATGTAACAGCTTTCCTCTATAAGTTAAAATGTTAAAAAAAAAAGAAAGCGGAAATGTGTTATACTCACATAAGCATATGGAAGTCTACTTTTTGCCCATTCCCTTTAAGTGCATGTTCTTTCCCTTGCAGGCATGCAAGTGATGTATAGTTTCAAAATGAGAACTTAATCTAGTCTATATATATTACTACTTATATACTGAAGTAGCACATGATAAATACACTGAAGTTAGAGAGATGCTCAGTAATAGAAGTCTTAAGAACCTAAAAGATGTGCTTTGTGCTTCACACACTAATGAATCATACATCTCCCAGAATGAGGAGTTTACAACCCAAGGGCACGCCTACACTGAAGCTGGAAGTATAGCTTCCAGCACAAGTGGACATACATGCACTAGGTTTGATTGCACTGATGTGCTAGAACTAGAACTATAGACACAGCAACACAGGTGGCAGGATAGGCTAGCCATTTGAGTTTGTACCTAGGGTCCTGGGCATAATTGTACTTGGGTTAGCTTGCCCAACTGGCTGATATGGCTACACTTCTATTTTTAGTGCACTAGCTCAATCAAAGCTAGCATGAGTACATCTACTTGAGCTGGAAATTACATCTCCAGCTCATAAGAACATAAGAATGGCCACACTGGGTCAGACCAAAGGTCCATCCAGCTCAGTATACTGTCTTCTGACAGTGGCCAATGCCAGATGCCCTGGAGTGAGTGAACTCAACAGGTAATGATCAAGTGCTCTCTCTCCTGCCATCCACCACCACCCTCTCACAAACAGAGGCTAGGGACACCATTCCTTACCCATCCTGGCTAATAGCCATTAATGGACTTAACCTCCATGAATTTATCAAGTTCTCTTTTAAGCCCTGTTATAATCCTAGCCTTCACGATAGCATGTAGTGCTAGCGTAGGCTAAGAGATGAATGAAGGTTACAGTTCATGATCATATCATTACCTTTAACCAGATGCATCTTGTTTGTTCCATTTTCTTAATAAATGCCAGGAAATATACAGATTCATTTCAGAGGAATTTAACTGACCTCAAAAACCAGTGCTTTTCAAAAGGTTACCTGTGTCTCGCATAAAACCGTAAGCATTGGAGATATATTACATCTTTAAGAACTGCTATAGCCTCATGCAATAAGAATGAGATTATTCCACACATGTTGCTGAAATCATGTCAGAAAACATTACTGGATACAGAGGTGAAGGCTCCCAGTCTGCAACAGCACTCACATGGTGCAGTGATTGATACAGTCCAAAGGATTGAAAAGATGCATAAATCAAAGAAATTTTACAGAAGTAAGGAATCTAGTCATATTGTTTGACTAGCAAGTGTTATTGGTTTTGTTTCTTATTTTTATACTGTGTATTTTATTGTGCAAACCCCACTCAATCACAAGTCAACATTTTAAGTTAAATAAGGGGTAAATCAGGTTTTAAAAAATACTTTGGTATTTGTTTTAAAAATGTATTTTTGATCAATCTAGAATGGATTTTTAACATAGTGGGTGTTGAGATTATTTATTTGGGACATTGTTTGTCATGGACCTGAAAAGTAAGAACTGCTGACCTAGCACCAAGGACCTGAAAGATGACATGGAGAGCACAACCCAGCAAAGACATGTTCTTTTTGTACCTGCTAGGGCTTGCTGTAAAACAAGAATTTTGTTTCATGAAAAATGTCATCATTAGTTTCCGTTCCAATGTAGAACACAACCAAGACCTATGGAAACCTTTTATGGTAAAGAGAGAGAGAGAATCAGCAGACCAGAGATGATTTTTGAGCCATTAAACCTGACTCCCCATACACTGGAGTAAATATCATGGGGCCATTCTCCTAGATGGCCTGGCTAGCCACCTTGGAAAAAACAGTTGTGGGCAGAAAGAAGACTTCATAGGTAGTCTGTGTGACAAAGACCACTGAGCAATATGGTGAGTGGGGGCTTAAGCACACATTGAAGAAGATAGTGTGTTGGGGTTTGTGTTGGGTTTTCCTTAGGAAATGTAGTTTCCTTGAAACAGAAAAAGCCTGGGAAATACACACTGTTGAAAACAAACTAGGACTATCCTGAGTCCCAAAAGCTCCTGGGTTTCCTGAAGTAATGTAGATTGGGGCTGTCGCTTTCCTGTAACTTTTGCAATTTTTCTGTAAATTTTCCAATTTCCTGTAATGTAAACTGGGGCTGTTGCTTATCCTGTAATGAAGGATAAGATCAGATGAGACACTAAGCCATCATGCAGGCAGCTTTGAAATAATTTTTTCTAATGCTTTGTTCCATTTGCTAACAAACATACTTGTTTTAGGAAGGTTTTGGTTCACCCAGACACCCATAACAACACCCACACTGTATCGGGGGGAGGGAAGGGGATCTATCAGAATTGAAGATCTCCATTAACTTGGTTCCTTGACTAGGTGACATTTTCTCTTGAACTCCTTAGCTGATGGCAGAGGGGGCAGGATATCACCTTGTTAATCCCTCGAACTCCATATCACTGGCATAGTGTGAACTTAGCTGTAGACAGTGGGAAAATGACACACTCTCACCACGGCCTCTAGTATTTAATCCAGGCCCAGGTGGGGGTAAAGGAGGGATGATGTAACACTCCCTCTGCCCACATTTTGAGGTACAGCAGAGAGCCAAGTCCTCTGTCCCTCATAACATGGGAAATAAACCAATCTCCCCCACTCCCTGCAGTTCACTGTGGTGATAATGCAGCCCAGCAGCTAGAGCCAGACTTCCAACAAATGGTGGCCAGCTGTATGCTCTGCACAGGCTTGGCTTTCTGCAGAGCCAGCTCAGAAGCCCTCACCTCCTTGCTAGAAGACCCATCTCTATCTGCCTTTCCTGAGGCCAGCTTGCCCATTGCCTTAATTAGACAGTTCCTCTGCTTCCTCTATCTCCACCAATGTACTCCTGCAATCTCCCACAGCACTGACCCTGTCAGCTAAATATTCCCTACCTCCAAGAGACCCTGCTTTAGGGTTGCCTCTAATTCATGGCTATTATTTCACAGATGCCAAGTTTTGTGCTGCAAAGTACGTTGATGTTAGACAAGTGTTTACAGTGGAGAGTGTTTGCTTCTGGGACTCCTGTCTTCCTCTCACACCACCGGTAATTACTGAGGAAGCCAGATAATTTGGGCTCTCTGCCATACCACAGCTTGTCAGTGTCTGTAGTGGCTGTTTTCAGCACATTAAGCTAATTTGCATGCAAGGATCCAGTACTCTCTTCAGTTAGTGTTAGAGGGCATGTTCATGCCACTCTGCATGCTCACCTTTCAATGTTTAGCCCTTCAGGGAGTTGTGATGAAGTCAGGGGTGCCGGAACAGGGAGCCATGGCCCAATCACTTTTTACTGGCTGTAAGAACAAACAATGGGGTGGGGGAGGAGAAGAACAAGCAGCGGCTGGGGTCTTGGGGGGAAGGGGCAGTGTGGGAGGGGAGTCTTGGGGGAAAGGAGTGGGATGGGGGAACCATGGTTCAGGTGCTGGTGGTCCCCCTAATTTTAGGGGGTTTCCCCTGCTCCTGGATTACGTCTGCATGTACACAAGTGGTATGTAATCCTCGGCCTGTGCATGGCAAATGCAGCCTTTGCAACTACTAATCAGTGCCTGCACTGAAAGGGAAAAATAAGAGTTTGAGTTGCCCATAAGTGTGGGAAAAGTTTAAAAAGCAGCATAAAATAATGTTGAGGGAAGTGTCCAGCACCATCAGCGTCCGAGCAGGGACACAGCTGGCCATCTTTCCAGTAATTTTCTCACTTCACTGTGCTCCTCTCTGGAGACGGAGAATGGAAGCTGGAAACGAAGCAACATCACAATAGTAGGGAGACTAGGGACAAATGGAGCCAGGAGCAGAGCCAGGTTTTGTAACTAAAGAGAACTTGCGGGGCGGCGGGACGAAAGGGGGAATGATTCCTTGGTAGCCATTTTTCAATGGCAAAATATGCTTGGAAAGGCACCATATATACATCTAAAGGGCACCCAATAGGTAAGTGAGGAAGTGTGACAGTTACCAAGACTTTGAGCTACTCTTTCACTCCCTGCCTAAAGTGAGAGGGAGCCTTTTGTAGCTGGGTGTCAGTTCTCAGGCTCCACCAGCCTTTCAAGCACTCTCCTCTGGGCTATCCTAGCCCTAACTTCACCTTGCACCCAAAGCTCTGAATCCCTTTGAACCGTTCCCCTGCGATATCCAGGCTCCTTTGACACTGACTACTCTCAGAAATTCTAGATTCTTTGCAATGTACCCCAGCTTTACTTAAGCCACTGCTCCTGCAAACCACATAGCACTTGTGAGTTCTTACAATAAAGCAAAATAAGGTTTATTAAAATATAAATAAAGATTTAACTAGAAATAATATACTGATGAAAACAAGTGGTTGCAATACAAATCATAACATGTGAATCTTGGTATATATTTAAGTTACCTTTCCTAGCTAAGAAAGTGGATGTTTCCCTTACAAGTTTCAGTCATTTGGATATCTGGCTGATTCTTTAATAACCAGGATCCAAATATTCATAAAAGCACCCTGCTCCGCCAGGGATTTTCCCTCAGTGAATGGATCCAGAGTTTGTCTCCTACTGCTGTGTTATACTGAAAACAGCCTTTCATTTTTTATACACAACCAGGGTTATGCTCTGTCTGTTCTAATGTTCCTTTTCCACCTCTACAAGGTTTTGATTGTTTGGTGGTGCCTCCAATGGTTTTATATTGATTGTCTTGGAAAAGAGTAAGACTGGTCAACTTGGCCTTGTGTTATCTTGCTGGTAGATTAGGGGAGGATTACAACTTCCTCTTGCTTGGATGGGCCATCCAAGTTAGTAAAGCACTTTCAATATAAATACATTGGCCTTTAAATATTACCTGTGCATACGTCTCATGATTAGGAGTTTTGACAAGTTATAAGCTTTCTGTAGACACCTTACATAACATCCCTTATAGATAAATATCTTGCAAGATATAGGTTGGTATAATGAGTTTGTCAGGTCTTAGGTGAGAGCTGTTTACAAAGAGTAGGGAACTTTTTGCCACTGAGTCCGTGTCACAGGTGGCCATCTCCCTATTGGCCCCATCACTAAAAGCTGTATAGGAGAAGTACTGATAAATTATTTTATGTGGTAGCTTCTCTCACTCACTTACATCGAAACTCACACACTTTATATGCTGCTGTGGTGAATCATAGAAAGATCCCAGCTGTGCTACCAAAGCCAAGTGGGGGATATAGCAGAATGGCACCCAGAAGTCCCTTTTCAAAATCCCTGTGCTGTGTAAGTGCTCAATGTCTCCATCTGGCCCCAATCTTGTCTGTCCAATACTTTGTCTTCTGAATTATGAGTGGTTCAGTTCTGAAATTGTGCTAAACAATCCTTGGCATGCAGTGAAATAAGCATTTACATGTCCCATCCTATAACCCTTAGAAGAATCTGAAAAATTAGGCCATAGCCCTGAAGCTTCTTCCAAAGAAGACTATTTGATATTGTGTTTGCTATTAATTGAGGATTGTGAGAAAGATTCTGCTTTTCTTATCATGATTTTTTCAAAAAGACATTTTGCTCTGAACACCATAACTAGTTGAGAGTTTTCACTGAAATAGTCTGATGAAAAATGTAGTTTCCCTAAAAATCAAAATTTTGAGTGGAGAAAAAAAAAGATAACACAAACAAAATCATCAAAATCTATATAAAAAAATCAAAGTGATGTTTCATTTTAATCGGAATGTTTTGAAATGTCCCTATATTTCCAAATAGAAATGTTTCTGAACACTTCTTTCCTGTTTTCATGGCTCATCATTGGAGCAGGACCATCTGTACCTCCATTTTAGATCTCTCCTAAACTTTAAAGTTGTACTGATGTAAGCAGTGTCAGGAATGAGATATATTCTGACATTTGGTGGCGAACTATGGGAATTGCAGTGAGTCTTGAAAAATAACTTGGGGGCTGATCAATTTGCATAGACACACCCACTGCGCCTAGCCTGAGCCCACAGCAGCCCACATGGCCACTTCGGCTGATGAGGGAGCCCCAGTTTCTATGTTATTGGGGCAGGAATGATAAAGTGATGTTACTGTGACTATGTGAGTGAAGGACTATGGACATGTACTTGGCCCTTGTTATGATGGAGGGACTCGCCATCATCTAGGTAGCACTCACTGGGCAAGGGCCATGCGTTTCAGAACAGTGTGAGATTGAGAGAGGTGGTGGACAAGTACCTATACCTTTTGGTGAGGGCTGTGTCTGAGGGCCTCCCAGGCCTATTGCACCCTGCCTCTCTCCACTATAGAATATCAGAATTGAATTTTGCTTCCATTAGGAGCCTGGTTTCAGGCTGCTGAGCTGAAAATTGCTTTGGGCTCACTGGTGCACCTGCACTAAGGCTCCCCTACTGTATGCTGAAATCATCTAAGAGCTAAAGAAATCACTGCGCACTGTCTTAAGTAGGGGGGCTGGTGCAGCAGAGCAGTCTGTGTGTCGGCTAGCAGGACGGCTAGCGGAGTTGTTGGTGCTGCGGGCAGAGTGACTGGCGCAGCAGAGCTGTCTGTTGACTAGCGGAGGCGTTGGTGCTGCGGGCAGAGTGACCGGCGCGGCACAGCTGTCTGTCGACTAGCGGAGGCGTTGGTGCTGCGGGCAGAGTGACCGGCGCGGCACAGCTGTCTGTCAACTAGCGGAGGCGTTGGTGCTGCGGGCAGAGTGACCGGCGTGGCACAGCTGTCTGTGTGTCGGCTAGCAGAGCAGCTAGCGGATCAACGGGCAGAGCGGTTCGTGGGACAGCCAGCGGAGCGGAGCAGAGCTGATTGCGGTGAGAGCTGCAGCAGAACCTCACGGAGAGGCGGCGCAGTTGGCCTCGGACCACGTAAGGTGCCCCGTGCCCTGCCCTCCAATTCCACCCAGGCTGGAGGTAAGACTCTGCCAATTGACTTTTGAACTCTGCACTGACCAAGAACAGAGACTCTTGGGCTGTTGGACTTTTGGGACTATTGAGTGACTTTTGGGGTTGTGGAACTCAAGAGCCAAAGGGAAGGCCACGGCCTAGTTGCTGCTTCTGGTTCATGGTTTGGTTTATTAACCTTGTTTGTGGTGTTTCCCCAATATAATGCCACATTGTTTCTCCCTGTTATTAAAAGGCTTTGGTACACTCAGACTCTGTGCTTGCGAGAGGGGAAGTATTGTCTCTTACAGACGCCCAGAGGAGTGGTATATGGTTGTCCCAGGTCACTGGGTGGGGGCTCGAGCCGGTTTTTGTATTGTGCTATTGGAATGGAACCCCTGGATACTGAACCCGGCCCTTGTTGCTGCCAACTCTGATGGGCAGAAGGGTTACACTGGAATAGCTGCCTGTTAGAAGTGGGGGGTTTTAATTTACATTTTTTATATTAGTACTGCCCCTTACGTGGACCAGTATGTTTAATTATTCCTGTATAGGAAAGGGAGTAAACAAGCACCTTTATATCAATATAATTTCATCTGCAACATTTGTACTGTTTTACTTATAGCAGCAGAACTGAACATCTGTAAATGAATGCAAGTTATAGTTATTTAATACACTGTTTGACAGCCACTTATTTTCTCTTTTGGAACCATTAGTTCATTTCTCAGGTCCAAAGCAGAACAAGACCCTTCCAACTTACTGTTCCAGTAACAGTAAGGATCTGGCCAAAAAACTCTCAAAAACAGAGAAATTGAGTTAAGGCAAAACTGTCTTCAGTTTGAACTACTGAGCCTATACTGCAGGGCTGTCCAAACAGTGAGAGATCTTACTGTGGGCTCAGTTCTGTCTTTTAGAAAGCTGAGTTGGGTGGTGCAGGGCTGGGGGGAGAGATGCAGAGGTGATACCTGGAAGCAGTGGGTAAGATTTTCAAGAGTGCTCAACATTGCCCTCTCTCTGCTCACAGTGAGGTCAATAGGAATTTCACTATTAACTTCACAGAGTTAGACCAGGACTGGGCACTTTTCAAGACATTACTCCACATTATGCTTCTGTAAGGACCAATGCTTCCTGGAACTCCGATGAGAGATGCCAGTAGAACAGATGCCCAGTCTAAGTTCCCTCTAAGCTGCGAGGCCACACAGCTGCTTATTAAGTGCCGCATAGGACCTCAGAACTACAGAAGGGAGAGATGCCTTTCCCGAAGCCCTGGACCTGCCATGGCGTCCCTCTCCAGGCCCTGACCCAGCCCAGCCTCGAACCTGCCATGACCAGGGTACAGGCACCGCTCCTGTGGCCCTGACCCAGCCCAGCCTGGACCTGTTGCGGCTGCGGGAGAGGAGCCTCCCTCCCACCCACCCCATTGCACCCCAAACACCTAATCCTCACCCCTACCCCAGACCCAGCACCCCTAGCTGGAGCTCTCACCCCTCCTACACTCCAAACTCCTCAATCCCACCCCTCACATAAATTTTGTTATGTGCACCAATATGGAGGTGACGTGTCATACCTCACTTTCCATATTGATGCACATAACAAAAATCATTCCACATATGGGTGAGAAAAATTAGAGGGTTAGGGTGCCAGTGCTTCTCCAGCATAGCTGTGCTGATGCATGAGGATTGGGGGTGCAGTCACCTCTCCTACATAAGACCTTTCTAGTACTGCTGGGAGCATTAACCAAACTTGGTGCATTTAACAGGCCTGAAGCCAAATTATGGCATCCTATTGCAAAGGCAAAGTGAGCGATAAGGGCTCTTTCTTTATGATTCACTCCAAGACACTTACACTTGAGAGACTTTTGGTTCTTTACACACTGGAGTATCTAGTTCCTTTGTTTCTCTTCTGATTTCTTGGCTTGAATGTTTAAGTCAGATACTAGCTATTTTTAATTTGGTTCTCCAGCTAGTTAAAGATTTTTAACTTTTCCTAAACCCAATATGGACAGTGCATAATAAGAAGTTATGGTTTATGATGTAGGTCTCAATTTTATTGAACTCCACAGAGATCAGATGTAGGATACAATGGAAAAGCTGCTCAGTTACAGATTATTTCATACCTGTTGCAATTTATTATACGTTAGCGAAACAACAACATTAGCTTGAGGGATTTTACATTAGTATAATGATGCTACTTTCATGTAATTAAATAACGTTTGTTCACTGGGAAAGCTGTATGTACAGAGAACTATTGTAACAGTCCTGCATTTATATATTGCCTTTAATCCCAAAGGATATAAGAATCCTTTACAGACTTGATTCTGTGGCTGCAATGACCAACGAACTGGGCCTCAAATACATATGCAAGATATCCAGGGATCTCTTCATGAATCAATTAAATTCAGCCACTAAGGAATGAAAAAAATAGTGCAGTGCACGACCATCCAACATTTTTGGACAAGAATACATTATCCACTTCTATAATGCTCGTCAGAAGAAGATCTCTAAGGAGCAAATAACTGATCACTCAGATCTACTGAGGACAAGTGTTATGTATAAGCTTAGTATTATTAATCAGAGAGTAGAAAGCGCCTGGGGATTTCCATTTTGAATCCTCAAATAAAGGGCCTCTCTGGGAACTGTATGAAGATCGCCTGTTACGAAGCTGTTACTAAGATGCTTTGGGAAAGTTGAAATATTTCATTTAAGTTGTATCAAAACAAGGTGTTTTGACATTTCCACATCAAAGGTTTTTGGAAGTTTATGTTCTGCAAGAAGTTTTGCTATTTTGACTTTTCAATGGACTCAGGACTAAAGTGTGGAAATAGCAGAATTTCCCATAGGATAGAAATTCTGATTTTTGGCTACCGTTTGTATATAAGTAATAGATACAGTGTGATTAGATAGCAAGATTATGTAGCATAGTTCCAGAAGTTTGTAGGACCAATAAAACTTCTAAAGAGCTACTAGAGGGAGCCATTTGCAGTGAACTTCAAGAGGTATGTGGTTGCTACCATGATGGGAGCTATTGAAAGTACTTAGATAAGCAGCAGTATTGATCATTAATAATTTTTTTAATTACAAGTGTGAAAGCTTTTGATTCTCTAAAGAAGGACAAGCCCCAGACATTTTGCTGCCCAAGGCAAACTTCAGTATGAGCTTCCCTCAACACACGATCAGGCAAGTATATTCCAAATCATGTTTTTACTAGGTTATTTATTGCCACTTTTAATGTAGCTTATTAATTAAATAAAAATTTAAAGCTTAGTTGTGCTTTGAGAGACACAAGCAGCTCTGGAACACCACAAGATTAGAAGGACCATGAATCTTACTGCCTTCAAAGGAAAATTAAATTAGTCTCACTGCTTCCAGGCTGGGCTAGGAAATACAACAAAGCAGAAGCAAGGGGACTTTAAGATCATGTCTGCAGACAGACACACAAAACATAGTGGAAGCATGGGAGTCACTAAATTTCTTTCACTGACCAAGTCAAAGAGCAGATGTAACAGTTTTTTTAAAAAAAGCTTTGTAAAAACAGCAAGATATGTGCAGAGTGTACAAGTCTCAGAAAACAAAGAGAGTCTTAGAAAAGCCAATCTACACCTGAAGCGACTTCAGCTACCAGATTCTGGTAATCTACATATAAACACATATCTGCTTTGTCTACAATGAGTCAAGCCCAGTAATGTCACTGGGAAAATCCGGTTTACTTTGTTGAGAATGTGGGGGTTCAATCAAACTGATGCTCATTTTCTCCAGGCTTCCTGTTCCCTTTCACAACCATTGCCACTCTTCTTCCTTCCACTTCTCTGCCTATTCCCCCTGCTACTTCCCTGTCCTTCACAAAATCCCCAGTGGTTTTCTGTTGTTTCCAGGATTCCACTCAATAGAAGCTATGGGCCAACAAAAAGAAACACATTTGTTAGAGTCAGTTTGAACTATAAGGTTGTGAGAAACGCCATTTACCTTCCCATTAGATTCTGTCAGTACTTCAGTTTCTCCATCGGGTTAGGCCTGTGTACTCTTTTTGTCTATCCAAATTCCCTGAGCAACAGCCCCCTCATTAGCAGCTGAGTGGACCATCTCTCTTTTTCTCATGGGTTCATTCTTATTCATGAATCGCTCTAAAACAGGGTTCCCAAACTTTTGTACTGGTGACCCCTTTCACATAGCAAGCCTCTGTGCGCATCCCCCCTTATAAATTGAAAACACTTTTTACATATTTAATGCCATTATACATGCTGGAGGAAAAGAGGAGCTTGGGGTGGAGGCTGACAGCTCACGATGCCCACCATGTAATAATGTCATGACATCAGTTTGAGCAAAAAAAGTCTTTTGCTCAGCTCCTGTCAACCTACTTCCTCAATCATTTTCCCTTAAAAAGAACAGAACTCCAGCCTTTTTTTTTAGGTCTGTTTTGTCAAGGAGACCCACAGCAAGACATCTATTTCCTTGATCATCCTAATTAAGAAAACCAGGCCTTTTTATACCAGCATACTCAGCAATTTACAGTTCCCATGACTGCTGAACTACAAGTCCCAGAATACTTGTTTTGGGCCAAAAACTGCATCACAGGAGTGCCTGAAAACTGAACTCAGAAAAGCTAGCTCCCATGTAACACAGGTAGAACTCTTTCACTTACCTGCCTTCAACTGAGTTGTTCTGAGATTTTCGTCAAAACTTTTCCAGTGGAATATGTCTTTCCAACTAAGGTAAAATTATCATTTTGGTTGACTACTTTTTCAAACATATTTGGGTTGTTTTCTTGGGAGCAGGGGCACCTCCATTTTCTTTCAGATTTGTATTTTTTCCACTGGAAAGAGGTGAAAAAGAGTAGTAATGTGTTTCTCCACCACAACCCCTGCCCACTCTCAAAAATTAAGCTTTTCATGTGTCATTTTTTAACAACATGAAAAGTTCCCATTTTTTAAAAAAAAAGTTGCATGAATTATACTTTTTAAGAGTTTGCATTAAGAAGGATTAAAAAAAACTTTCTTGTTACAACTGTATGTTTTTATGTGTATATGTGTGTTCCATATAATTGAGTTAGTGTCCTTGACCCCAGAAGCTAGGTTTATATTTGGGGATGTGACAAGGCAACCATGGTACCTGATGCTCTCTGCCTCAGTTCCCCATCTTCTAGCTCCAGGCACGTCAGTCTCTTCCTTTTGGACAGGGCAGTTCCACTGATCTTGATTATTTAGCCCTCTAGCCAGATCACAAAGCCTGTGGGTCAACAAAACAATCGATGGTTCAGCAACCTCACATTGGGTCTTCAGTCTGACTCCAGGCTCAACAGTCCATCCACCCCCGCTTCAAGGGAGTTTTCACACCATCCTGCTCAGAGGCTTTAGAGAGGAACACAGGAGAAAGTTAGTGGCTCCCTGTAGCAAGCAGCAAAGAGCCATCTTCACAGAACCTTTGCTGCACTGCTCTGGGCCTTTCCATACCTCTCCCTGGGCTCATGGCCACTTCCTTGACTCCATTGTGGAGTGCCACCTCGTATCTTCCATCCCATCTCTCTCAATCTCCTCCTCCAACTTTCCTTCTCCCTAGTGAGCTCAGTAGACTCCTTCCTATATGAAACCTCTACACCAACTACCCAGAGGAGTTGGTTAACTAGACACAGGTGTGACTGAGCTAAACTTCCTTAAAGGGCCAGCCCACTTTATGACAGGATGCCATTTATGCAATGACTAAATAATGTTCATTACTTTCATTAACAACTTTCCCTCTTGCCTCTTTCTCTTCCTTCTCCCCATTCTCTGTTATGCATTCTCTCCACTTTCTCTCAGGGTTGCCATGGTTTGGGAAAACCCTATTCTAGTCCTCCGCACATACCCTTTTACACACTCTCTCCTAAGCAGACAGAAGCCCAGTACCATCTGCATCAAGTCAAACAATCAAAGCAATAATGTTCAATGAGCTTGAAATAGGAAGTTCACCCATCGCTAATGAAAATGAAAAAAGGAGTCTGATTTAATTAATATGACAATATCGGTTCTATTTTATGTTTCTGAATTTATAAAGCTAAAGCCCTATTACGTGTTCCTTGTTTACCCCTAAACCCAAATAATTTTAATGAGGTTTTGGGGGGCCCAGTGAATAAATGCAGGATCAAACCCTGAATAAGTACTGCTCCTCTATTTTGGAGGAAGTTTATTTTGTTTTAGAAATGACAGAACCATAGATCAAATTCACACAATGCACACATCAAAGTAGCCCTTAGGCAAGTCACAGTGCTGAAATTGCTGTTCTGAGAACATAGCAAAGTTTCTTGCTGTCAGTGCACAACACGACTAGATTCCATGGAAGGGGAAAAGCATAGGATGACAATAGAAATGAAAACATGCGGTACAAATGCTAAACACCGACAACATTCCCCTACCAAACAAACACTTTGAACATTTACAAAGAAAAGTAATGCAATGAAAATTATGAAATAGCCATAACCCAAGAAGCCTCCAGCATGTGTATTAAAAAGGCCTCCACTCTTTTAGAAGAAGATGACCAGCAGAACAACACAAACACACACTGATGCTAATGTTTGCATCACTTATTGGTCAGAAACCAGGTTCCTATAAGCAGAAAGGAAAAATGTGTGTGGTGGTGGTGGTGGCTGGGGCAGGGGAATGTTGCAGCATTTTCCACATTTTAATTAGCCTCGTGTACAAAAATTTCTCTGTACAGCCACCAAGGCCTGGTTTTATCATAGTTACTGCTTATGACCTTTCATTTTTGAGCCTGTGATGACCATTAGTAAGGCTACAATTTAGTGACTGGTATTTTTAGTAAAAGGCATGGACAGGTCATGGGCAATAAACAAAAATTTACAACCAGTGACCTGTCCATGCCTTATACTAAAAATACTTGGGATTAAATCTTGGGGTGGGGGGAGCTCCAGGGGCACATCCAGAGGGGCCACTGATGGGGGAGGAATGGGGAGGGTGATGCTGTGGATGGGATGCCCAGGGCCAGCTGCACCAGCTGCTGGAGACTGTGACTTGAGGCCTGTGGCTGTGCTGCCGTGGCCAGTGGACCACAGCTCCTGCGGCCGGCTGGGGACTGCTGCCCATGGCCACAGATCACAGCTGCTCCGGGACCACTGGCAGGAGCTGGCGGAGCAGGGGCTGGTGTGGCTGTCCCCAGCACTGCTCCAGCAGTGCCTGGTACGGCTGTCCCAGGGGCCACCTGAGCAGCTGGCCCTGGAGCCAACTGCTTTGGTGACCCTGGGGTCAGCCACACTGGCCACTGCAGAAGTCACGGAGGTCACAGAAAGTCACAGAATCCGTGACTTCTGTGACCTCAGTGACAAACTTGGAGCCCCTAACCATAAGCAATTTTATTTTCTCTCCCTCAACACTGCACTTTTCAGTGGTCATTGTTGCTCACGCTTTTCCCTCCATGTTTTCCCCTTCAAAACACAAATAGTTACTGAAGGGCCAAAATCCATGTTCTGTGGCATAACAATTTGGTGCATGGGTTTGTGTCAGCTTTCAGGGGCCCAACATAGAGAGTTTGGCCAAGAGGCCAGAGGCCTAGCAAACAGTAATCAGCTAAAAGACAGCAAAATAACAGACAATAACCTTGCTTTGATTGTTAAATCATAGTCAGCAAAATGCCAGATGTTGGAGCATAACTAAATAAGTATATCTTATTCAAAGTTGCAAATGGAACAAAGATGTCCTGTTACTGTTGTGATAGTTCTCCTGTAAGGAGGAGTTCTTCCCACAGGATCAACCTTGAGTTTATGAAAGGTTGGCATGTCAGTATAAGGTATGGCTTCCTCCCAAATTCACTTTCCCACGGACCAGCACCTGGCTTAAAACACAAAGGGGCAACTTGAAAGACAATTCTTATTGCCATATACTTTACACTGTTTCTTTGCTTAACTCCTAGGAATTATCTGCTAAATGATCAGAGGAGCTACTTCATTCCTGTGGACCCCATCTTAAATTCAACATATAATACTAATAAAGTACTAATTACATGTTAACTTGTTAACCGGAAACCATGGGCGGAGACATTGTGTAACCTTTTGACTATTGGCTACTGTGCTATCTTGTCTTGCTGTGCTAGACGTATCCGGGGCTCTGGAATTGCCTACGCCCATTTTTCCACGCCCATTGTAAATCTATATCATTCATTGCAATCAATTAATTAACAGTGTCTCTGAGCCTAATAAGCGAGGTGACAGTCAGCGCTGTATGTAATAAACTCCTTTGCTTGACTCCTACACGGTGTGGATTTTTGTCCTTCAGTTACATCCGTGAGAATGGAAAGGTAAGTGAGACAGACATGTGGAATGCAAGAGCAATGTATGGATAGATTTCCATAGCAACTGCAACAAAATAAACCCCACCTCTCTCTTGCTACCTCTGCATGTAGGGATAAAATAGCCGAATTGAATGACAGGTAAGAACTGGGAATTCTTTTCTTCCACTGGATTCTACTTAGCAAGAGGGTGCATGCTGCAGGAGTGAAAGCCCAGGAGAGTTTAAATATGCAGGGTGGGAGGCTCACATAAGAGGTCACCTACCCCCCAGCCAAAGGGAAGGCAGGAAACCTCAGAAGGGTGGGCAGCCCCACCACTTGTCACATGTTGTCTCGCATCACCCCTTCCAAGGCACCATGTTGCTTCCCCATTCAGAAGTTGGTCCAATGAAAGATATCACCTCACCCACCTTGTCTCTCTAATATCCTGGGAATTGCAATGGCTACAATACTTCATAATTCTGACTCTGAGTGATTATGATACCACAAGGCTTTGGGCCTTGATCCTGCCAACAAAAATGCGAGAGTAGACTCTTACACCAACAGAGAGCACCATTTATACATAAGGGTCAGAGTTCATACAAATGCATCTGTTTGCAGGATCAGGTCCTTATTTTGTACAGTAATGACACATGTATCTCACAATGCTTAACAGCATTAAATAACACAGGATATGTCTACACAATAGCTGGGCAGCATCTTTCCCAGTGCTGGTAGGTATGCAAGCACTAGCTCTGCTCAGCCTAGCATGCTAATAGCAGCAGTGGGGCCATAGTGGGTGGCATGGGCAGTGGCTAGGGTGACCAGGTATCCTGATGTTATCGGGACCATCCCAATATTAGGGGCTTTGTCTTATATAGGCACCTATTACCTCCTCCCCCTGCCACATCCTGATTTCTTACACTTGCTATCTGGTCACCCTAGTAGTAGAACAAGCTAGCTGTTGAAGTACAATCTTTCCAGATCCCCTAGGTACAAACTCGGGTGGCTAGTGTGAGTCACTGCAACCACTCTGCTATCTTAATGCTCTAGCTCAAGCAGACTTAGTGTGTACCTGTCTCCCCATGCTGAGAATCACATCTCCCAATTGCTGCGTACACAAACCCAGAGTTAGATATTTTTTTTTTAAAAAAAAGGTATCTTCCTTTGCTATTATTTATTAAAAATAATCTCGCCACTTTACATATTTCCACAGCCACCGGCGCCGTAGTATATGAGCACCTCACCACACCCCGTGAGGTAGACAATTGCTGGTATACCCATTTCAACAGCTGTGGCATGTTGGTCCAAGTCATACAGGCTGTTTCTGGCAGAACAGCCACTTGAACCTACATCTCCCAAACTAGCACCCAAACCACAAGACCATCCTTCACAGTCACACCTTTAGGCAGGGAAAAAGATATATTTCCACAGGAGCTATGAACATAGCTAGACCATCAATAAGGACTAAGCTAGAAGGAAGGCTGGTGTAGGTGTTGTGAGTTGTAACTCTTGCACCAGCAGAAGGTGAGAGAAATTATATATAGAATAGGAATGGGGAAAACATGCCTCCAGAGGAGAGTTGACAGGAAATACAGCTGATGTTTTTAACCACACTACAACAATTCTGCCACCCTCATTAGCTCAGACATTTCAGAGAAAGGCAATAAAAGCCTTCCAAAGCTCTAGAGAGGAGGGTGAAGCAGACCAATATTACACTGGCTGTTTGGGCTTCATTCAGTATTTATAGTATTCTAAAACATTGCCGGCTAGAGGCACAAAGGAACGTGGGCAGGTTGCTGCTGAGAGTCATTACGCCTAACCTAGAAAATCACTGAGGGCATGTCTGCACTGTGATAAAGACTCGCAGAATGGTCACAGCTGGCCCAGGCCACCTGACTCAGGTTCATGGGGCTCGGGATGTAGCGCTAAAAATTCCAGTGCAGACATTTGGGCCCAGACTAGAGCTTGGGATCTGAAAACCCATGAGGGGAATGGGTCCCAGAGCCCAGACATCTGCGTGAGCACAAACATCTACACTTCAGTTTTACAGCTCTGCAGCCCGAGCCCAGCAAGCCAAAGTCAGCTGTGGCTCTGAGACTCGGTGCCTTGAGTTTTTTATTGCAGTGTAGATGTACTCTGGGATTCACAAAGCCTGAGTTCAGTGCCTACGCTCCCTATGTAATGAGTGGAGAGAGATAGACACCTGAGAATGGGGTTCATAAAAGCCAGCACACTAGGCAGCTCCCTCTCTAAAGTAACTAATGGGATATAACAGAGAAAGGGGGGTATCTTAAGCCCCACTCCTCTCTGGGAGGTAAATGTCAAAGTCTGGGCTGCAGGGAAACACCTATCTCTGCTTGTTGTCAATAATCAGAGGGGTAGCCGTGTTAGTCTGGAATTGCAGAAGTGACAAAGAGTCCTGTGGCACCTTAAAGACTAACTGAAATTTTTTCAGAGCATGAGCTTTCGTGGGCTAATACCCACTTCGTCGGATGCAACCGACGAAGTGGGTATTAGCCCATGAAAGCTCATGCTCTGAAAAAATTTCAGTTAGTCTTTAAGGTGCCACAGGACTCTTTGTCACTTCTATCTCTGCTTGGGATTCTCAGCTGCACACCCTCTCTTGAATAAGAGGAAGACCTCCCTCTTAACTTTTAACCCAGTTGGGAGGGTACTTACCTGCGATGTGAAACGCTCACTAGTTCAAGTCCCTTCTCTCATATTAAATGAGGATATTAATACAACAGGCATCACAGAAACTTGGTGAAATGAGGATAAGCAATGGGATACGGTAATACCAAGGTACAAAATATATCGGAAGGACAGAACAGGTTGTGCTGGTGGAGGAGTGGCACTATATGTGAAAGAAAGCGTAGAATCAAATGAAGTAAAAATCTTAAATAAACCAAACTATACCATAGAATCTCTATGGATAGTAACTCCATGCTCAAGTAATAAGAATATAGTAGTAAGGATATATTACTGACAACCTGACCAGGATAGGGATAGTGACTACGAAATGTTCAGGGAGGTTAGAGGGGCCATAAAAATAAAAAACTCAATAATAATGTGGGATGTCAACTATCCCCATATTGACTGGTACATGTCACCTCAGGATGGGATACAGAGATAAAGTTTCTTGACACTTTAAATGATTGCAGCAACTAGTCCTGGAACCCAAAAGAGTAGAGGCAGTTCTTGATTTGGTCCTAAGTGGATCACAGAATCTAGTCCAAGAGGTGAATATAGCTGGACCACTTGGTAATAGTTACCATAATATAATTAAATTTAACATCCCTGTGGTGGAGGTAACAGCACAGCAGCCCAAAATGGTAGCACTTAATTTCAGAAAATGGAACTAAACAAAAATGAGGAAGTTAGCTAAACAGACATTAAAAGGTACAGTGCCAAAAGTGAAATCCCTGCATGGAAAGTTTTTAAAAGACACCATAATAGAGGATCAAGAACCAAAAAGGTTCCAAACAATAAAGTAACAGAATCAGTGAGAGGCAAAAAGGCATTCTTTAAAAAGTGGAAGTTAAATCCCAGTGAGGAAAATGGAAAGGAGCATAAACTCTGGCAAATGAAGTGTAATAATAAAATTAGGAAGGCCCAAAAAGTATTTGAAGAACAGCTAGCCTAAGAGACAAAAGGTAATAGGAAATATTTTTTTTTAGTACATCAGAAGCAGGAAGCCTTGTAAACAACCAGTGGGGCCACTAGATGATCGAGATGCTAAGGAAGCACTCAAGGATGATAAGACCATTGCAGAGAAATTAAATGAATTCTTTGCATTGGTCTTTATGGCTAAGGGTGTTAGGGAGATTCCCAGACCTGAGTCTTTCCTTTTTGGTGATAAATCTGAGGAACTGTCCCAGATTGAGGTGTCATTAGAGGAGGTTTTGGAACAAATTGACAAATTAAACAATAGTAAGTCACCAGGACCAGATGGTATCACCCAAGAGTTCTGAAGGAACTCAAATGTGAAATTGCAGAACTACTAACTGTGGTTTGTAACCTATCGTTTAAACCAGCTTCTATGCCAAATGACTGGAAGATAACTAAATTGATTCCATTTTTTTTAAAAAGGCTCCATAGGTGATCCTGATAATTACAGGCTAGTAAACCCGACTTCAGTACTAAGCAAACTGGTTGAAACTATAGTAAAGAACCGAATTGTCAGACACATAGATGAACATAATTTCTTGGGAAAGAGTCAATGTTGTTTTTGTAAAGGGAAACCATGCCTCACCAATCTACTAGAATCCTTTGAATGGATCAACAAGTATGTGGACAATGAGAATCCAGTGGATATAGTGTAGTTAGATTTTCAGAAAGTCTTTGACGAGGTCCCTCACCAAAGGCTCTTAAGCAAAGTAAGCTGTCATGGGATAAGAGGGAATGTCCTCTCAGGGATCAGTAACTTATTAAAAGATAGGAATCAAAGGGTAGGAATAAATAATCAGTTTTTGGATTGGAGAGAGGTAAATAGTGGTGTCTCCCAAGGATCTGTACTGGGACAAGTCCTATTCAACATATTCTTAAATAATCTGGAAAAAGGGTAAATGGTGAGATGGCAAAATTTGCAGATGATACAAAACTACTCAAGATAGTTAAGTCCCAAGCAGACTGTGAAGAACTACAAAAGGATCTCACAAAATTGGGTGACTGGGCAGCAAAATGGCAGATGAAATTTGATGGTGATAAATGCAAAGTAATGCGCATTGGAAAACATAATCCCAACAATACACATAAAATGATGAATCTAACTAGATGTTACCACTCAAGAAAGAGATCTTGGAATCATCATGGATCATTCACTGAAAACATCCACTCAATCTGCAGTGGCAGTCAAAAAAGCTAACAGAATGTTGGGAATCATTAAGAAAGAGATAGATATTGCCACTATATAAATCCATGGTATACCCACATCTTGAATACTGTGTGCAGATGTGGTCACCTCATCTGAAAAAAAGAAGTATTAGAGTTCAAAAAGGTTCAGAAAAGGGCAACAAAAAATATTAGAAGTATGGAATGGCTTCTGTATGAGGAGAGAATAGTAAGATTGGGACTTTGCAGCTTGGAAAAGAGATGACTAAGGAGGGATATGATAGAGGTCTATAAAATCATGACTGGTGTAGAGGAAGTAAACAAGGAAGTGTTATTTACTCCTTTCATAACAATAACTTGAGGTCACCATATGAAATTAATAAGAAGCATGTTTAAAACAAACAAAAGGAAGTATTTCTTCACACAGTGTACAGTCAGCCTTGGAACTCTGACAGAGTATGTTGTGAAGGCTATAACAGGGTTAAAAAAAGAACTAGATAAATTCATGGAGGATAGGTCCATCTATGGCTATTAGACAGGATGGGCAGTGGATGGTGTCCCTAGCCTCTGTTTGCCAGAAGCTGGGAATGGGCAACGGGATGGATCACTTGATGATTACCTGTTCTCTCTATTCCCTTTGGGGCCCTGCCATTGGCCACTGTCAGAAGACAGGATACTGGGCTAGATGGACCTTTGGTCTGACCCACTATGGCCGTTCTTAGGTTACGTTCTCTGATTGAGGCAGGAGAAGGGATCTGAACAAGGATTTGCCACCTCACAGAAGAGAGGGCTTTAACCACTGGTCAATGAAAACTTCTGATGTGGGGCTCCTTCAGGCTTTCTGTTGAAGTTGTCCTACTTTCAGTAATAAATAAAAAATCCACTGGCACATGGGAACTGGATCCTGAGTCTCCCAGGTGAGTGCTCTACCCACAAGTCTACACAGTCATTCTCATGCACGCTGTTGAGATATATACAGTGGAACCCCGCAATACCATGACGATCGGGGTCCAAAAATATCAATCACGATAAACGCAGGGTCACGGTACTGAGGGGTTCTGCTGCATCAAAGCACCGCCCACTGCCGCCAACAGGAGCCCCGCGCACCCTGTGTTATAAGCGGATTCGTGCTATCGTGGGGCATGGTATTGCTGGGTTCCACTGTATATATATAATTGCATTATTTATCCGAAACTGAATAGCTTCAACAGGAGAGAGTCCCAATTCAGATATAGGAAATGCACTTCATATTATCCCATAGCCCAGTGATTAGTGCACTCATCTGAGGGGAGATAGTTCATATCCCTTCTCCCACTCGGGCAGATGGTAGACTTGAAGCAGGGGTCTTCCCTATCCCAAATGAGCACCCTAACCACTGGTCTAAAAGTTATAAGGGAGGTCTTCCTCTTGGCCTTTTTGTTATAAGATCACCTATAGGAGACTGATCTGTTAAGGAAGGCCTGAGCCTTACTTACTTACCAGATTGGGTCCTGCAGGCAAGTTAGGTGGAGGAGCATCTATCTTCTCTCATATCGCTCTGGGGATTAGGCATCAGGATGTCTGGTGTGGAGCTTCAGACATCCTGATGCCTAATTCGAAGACAGAAACATAGGCACCTAGAAAACCCTCACTACAAAAAATGAGGTACTGGGTGATCTTAGACGCCTACAGAGCTCAGTGGCAGCCGAGCAGGTGTTTTGTGAATCCCAGGGGGGCCTGATTCTGGTATTCAGGTGCCTAAAGTTGCTGTTAGGTACCTAAATCCTTTTGTGAATCTAGCCCTGAATTGGTAGAAATCCTATTCCACTAGCTTTCACAAGAAGCTAATAATTTATATTCTAAGATAGAAGAAGGGTCTTTTAAATTATCGTCTGAATGTATTAGTATAGTGAATATATTAGGTCATATTTGTCCCGTGTATGAAACTAGTCTATTCATGTAACTGTGTAAATTACATGGTGGAGAAAAATGATCTCACAGACAGACATCTAAGGAAGGGGTGTGAGTCATTTATTATTCTGTGCCCAATACCAAGACTGTCAAGGAGTGAAAACATGGATTTTAAAAGTGCCAAGATATATTTGGCAACATAAGAAATGATCTATGAATACTTTGGCTTTTTCATTAGCATCAAGAAGCCTTTCATGTTGTGCCTGTAGAAACATTTGAAATACATCTCTAGCTAGTAATTACCCCCTAGAGTTTCAGAGATTTGTCATTTTTGTGTGCAGAATGTACAAAATAGAAAAAAAGATCAGACTACATGCATATCTCCTCAGCCACATTTGTGCCTCATTTTGCATGTGAAAATAAATAATTCAAGAATGAAGAAGTTAATGATTTCTGTTCATCTTATCTCTGCTTATCTTTAGGGCTTGGAGCTAAACCCAATATGGCCCAATTTCACCTTTTCCCAATGTCTTTGAGTTGCAGTTAAACCTGATTTGTAACCAGCTCTGCATTTTCATCAAGACATAACATTCTGGGGGAGAAAGGGGTAGAGAGGAAAAAAAGCTGCTCCTTTTGTTGGCCCATGAAGCTCTACAGTTGTTTTTTACCCACAAGCAGCACAGAAGTGGAATGCTCCATCTCCCATTTCCGCCACATCCACAACTCTCAACAGAGCAGCAAGACAGAACATGTACTGATTGATGCTCAGCAGATCATTACAGTCTCAGTAATTCTGACAGTCTAATTAACTGGGAAAATCACTTCCAAAGGCTTTTCACTGATTGAATTCATTTTAAATAAAACACGTATCACTTTTCACCTACCAAAAAACTTGAAATTGGTTTTACTTTATTTCACCAAAGATTTTTAACTTTATTTTTAAATTGGCCAGTTCTTCTGTCTTTGCTTTGCTGTTAATGAAGACATCTGTGATCTCCAACATTCTTTACCTTTCCCCTTTTGTCTTCTCTCATGGTTAGGTCATATTCAGGTGCTAATGACACTATAGTCTGCTAACACAGGAAATTCATTTCTGACTTGGGGTTCCCTTCAACACATTCTTCCCTCTCTCTGACTCACACCCACACCCATAAAGGTTTGGGCCACCTCCTGCTGTAGAAAAACCCATGTGAAGGATTCTGCAGTAGGAAATTTTCACAGAGGATCCACATGTAGAGATCTCTCCACATACTCCCATGGGGCTAAGGGGCAGGGTGCCTTTCTCCCTTTCCCATATTAGACCATCCACATAATGAATCTTGGGGTGATCCACAGGAAGTCAAGATCGACAATATTGTTGCTGTGTGCTTCTGCACTGGCTCTGGCCTCCAGCTCCATGCTAGCAAGGAATCACTTCTCCCTGCTTAGCTGTAGCACCTCCACCATCCATAAGAAACTAACTAATGTTCTCACAGCCTGAGGAGGAAACCAATATGCATCCACCCATCTCTCCCCCTGTCCTGACTAGTCTACACTCTTACCCTGGCTTCTGGAGGGTGTGGATAGGGGGAGAGTAACATGTGGCACCTGAACTCCACTTCTTCATGGAAGGGAGGGAGACCTGTTCTCAGGGGTTTGCAGATCTAGGGATACACTCTAATCCAGGTACATATTAAAAAATGAATCACACTGTCACTCCTACAGCCTGGAAAGGGAAGGAGAGAGCCTGCTAGCATTTCTGGTTTTAAACACTTTGGGGATGCTCAGGTACTCCAGAGATGGGGGCCTTACGAGGGCTGAGACAACTAGGAAACAACGGTGATATAAAAAATCCTGGGTTACAATTTCAATGCTCATTCACAATGGGTGAGAAGAATGGGGGAAACACGTCTTGATCTGCTGCCAGACTTTCCAACTACATTCAGTGAAGACCCCCTTGCTATTTATGGACAGTAACAGCCCCATAGGTGCAGTGCAGAACTGACAGCAAAAGGGATCAATACAATGGGCTTGAGTAACAAGTAAACCAGTAAGAAAAACTGTTAACAGTGAGGTTATGAAAACTCATATTTCCAAATTATTTTCCATGTGATCTGACAATTTAGAGATATTTAAATGTACTGGAAAAGAAATGGATAATAGATAAAGACTCAGAGACAAATAATCAGGTAGAGAAAACCAAGGAACAACATAAAGCAGTCCAATTTTAGAACCTAATCCTGCAAACACTTACATGAGCAATCCCTACCCATTATGAACTCTGTCATTGACTACATAAGGATTAGGAAGGAAGGAAATGCCTGTGCGATCAGACCCTCATTTGAATTGCATCTTTTCATATGCACTGCATCCCCCAAAACTTTACAGACTTCAATAACAGAATGAGAGAGAAATAAGAGCGAAGAAAGTAATTAATAGGTGCTAGCAACAATAAAAGGAATTGGAAAGCATTGGCCCACCAATAGTTAATCTTGATTGCTATTTCCATCTACTCATGGCAAATTTCCCATCAATTCACCTGCAGGGGATTTTGTCTTGTCTAATATCTTCATTTTGAAAAGGAGCGAAGTTCCGATGAGTATCCAGGCTACAGTTTCTATTTTATCCCATTTTCCCATCTCCTGACAGTTTTGTTTTATGCTGCTTGGCTGAATATTGTAGAAATAGCACACCCCCTCTTCCTCCTTCCCTGAACTTTTGTTATGTCTCCTTACTCTTTAACTTTACTCAGCCTCTTAGTTTGTGGTAGTTAAGTACATTTACGATTAACACCCCAAACCTTCAGCCTAAATCTCTTCAGTTCAAGCCTTGATTCAGTTTCACTGTGCAGTACTTAAGTATTCAGCACCATCACTGGCCATTAATAGAAAGTACAAGATTGCCTCCAAATAGAAAAACTATGAAATGCACAGCACACACAGGAGAGCTCAAACTGTCTTGCAGGTTTATAAACACAGAACAAAGTTATCACAGCTTTGATGGAACATGATCCAACTCAAAATTGACAGAGAGAAAATCAGGGCTGATTTCTAATATGAAAAGCTAATCTAGGTGGCTAGAATGCATTTCCTCACACTGCACTGTAATAACATTAAGATCAGTTCTGTCTTATGTATGTTTTCCTTTAGCAAAATAGCACTGCCTCCAACATTTCACTTCAGCCTCATTATGATTAGAACGTCCCCTGAAATGTGTAGTGGGGGCCTGAGGAAAGTGGTATTGTCAGAACCAACCACTGGAACAAGATCTAAGTTTCATGACTGATCTCATCACCATCATGGGCCAAACCAAAACTCCAAATCTGAACACCCACCTCACTGAGGATGATTTACCTGAGACATAAGGTGGGTGAGGTAATATCTTTTCTTGGATCAACTTTTGTTGGTTAAAGACACAAGCTTTCTAACTACACAGAACTCTTCTTCTGGTCTGGGAAAGGTAACTGATGGTACCAAGTCTATATTTGAAGCACTACAATGGCATATCTACAGCTCTGCATCTTTGCTGCTGTAGTGCTTTGGCATAGATGCTATCTAAAGCTGATGGGAAGGGTTCTCCCATCAGCATAGGCAATTCACCCCCAAGAGGCAATAGCCAGGTCAATGGAAGAATTCTTCTGCCAGCCTAGCACTGTCTATGCTGGAGGTTAGTTCAGTTTAACTATGTTGCCGAGAAGCGAAGATTTTTTACATCCCTGAGCAATGTAGCTGGATTGACCTAACTTTTTAGTGTAGACCAAGCCTCAGAGTGTCACAGCTAAATATAAGGTAGAACAGACTGTTTAGCATAAGTAGTTAACACACATTGTAAGAGCTCATTCAAGATAAAGTGGCCCATTAATACCTCTGCAATCATAGAACAAAAAAAGGAGGGGTTAGTAGGTTACAAATTTTTGTAATAAGCCATAAATCCAGTGTCTGTTCAGTCCATGATTTTTAGAGTCTAGCAGAGTTATGAATTTAAGCTCCCAGGCTCGTCTTTTGAGGGTGTTTTGCAGATTTCCTTTGAAACCGAGGACTGAGAGGTCAGATATACGATGGCTTTGTGAAAAAATGTTTGCCGACAGGTGATAGGGTGTTTTTATCTTTTAACATTTTTCTGAGTGAGTTCATTTGAGAGCATAATGACTGTCTGGTTTCACTCACACAGGGTTATTTAGGTAAGTGAGTGAGGTACACCACATATTGCAATAGGTATGTGTGGAATCCACAGATCCTGAAAGGTGTGATGCGGAGGGTACTGATCATTGTAGCCTCAGAGATATGTCTGTAGGTTTTGTACCTGTTGTTATGGCAAGGTCTTGTGCTGCTTATAGTTGGCAAGTCCTGGTCTGTGGTGTGCTTGTAGAGTTTGGGGGGAGGAGTTGCTTGAAGGCCAGAAAAGAGGGTTCAAGAAAGATTTCTTTCAGGGTATGCTCCCCATGAAGAATAGATTGTAACTGTTTAATAAAAGTCTGTATGGGTTCTATCGTTAGGTGGTAAGTGACAACCAGAGGTATTCCCAATTCTTATTTTTACCTGTCCTTAAATTTACCTGTCCTTATTTGTCTGTACCAAAGAACTAGGGCCAATAAACACATCTCCAATCTCTTTCCTTCTCTTTCTTACCCTTTTATCCAGCAAACCCACTAGAATGGGATAACACAAAACTGAAGTCACAAAATTGAGACCTCAAATCTCAGCCTTTTCAAAGCTTGTGACCATTTTACATTGAAGAGGTGAGAGACTTCATTATTATTTCAGGCATGCTGGTGAAGGTTACATGAGCATTTCACCAATATAATGCTTGACGTAAGAAGCAATGTAGCAATCTCTGCTCTCTATATTTTTTAACCTCTCCCATCTAAAACTGGTAGTATTTCCTAAATTCCCCTCTCCAAAGCTAGCATTTTAAAAGCCACTTTGCTTTTCTCTGCACTCTCATCAGCCTGAAGAGCAAAGATGTCTAGTTCCTGGTTTGCACATCAATCATCATTGGCTAGAGTGGCTTGACCAAGTCAAGTTCAGTTTGTCTTTAAAGCGACAACAATTATTCTATCCATAATTCATGTTTGATGTAGAGCAGAAATACAGGGAAGGGAAAATGACTAAAAAATATGAGTCCATCTGTCACAATTGTTGTGCACAATCTTTTGTGGCATCGCCAAACAGGGATCATTGCTTTTTCCCCCTCTCACTCAGCCATTTAACACAGTTTCGTTAGGAGGTGAAACAATCTTTCAGCTCCAATAAGAAGTATGAATAAGAATGTCTGGAGCCTCCCTGCTTAGGATTTTCAGTCTAAAGGCCGTGGCCAAGGCCACTTTCTACAATGCCAAGGTCTCTCATTGTCCCCTCCCCACACCATGCCAGAAGTAGTGATGTCACTCAAAGCTATGAACAATTTTGTTCTCTGAGCACTGCATAGGCACAGCTAGGTTGACAGAGAACTTCTTCCATCAGTCTAGTTACTGCCTTTCAGAGAGATAGATGAACTACATTGATGGAACAACCCTTGGATGTAGGAAGCATTTACACTACAGTTCCATAGCTGTGTCGATGCAGCACCTGTAGAGTAAAGATGTTCTTATACATAATTGTGAACTTTTGTCACAGATTAGATCCTGGGAACCACATATGGCCCAGGGCTACTCTAAGATTCATGCTGTAGGAGCCATAACTCACATTTTCTTTCTTTGCTGAATCTGTGTCTCAGTTTTCATTACATTTTAATGTAATAGTTTTTCTTCACATTGTAAACTGATAATCATACCAATGGATTGAAATAGTTTACAAAAAGAAGGGAGTTGATTCAACTACAAATGGCAGACAAAATTTATAAATACCAAAAGGGTATTTGGGACGCATTGCAGCATCCTAAACCATGGAGAGCATTACATCACGAGATCTGTTTTCCAACTCTTTAAATTCAAGTCTGTGCTAAGCAGGTAGGCTTGGATTACAAATGAACCAATCCATACCTTAGTCCCAAAAGCAACTGAAAGAGATGAAAAATAAATCTGAATGTATTTTACATCACTGTGCTAGCCCATGCCCAGCAGAGAAACAGCTTTATTTGAGAACTACAGCAGGGAGAATATGGCAAACATTTCCATATTTTGTTTGTTTTATAGTAATTTACTTGCAATGTGTTTCCCCTCCTTTTGTGATCACTTTCTGATAAGATACAAGTGATTGACTTTCAGTAGCATGATTGGTTGCAGAAAGCACATTTTAAGCATGCATGAGTAAGAACTTGAGGAAAGTGAATTTTAAATTCACTGTTCAAAATAATTCACAGAGGAAACTTGATTATAATAGCTAGCCTCATTCAGTGTAGAAGAGAAATAATCTGATGTGATAGCTACCACCAATAACTAGAGGATCACACACTTTGCTGTTTGAGAGGCTAAGCAAATAGCACACATCAACAAGGGCTCCTTGCATTCCTCCATTACCTCACCCTATGCTCCCTGTGTGCTACCCTCCCCCCTGTACTTCAGGGGCTCCCTACAACACCCCCACTCTCTCCCTTGTGCTGAGGGCTATACCTGTCTCCCATTCCCACAACTAGAAGTCCTGTGTGTGCCCCCCCAACCTTCCCACCTCAGGGTTCCCCATTCTCTCCCAACACTAGGGGCTCTGCGTCCTCTCCTGCTCCACACTTCGGCCTCATATCTCTCAATTCCACCTTCCCCGCCATGGCTGGGTCTCTGTGTGCCCCCACATTTACCTCCTCTGCCACATGCAAGGGCTCTCTATTCTGTCATGTTCCTCTCCCCTATTCCCTTGTCCTCCATTCTCCCCCCACAAATACACCAGGGACTCTACATGGCTTCCATTTCCCCTGTCTCCCCATGCCTCCCATTTCTTCCTTCCTGCATCTTATCAGGGTCTCCTATTCTTCCCTCCCCTGCCATTAGTTCTGTGTGCCTTCCTTTCTCACTCCCCGCACCCTATTCTGGGATCCCTCATTCTCCTCACACCGCATGTCAGAAGCTCTGTGCCAGAAGCTCCTATTTCCCCCTTCTCCACTATGGCAGGGTCTCTAAGTGTCCCCCATGCCTCCAATCTCCTCCACACTAGGGGCTTTGTGTGGCTCCCATTATCTCCTTCCCCCCATTCTCCCTTTTCCCTCATTCTTATTTCTTTTCTTTCTGTATGGGAAGAAAATCACTGAGGGTGTCAATGTTTTTAACTGTATTGTGAGGCTCTGCAGAGGAGAGACATGAAGTACTGTTAAGTAGGAAGATGTTAATGGGCTCCATCAGACTGAAGGATGCCAGGGCTTCCATGTGTCCCCCATTTGCCCCTTTCATTTTTTTCTGGTTTTCTCCAACATCAATAGGGTTCTTCCCATTAATGTCTAAAACATTGTCTGAAATTTGGGAACTGATCAGGTGCAGCATTGAAAAGTTCTCATGGAGCAGCCAGCCAGCCAGCCAGCCAGAGAAATGCCATTGAACTGAGTGTTAGACTTCACTTCGCTTAGCCAAAAACTAAGCAACGTAGCGTGGATTTTAAATTTCAATAGCAAGCCATAGACTTCATGAAGTTTACAAAATCTATTTACTGACTACTTTCAAATAAATACATTTGAGAAAATCATGATGTGTTTGCAGATGATCTACAAACAGAAAAGGGGTGACACTGGTCAAATAAATTATTCTTTACAAGTTTTTTACTCCACTTTGCTGAGAATTTACCAATAAAACTGAGAACTGAGTCTGTGGGAAACTCTTGGTGATAAAGATGCCATCTGTATCACTGCCTGATTCAGCTGATATTCTTATACCATGGTACAACACATTTCAAAACGTACAAAGAGGCTACACCCCTATGACCAAAAGTGCTCAGATACTATAAAGATGGGTATAGTATGAAACATTAATAGACAGATGGTCTGCCTGACAGATAGTGAGGTTTAGATTTATTTATTAAAAAGAAAGAAAAAACTTTATTCAGTTAAAAAGGCAGAAAAATGTTACAACTGTACATGTAGGACTCTGATCAAAACACCTTTTCTCTCATAAAAAGTGCTACAGGATCTTTAATTACCATAAATGGTCAGATTCTTTGGTTTATGTCTTATCTGTGTCATATATGACAAATATTTGCAAAAGGACAGGGCGCCTCTAAACACCTACTAAATTACCAGTATCACTTGAAGCTAGTAAATCCCCTCTTAGGGTTATGAACTTTACAAACAAGACCTCAAGAAAACAACAGGGAACATGCATTAGATCATAAAGCCATAGATGTGTAGGACTGGAAGGACCTCAAGAGGTCATCTAGTCCAGTCCCCTTCACTCAGGATTATGTAATAACTAGACCATTCCTGACAGGTTTTTGTCTCACCTGTTCTTAAAAACCTCAAATGATGGAGATTTGACAATCTCCCTGGGCAATTTATTCCAATGCTTAACTATCCTGACAGTTAGGAAGTGTTTCCTCATATTGAATCTAAACCTCCCTTGCTGCAATTTAAATCAATTGCTTCTTAAGTATCCTAGGATGTATTTCATCAGGCCCTGCCAACTTGAAGACATCTACATTGTCTAAGTAATTTTTAGCTTGCTCTTTCCCTGTTTTATCCTCAGATCCTGCCTCATTTTCACTGGCGTTCATTATGTAAGAAGTCCAATCACTAGTAATCTTTTTGTGTAAACAGAGACAAAAAAGTCAAATAAGACATTTGCCATTTCCACATTTTCTGTTATTGTCTTTCCCCCCTCATTGAATAATAGACCTACCCTCTCCTTGCTTCTAATGTATTTGTAGAATGTTTACTTGTTATTCGTTATGTCTCTAGCTAGTTTAATCTCATTTTGTGCCTGGGCCTTTTTAATTTTGTCCCTACAAGCTTGTGTTGTTTATATTCATCCTTCATAATTTGATATAGTTTCCTTTTTTTGTAGAACTCTTTTTTGAGTTTTAAATCACTGAAGATCTCCTGATTAAGCCAGGGTGGTCTCTTCACATACTTTCTGTCTTTCCTACACCGTGGCATAGTTTGTTCTTGTGCCCTTAATAATAATCTAATTGAAAACCTGCCAACTCTCCTTAATTATTTTTACATTAGACTTGCTTCCTCTGGGATCTTACCTACCAACTTCCTGAGTTTGCTAACATCAGCCTTCCTGAAATCCATTATTTTTATTCTGCTGTTTCCCCTCCTACCATTCCTTAGAATCATGAATTCTATGATTTCATTAACATTTTCAGCCATGCTTCCTTCCACTTCCAAATTTTCAACAAGTTCCTTCCTATTTGTCACAATCAAATCTAGATATCCCTCACCTCAGATCGGCAATGGTGCCTCATTATGTAGACATAAGAAATCCTATTAAATTACTTCAAACTATTCTCCACAAATTCTTACCGTGAAAATATAGTGACAGATCATCAGCTTATGCAAATCTTAGTCCACTGAATGAAGTCACACCATTTTATACCAGCTGAGAACATAAGAATGGCCATACTGGGTTGGACCAGTGCTCCAGCTGACCCAGTACAGTATCCTGTCTTCCAACAGCAACCAATGCCAGGTGCTTCAGAAGGAATGAACAGAACAAGCACTCATTGAGTGACCCGTCCCCTGTTATCCACTCCCAGCTTCCGGCAAACAGAGTATGGTGTTGCATCCCTGACCATCCTGGCTAAGCTACCGAAGTATCTATCATCATCTAGTTCTTTTTTTAATCTTGTATAGTTTCAGCCTTCACAACATCCTCTGGCAAAGAGTTCTTCAGGTTAACTGTGTGTTGTGTGAAGAAATACTTCCCTTTGTATGTTTTAAACCTGCTGCCTATTAATTTCATTGGGTGACCCTTAGTTCTTGTGTTACGGAAAGGAGTAAATAACATATCCTTATTCACATTCTCTGTACCCGTCAAGATTTTGTAGTCTTCTTTCATATCCCCTCTTAGTCATCTCTTTTCCAAGCGGAAGAACCAGAAGATCTGACTCATTGTATCTTACCACACTATTCTCCTGATTGACTCTAGATTTTTTTTTTAAGAATAAAGTTTTCAACTTCTGAATTATAGCTGATACTGGGCCCAGATTCTACTTTCATTGACACTGGTTTCAATTTGAAGTAAATCTGACTTCAGTGGCATTATTCCAGTTATGTACCAGGACAAGTGAGAGTAGAATGTGGCCTATAACTTTTTCAATTAAAAGGCAAGTAGTTCCGTCTGTTTTTCTTATCTTAAAAATAGAAAATTAGTATTTATCAGTAGTTCCCAGTTTTTCTCTGTACTTCCCATTGATTCCATTCCCATTATAATAAATAACACAAAACTAGAACAAAAGCACTTGAGTTAATAACAAAGTAATTTCTGAATAAAGCATCAGGCCCTTATTTACTTTACCTCCACTAGAGGTACATAGCATTAAAAATGTCCTTGAGTTTGATAGAACGTGACATATGCACAAGACTTTGAAATTCTCTAGAGCTATTAGGCCAGATTCTCAACTGATGTAAAATAGTTAAGCTCCATTGATTTCAAGGCAGCTACAAAATGAATGATGATTTATTTCAACAGAGTAATGACAATTTACACCAGCTGAGGATCTGGCCTGTCATCTTTAATTGTTTTTATTGAATATTTATGCTCATAACACAGAGGCAAGATAGCATATACAAGGAGGCCAAATACAGATCTAGTGTAATAGTGCTAACAAGCTTACAAATATGTAAAACAAATCAACATTTTTCAGAGCTGAAATTCCCTTGCTCTCTCTCTTCAGTCAAGATATAACAAAAAAAAAGAAAAAGAGCAAAAATGAGATTCAGTAATGCATGTATCATGCTCCAATATTAGACATGCTGTGGCTGTTAAAAATGGCATTCCTAATTAAATGCAAACATTCACTAAGCAATCTGCTACTAACGTGTAACGCCTCTAAATGAAAAAGAGGAAAATGGTGCCTACCCAGACTAGTCAATGAATCAAGGTAAATCAAAATCCCATTTGTAGTTTGCAGTGTTTTCATAGACATGTTGGTCCCAGACTATAAGAGACACAAAGTGAGTTAAGTAATATCTTTTATTGGACCAACTAAATAAAATAAAATAAAAGATATTTCCTCACCCATGCTGTCTTTCTCCAGGATCATAGTAGCATTCAGTGAGTATTACATGTCCTGAATAAATATGAACTACTAGATTCATAGACTTTAAGGCTGGAAGGGACCATCATGACCATCTAGGCTGACCTCCCACACATCACAGGCCACAGAACGTCACCCACCCTCTCCTGTAATACATCCATGACATCTGGATAAGTTTAAAGTCCTCAGATCTTGATTTAAAGACTTCAAGTTACAAATAACCCACATTTATTGTAGTTCAAACCAGCAAGTGACCCATACCCCATGCTGCAGAGGAAAGCCAAAAAAACCCAAACCCAGTATCTCTGCCAGTCTGACCTAGGAGGGAAATTGCTTCCTGATTACAAATATGGTGATCAGCTAAACCCTGAGCAGGTGGGTGAGACACTCCAGCCAGATACCTGTGAAAGAATTCTCTGTAGTAATTCAGGGCTTGTCTACACTCAAAATACTATGGTGGTACAGCTGCAGAGCTGCATCTGCACTGCTCTACACTTCATTGTAGACACTACCTATGCCAGTGGTAGGGGTTCTCCCATCGCGAAGGTTAATCCACCTCCTCAAGAGGTGGCAGATAGGTCTATAAAAGAATCTTTCCATTGAACTAGAACTGTCTACACTGGTAGTTTCGGATTATTCACATCCCTGAGCAATGTAGCTAGGTATCTAACTTTTTAGTGTAGACCAGGCCTCAAAGCTCTCTTCATCTAGTGTGTTATCTCCAGCCACTGGAGATATTTGCTAATAGCATAAGCATCTGAGTCTTCCATCAAAAAAAGTCCATATGTTTATAACCTCAGAGGGCTGGATAATAATATCAAATGTTCAAACTTGCTGGAAAGGCTGTATTCTCTCCTGTGCATCTTAGTTCTCCATAGGGGACCCTCCCCTCAAATCCACATATTCCCAAGATCTGAAAAGAGTCAATAGATTCAACAGAGGCAAAGCACTTTTGCACAAAGACTATTTGATGTTTCACTGCCATCCAGGTCAGTCCATCTCCCAGATACCCATGGACAGCACTGCTTGCACAGGAATTGTTCTGTCATGGCCTTCACTGATCATGGCTACTCCTGACATCCACCTGTGGAGTGTAGGGGGTGGGGTGGGACATGGTTCCAGTATGCAGAAGAGTATGGAGTATGACTAACCACAGAACCTGTCTGACTAGTATACACTGCATTGGCTTGCAGGTATTGAAGATGGGAAGATTCCATTACAGTCCACATGGTTAGCCCTTGCTGGTCCTGTTACTCCTCCCATCCTCCCTCATGGAACTGAAACCTTGTAGACCACCTGTGCCAGGGTTTAAATGGAAGGGGAGGGTGTGCACAGAGTTGTGTATCCATGTGGCAGTGTGCTGGAAGCTAGCAGGTAACGCAGGTAACCCTGATCATTTAGGCATCAATCATCTTCCCTGGAGAAGCTAATTGGCTGATCAGGCTGGGTGGCTGGGTGAGCCAAGTAGTTCAGCAGCTGCGGGATATAAGAAGGATACGGGAAGGACGTACAGGTGGAAAGAGGGTATAACCAGAGCTAGCTGAGCCCAGTGTACACAGAGATCTCAAGGAAGGGAGATCTCTCTCCCATCCTGGCTCTGTGGAAAACGGCTAAAGGTAGAGAAACACTGTATTTAATATTTCTGCTAGGACAGTATTGGAGTAGGTAATGGGAATATAAATAAATCACATGAAGTGGCCACACAATGGAGAGGGTCTGAGAGGTTGCGAAGGCATTTGAGGACAGGGAGAGAGTATGCCCTGTTACAACCCGATTAAGCAGGATCCACAGTAACATGCCCCACTCCACTTGCAAACAGGCAGGAGAGGAAGGGCATAAAATCCTATGAACTTCCAGGGGGAAAAAGTGAATTAACTGAACAATACCAATACTGCATTCATTCCTCACCGCACAGAACTGTCTCATGCCAGAAAATAGTATTGTAATCACAGGAACCTTTGCAAGTCTAGAAATAATAGGCAAAGCTGTAAATCTCCCTCTATTTTGAACTCGTCTTGTGATCTTGCAGGCACATTTGCTCAGATTTCTAATTTCTGGGGCACCACAAAGTTTCAAGCATCTCGAGAATGAAATCTATAAATATGTCAGCCATAATCTATTTCCAAAAGACAGCCACTTACTTACAGTAATTATTATCATTATCAAAGTTATGGTAGCACCTAGGAACCCCAATCAAGGCTAATGGCTCCATTGTGTGCAATAGCATACAGACAAAAAAACAATCCCTGCCCCAGAGAGTTTATGATATAGGTGACAGACAGGATCAAAAAACCAGACAAATAGGGAGGGAGGACAAGGTTCCAAAACAAACAGAAGGTAACAGAAATCACAGCTTATCATTTGCCTAACCAGTGTTAAACAGGAGCAATCTACAGGCATCACTTTTGAAGTAGGTTCTAAGGAAGGGGTTAAAAGAGGACAAGGTGATAGCTTAATGAATGATGATATGGATTTTTTTCCAAAGAATAGGAAGGTACTGTGGGAAAAAGCTTACTTTAAACTTACTAGTTACTGTATATAATTTTTCATCTCAAAATTCTCTCCTTATAAGATGGTATAGGGTAAAACAACCACTTACACTAATTGAATGCATTTCCCTAGTTAAGTTCCCTTCAAAAGTTCTTGTCACCTGTCGGACACAGATCCACTACAAAAGGTTTTTTTCTCCTGCTGAGAGTGGCCCATCCAAATTAAACAGCCTCTTAGAATTGGAATGGTAATGTACAACATTTTTGCTTTCTGTGTATATAAATACACCTTACTTCTGTTCCATTCTATGCATCCGATGAAGTGGGCTATAGCTCACGAAAGCTTATGCTGAAATACACTGGTTAGTCTCTAAGGTGCCACAAGTACTCCTCATTTTATTTACCTTCAAACATGGGCAAAGTTTGGGAGGCTGGGGCAGGCACTGCACCTCCAAACTACAAGCCTCAGGCAGACACAGAATTTGCCCCTCCCCACGTGCAGCCCCATTGGCCTGACGGGAGTTGTGCTCCCCTCAACAGAGAAGTGAAACTATGCCTATGTGAAACTATGCCGATATTGCATGTTGGCAGCCACAGGGTTCAACACCCACTTGTCCTAAACACGCACATGCTAGCCCAGATCTTCCAGCTAGTGTCGATGCGTAGTGGTGTCTGGGCCTGCCATCAACCCACATTCCTTGCCATTGGTACCAGAACTACTCTTGTGTCTTGCCCTGGAAGAGGTGTGCAAGGGAAATCTCAATACACCAATCCAGTCTGAAAGGGGAACCACAATCAAGCCGTTATCATTTAATTATTCAACACATTCTGGCTTTTCCCCAAGCTGCAAATTCCTGACTGAACTGGCTGGTTTGTTACTTTAACCCAGTGTTCCACATTTTTTTTTTTTTTTGGTTGGAGCTGCCTATTTGTGACATGTCTACATCTGGGCTCCCCAAATCCCTGGCCTTGTCGCTGCATCCCACCTGGATTTTTTGTCCATAGTCCCCCTTTCTCATTTGTCTGTCTCTGTTTTCTTTTTTCCTAAGTATTTCCGCAATTTGCTTTTTAGTTTTAATTTTCTTCTCTTCCCCACCATCTGCCCCTCTTTTCTCTCTGGACATGTCTACACCACAGTCAGGTGTGATTGCAGCACTTGTAGATGTACCCAAGCTAGCTTTGTAACAATAGCAGTGGAGCTATGGCAACATATAGCTGCACAGGCTCATCCTGTTTGCTCAAGGCCCCAGTTACACATGAAAGCAGCTGCTACCTGGGCTGCCACAGCTTCACTGCTATTGCTATTCAAGATGACTTAGATTTTTATCATCAGTTCAGAGAGGTAGGTCACTAGCAACTAGGACTGCAGTAAGTATCGTTGGCATCTTCTTGGGTGTTTTCTCATCCCCAATTTTTATTGTGTGGCAGATAAAGAGCCCTATTGCTGAAACATGGTCTCTTTGACTGTGTGATTACTAGAACTCATTATTTTCCCAATTCCAAAACAAGAAGAAGTGACCTCAATTCAGGAAAGCACTTAAACACATGCTTCAGTCCCACAGATTTCCTATACAGAATGATTACATGCATTCCTGGCTTGCAAAAATGGTAAATAGGAAGAAAAAATAAACAGAAATCACTCCAAGAGCTACCTACACAGTCAAAGTGTCAAACAAATCAGTGAAAGGATTTTTTTCCCTAACACTGCATATTATGGGAGGGTCTGGCATCATTGTTAGCTGTTTGGAGCAGGGGCTGCCTTTTTCTTCTCTGCTTGTACAAAGCCTAGCACAATTGTGTCCTGGTCCATAGGCTTCTCAGTGCTATTGCAGTACTAACAATAGTCCTTATAGTTGCCTAATACTTTCCATTGTAAGCTTCTCTTTTGATATATAGTGTTGTGTGTAATTCTGTTACTCAAGCTACCTGTGAGATCGACCATGCTAGCTAGGCACTACCCTGCACTAGGGATGGCATGGTGCTGCACTTTTCCAGGGCAGGGAGAGCACCAGAGTGCAAATCTGCCCAGACCCAAAGCAGGCCATACAGGTGGGAAAGGCCCTTCAGTTCCCAGTGCTCCACTCCTCCCTCGTCCCTGCCCTCCCTCCCACACACCACATGTGCAGAAGGGCCAGGCAAAATCTAGTCCACAAAGGGCCTGCTCCCATTCCTATGTGTCAATAAACAACTCTTACTGACATCAGTCGCAGCAAGATTGGACCCAGAGAACAACTGGAATAAAATGGCAAATTGATCTTATATGTGTTTGTGGATTCAACTGAGAAAATATATGCTATATATCTGTAGATGCTAAATTAGTTTACTGTCTGTATTTTGAGTGGTATCATTGCTTTGGCCTGCTAATCATTCATCATCATTTTTCAAATGAATCATACACTGTTAGCTGGTGATGTTTCAGTGCAGTAACTGGACAATTTAAGAAAAAAATAATACAAGGCTGGGCGGCGGAAGGGTTATGTTTAATGGTTTTGCACTTCTTAAAAACAATATAACTTGTTTCTCCCTGTTTGGAAGCCTCAGCTCAAGCCTCTTCATGTCATCTTAGTGTCAATAAGCTGTTGCTAGGATGTGAATGTTTCCATGGCAATAGGTGAACTCTCTAACTGCATTGACAGCTAGAATTCCTTTCTCCCTCCCTCATATTATTGAATTCTTTCTTAGTTTCTGAACTAATGTATACATGAAAATAGAACATTGATGGGTAAATTCTGCATTGATTTGGACACTGTGCAATCTCTGTTACTTCAGTGTGACTGCAAGGGTTGGAATGAAGCAAGAATCTGGCCACAGGCATAGTTTGCTGTTTTCTTTTGATTCAGATTTCTAACATGGAGCCAGTACGGTAAGTATCATACTCAGAAAATGGCCAGAAATCCTGAATAACTCAGGTTTTCTTGCAAGAAGCTTAATTTTCAGTCCTGGCATTCTCTTTCCTCTTCCTTGTTTTGTTCTTTTTATGGTGTGCTTAAGAGCACGCTCTGTGAACAGGAGCAGGCTGTGCTGTGATTGCCACCTGTTGGGTCTGAAACTGCAACTGCAGTGTTGTGAACTATGAGATTTCTGGAGCTTCACGGATCACGCTGTGGTAGGGTAATCGGGTGTCCTCTAAACAATGTGTTCAGGCCCCTGGAGGATTTACAAAAAAACCCTAGAAGTGTTTTGCTTTGTTGTACATAGCCCCTAAGCCCACCCTCCAGAGACCAGCTACCTGAAACAGCTCTTGGCCTTCTGAGTGGGTGAAAGTGGCAAAAGGTTGGTCATGGCAGGTGCGCTACAAGAACCATGCCTCTGCCAGTTTTACAAACAGCAGCATGTTGTACCAGTTTCCATGAAGCCCTCTTCAGAATCAGGTCTGCTGACCTTGCTGTTTCAGCTCCACTGGTGCAGTTGATCAGAGGCTGGCTAACAAATGTGCTCCTCAAAAACCACCCCCACCAGACCCGTCACACGTTTCCTCTCCTTCTTTCCACAAGACCTTCCAGTAATTGCTTGCCCCCATCAGCACAATATCCACATCCCCCACAGCTGACCAAATCCCCTGGAAACACTCCAGGACATTCTGCTTACTCTGGAATCAGAGGGGTAGCCATGTTAGTCTGGAATTGAAGAAGTGACAAAGAGTCCTGTGGCACCTTAAAGACTAACTAAAGTATTAGAGCATAAGCTTTCATGGGCTTTTCGTGGTCCTGCCCTTGGATACTTCTACTGCATGCATCTGACGAAGTAGGTATTAGCCCACGAAAGCTTATGCTCTAATACTTTAGTTAGTCTTTAAGGTGCCACAGGACTCTTTGTCACTTCTGCTTACTCTGTAACTCATGTATTTCTCTCCTCCTGTTGCAAAATTTAGGTAAATAGTTTACTACACCATTTTTGTTGTTGTTGCCACTGCCAGGCACCTGTTTTTGCTTGACAAGCTATGTAAATAAACACCCATTAAATCAGAAAGGGAAAAAAAGACACTGAAAAAAAAAGAATCAGCATTTTAACAAACTCCCTCATTCTTTCTCAATTTACACAATCTCTTAACAGGAAAATCTCTTGCTTGAAAGTCTTTCAAATGGCATCAAATGTCTCTACCAGGAAAAGGAGAGACTAAGGGCAGTCCCTTTCAGTTCCTAGTTTCTCTTCTTGCTATTTCTTCTTAAGACAAAGCAAGAAAAATACACAGAAGGGGATGGAGTGAAGAATGACAAAAGATAGGACAATGAAGCTTCTGCCTCTAGTTTTTGCAGTTCATTTTCTAGAGGCCCACAAGCACAGCATATGACCGAACTAGCCAATCCTGGACCCTGGCTTCATATTCCTAGTTGTAGAAACAAACAAAAAAACATCTGGCTCAATTGCTCCAATTTTCTTCTCACCAGGCTTTAGAAGGCAAACCTTCCACTGCCAACAGGCTTCTCTGTCATTATGTTCAGCTTGCCTAACTGGTCACAGCAAGGAGTTGTTAGATGACATTTCTCTTGGCTGCCTACAATGGACTTTTGTTCGACAGCTAGCAAAAAGGGGAAGGTAGGAAGTATAAGCTGAGGTAAAAGTAACACCTAAGGAAGCAGGAATTAACAGAAATTTTAAGTTCACATCTTAGATCGGGGTGGCCAACCTATGGCTTCAGAAGTTAATATGTGGCTCCTTATATACGTACCGACTCTGGGGCTGGTGCTACAGGTGCTAACTTTCCAGTGTGCTGGAGGGAGAGAAGGAGAGAGTCATTGCTCAACCCCTGTCTGTGCCACAGGCCCTGCCACCACTCCACCCCTTCCTGACCCCTCCCCTCAGCCTGCAGTGCCCTCGCTCCTCCCTCTGTCCCACCAGAGCCTCCCACATGCCCACAAACGGCTGATCAGGAGGTGCGAGGAGGAAAAAGGCTGAAATCCCTGTAACCCAACAGGTAGTAGCAGTGGTGATGGTGATCAATCATGGTGAGCTGATTACCCCTGCTAAAGGAGACATCCCTGGGACCCATAAATTATTTATGAACACAAAGCTCTTTGGTGAAATCTGATCGAATCTGAATGCAAACTTGTAACAAACAAAACAAAAAAACTGGGGGAAGAATTTCAGACCCCATGTATGAGGTCATCAACCCACCACATCTCCCTCAAAATACTCAAGCTGAGCCGTGTGCTAGACTGTCAATATGCTCAGCATATTTTTTAGGAATTATGTCTAAATATTTCTGGCACGTGGTATTTAATGTGTTTGTTTGCCAAATGGTTTTGGCAACATTCCTTGGTTATAATATGAACAGATTTCCCAGGCATGCCTCCCAGGTATACAGATTAAGTTAAGAAGAAATGTGTCTGGAACTCCCTTGCTAAAATATTCACAGTACACTGGTGCCTTTCAGCCTCTGCCCTAGGCTATTCCTTTGTTTTCCAAAGTCACTTCCTTGTGACTACATTCCATGGAGAAATTCCCAGTCAGAGGACCATTAGCAAATCCTAGGGTGTCCAGGCTCACAGTGATGTTCCTCCCTATTACAAAACACATACTTTTTGCTTTCCCTTACTTTGTCAGTCTATTGTTAATATCAGACAGATTATAGATATTGAATTTGGTGTCTTCCACAGATATATGTGCTAGTCAATGCCTTTGAAAAATGTTCCCACCTTCACAGCTCTTCTGATCCATTTGCCTACCTGAATTTTTCATCATTTTAAAATTGCTGTACTGATTTCCCACAAAGATCAGCTCCTCAGCTGGTGTAAGTATGTGTAGTGGCATGGAAGTCAGAGACTGGCCTATTTGCCCAGGTATTTTGCAGCTCCCACTGGGCCAGGGTTTGATGATAATGGTGGAGTAAACTACATGATGCTAGGTCAGCATCCACAAGTGTAACTGACATCCTGAGAAGCCACAAAGAGAGGTTGTTGCTGGAAAAACAACTAATGATGTAAGAAAAAACTCAGAGTTGCCTTTAGCTGTGAATGAAAAGGCTTCAGCCTGTCAAATTCAGACATTCATAGCTTTAAAATGACTTCTCAGGTTGTTTTCAGATAGTTTCATTTAAATAAACAGTAGGCTACATTCAGAGGTGGCATAAATGGTGCGTTAAATTGGTTATCAGAGTAAGCTGATAGCAATTTATAGCCCAAAAGCCTGATCCAAAGCCCACTGAACTTAATGGAAATCTAACCATAAACTTCAGTGGATTTTGGAATAGGGTTCAAGAGGAAATGAGGAGAGGGCATGGCAAGAAAACTTGCTAGTAAGGGACAGGCAATATAAGAAGGAATAAGATAAAACAGGGGTCCTGTGCTAATTTCATTTACATTACACAGTGTTGCATGAAGTTCTGTGCAAGTTGCCAATATGCCAAAAATCCCCAGTTTCCGTTTCTTTCAAAGACACTGTGTTTACATGCCTTGCCTAAGTGTCTGCAGGATCAGGCCGTCATAGAATAAGAGTGGCTGTCATTTTCTCTTCTTCATAAAAGGTGATAGAACTCTTGGCTGCCCGAAGTCCATGTCATATTCATTCTTCATGTCTTGAATGAAGCCTTAGAAACTCTACCGGGGAACTGATGATAACCTACTTTTAGTAGCTTTTTCATTTGTCTGTGTTTCAAAAAAGCTTGCATGTTTGAATGTGAAACTATGGAGACTTCAGCCTCCCTTCTTATTCCCAGCATCTTCCAACCTACAGGAGCCCCAGAATTTACCTATTTCACCAGCACATATGCCCCTACAATGTCCCAACAGCCCTCTAAAACTGTAACTCTGTTCTATAGGGACACCATGAAGAGGGGGAATGAAAAAGAAATCTAATGGGTCTTAAAAAATATCAATTTAATCTAATCTAGGTCCCCAAACACAAAAATATCTGAATTATAATCTCATACTTTTGAATGGTATCATTAGAAGGCAGAGTTAGGGTTTCTGCTGAAGAAGAAAAATTCAGTTATGAAAACTAATGGAAGGGGGAAATGGGCATAAATCCTTATAGAATCAAATGCGGACAGTGCACAAGATTTCAGTGAGTTTTACTCAGGGAGACTGGATTGCTATGTGACAGGGCAGAGTTAAGGTACTTTGGATGTCATAACTCTGCATTTCCGTACCTTGCTATGGTTGGATTTCTTTTAATTTAACTGTGGATTTTATTAATGTATAAACACTCGGTTTGGAGATAATTACAACTTCCCTATAATGTAGTGTATCCTAAACTACTGATATACATTTTCAACTTTGACTCTATTTTAATGGAGTTTTTTCGGTCTGGGACTAGATAAAGAGTCTGAATCACTACTGTGTTACTCCAGTTTTATGCTAGTGTAATGCCAGTAAAATAATCAGGTCACATTAGTGTAAAACTTGAACAACACAGCAGAACATCAAACCTCAAATCTCGTTCATAATCTCCAGCATTTATCCCTCACTTTCCCTGTTTATTTCACTTTTTTCAAACAACCAGTTTAAACAAATTTCCTCTCATTACTAAGCAACCTGATGTCAATTTTCCTGTGTTTAGCTATTTAAATTTTTTGACTCAAGACTTTCCCTGCTGTGTCATAAATATTGTCCTTTTATCTGCATTCATAGGGTTTTTATGCCTTGTTGTAGAAGCTTCAGACTGTTTCCTTTTTATTGTCGTTACTGCTAATGAAGCTCTCTCTGACACGTCTCTACTTAGAGCATCTCTATTTTTCCCCTGGGTAATATAATGTAATACCTAATTTGTATGAACTGGAAATATGGCAGCTCAGAGCATCTGTATTCCAGTTTAAGTTGAACAAGATCCAGCATTTATACTGATTAAACATCTGGTGAAATGAGCAGATTCCAGCCTTTTTGAAGCCAAGCATCCTTTGAAAACCTCCTTTTCATGGCTCAGGGATTAATGGGAGCAAAAAGCAGGTTAATGTCTAGGTGACTTGGTATCTTGTTCTTGGGTTATTCTGGCAGTAGGAAGTGATAGAGGACTCAGGCTTAAACTTCTGGTGAAGCCAAGCACATTCACTGTCTGCAGGCCTGGCTCTCCCAGGGGAAGCCGATGAGCTTGAGGGTCTCTCCAATTTATGCCAGCTGCTAACTGCCCCAAGGAACCAGAACTGCAGTCAAGGATCAACACAAACTCCTAACGACATGCCCCTCCACTTCCAGGCCAGCAGAAAAGAGATGATGGCAAAGGAGCCTCACTGTTGGCTCCAGACCACGAGAGGATCCTCCTTACACCAGGCTAATTTTTCTTGGCCCAGGTGCACTAGACTGATAGCCAGATTCTGACCATGCAAAGATGCCACACGGCATAAAATTATTTAGTCTTAACTCTAAAAAACTGCATGGAATGTTATTCTTTGCAACATGCACAAGTGTTCCGTGGACCTCATTATGGGCTACCCAATACAGTCTCATAGCACCCATTGACGTCAGAAATAGTATTCAGTAACAACCTCTAACACATATTGATGGCAGTGCTCCTAGGGTCATCCTGTTGGAAAGAAGTCAGGACAAGGATAAATTTTATTCCACATCAGGGCTTTCGTTGCTCTTTGAATTGTTCATACTCAGAAGCGCAAAGCACTCAGTCACTTGGGAGAACCTCACCCATTCTTAAGCTAAAGCTGTCTAAAGTGTAATTCTCTTGCTGTGGAAAAGCATACAGGTAAAACTATTTGGTACCAGGGATACAGGAGACCTTAGTGGTCTTCCCAGCTCTGCTACTGTCTGGCTGGAGGACCTTGGGCAAGTCACTTCAACTCTCTGTATCTCCATTTACCATAACACCATTTCACTCTTTTATCTATTTAAACTGTAAGCTCTATGGGACGGGGACTATTGTTTACTGTGAAGCTCTACAGTGGCTAGCATAGTAATAATTTGACAATTACATTTGAGGGAATGTCTTCCATCAGCTCCAACAAACCTCATGTGGATGAAAAAAATGTGCAGCTCTTCACAAAGTTTTTTCTTGGACTCAGAAAATAATGTAATACTGAGCTAGTTCCTTTTAATTAATCCTTTATATTGGCTTAGCTACAGATTTTCTTATAGTGGCTCAATGAAAAAGAAAAAGGGTCTCTGTGGTCTTTGTTTTTACTTTGAATGATGTCTTGATAAGGTGGTACTGTCAGATCTGTGTCTTGTTTATTGTATTTCATATGGTTTTAGTGGTGGTAGGTATGTTTGCTTTGATAGTACAGGAAAAATTGATAAAATTTTCATCAGGATGGGGAGACTGTGTCCAGGATTTTCATAAATAATTTGGAGTATCTAAGACACAGTGACAAGCTTTACTTAAATTTCTGATTCACTGTAAAAATAAAGCTTACATTTTTTCCCATTCAAGTACTTCCTCAGATGAGGCATCTCCAAAGTTTTCACACCGTGGGCTACTTTGAGAAAGAGATATCCTGTGTGTGGGACTCCCCTTTCAATACTTCAGTCACTCAGGCATAGTTCTTAAACCGTTTTAATTTTGAAGACAAGCTGCAGAAGATTTGTAGATACCTGGTGATCCATGCCCACAGTTTGAGAATCACAGAAATCCTAGTTTAAAACGTGTGTGTGAATGTAATAGTTTAAATCCTGTCATTAATGGATATTTGAAAACATCACAAAAATACCAGATACTTTAAGTTCAACTGAGGATCAAATTTATGAAACCCAGAGGATGTGAATTACTATTTAAATATCTACTGTATATGTGAGTTTGCTATGTGTAGAGCACCTACCTGCTTTCATTATAACCATCAAGCTGGTTGTCACTAAGAATTGAACCTAGGAGCTGTAGAGATAAGATCATAAACCTCTACACTTGAGGTAAAGGACTAAGCCCCTACATGGGTATCTGCATCAAACTCATCTTTGATGGATCAGGCAATTATACACAAAATGGTGGTTTACTTTTGCACCACGTTTTCCTCTTGCCATTTTCATCAATCTCTGACTTTCGTGAAGGTTTTATAAAGTCAAGTTTAAAAGAATCTTTTTATTTGAAATTTGCAAATTGGAAGAGGTTTGTGGATGTTGTACAAAGCCTTTTCCTGTGTTACCATCATCATCTCTCTATGCAGATTCAGAGAATCCAAATGGGCAGTAGCTCAGAGAGATCCCAGCATCCCAATCTTCTATTCACACTCATTTGATTAAACACTTACAAACAAACAAAGTACTCAGAAAGCTGATTAGATTTCTTCATAGCTGTAGCTTCCAAAGTATACAGCAGTGGCCAATCCTTACTTAGAATTCAGTCAACCCCCAGAGTTCATGTTGACTTCAGTGGGAATTATTCATGCAGAAGGAATGAAAACTTGTATCAATTCATTTATAATAACATAAGAATGGCCATGGGTGGGTCAGACTAATCATCCATCTAGCTCTGTCATAAATATATATATAAAAAAAGAATAGCCTACGATCGCTCCTTGGCAGCTGTACTGAATCATTTTCCTGTAAAGGGTTAAGAAGTTCCAATAACCTGGTTGGCACCTGATCAGAAGAATCAATAAAAGTGGGAGTTTTTTGTGCTCTTTCTGTTCTTCCCTCTCCAGATGGAGAAAAAAGCCAATCAGAGACAACATCTCCAGAAAATATACCTGGAATAATCCACATAAGAATTACAGAAATCGTAAGTGAGGCAAGGAAATCTGTTAGGTTATCTTTTGTTTTAGCTTGTGAACTTTCCCTATGCTAAGAGGCCAATTTATTCCTGTTTCTGTAACTGTGAAGCTGAGTCAAGAAGGGAATCCTCTGTGTTTTAAATCTTTTTATTACCCCGTAAAGTTATCTTCCATCCTGATTTTGCACGTGTGATTCTTTTACTTTTTTTATTTATACTAAAATTCTTCTTTTAAGAACCTGATTGATTTTCAGTGTCCTGAAAACCAAAGGATTTGGTCTGTACTCACATTGTTAACCCAATTGGTTGGTATATTATTCTCAAGCCTCCCCAGGAAAGGGGGTGAAGAGGCTTGGGAGGATATTTTGGTGGGAATGGGAAGTCCAAGTGACTCTTTCATGAAGGTTTTCAATCAGTTGGTGGTGACAGCAATACCATCCAAGGACAAAGAAAGGAATTTGTGCCTTAGGAAGGATCAATCAGTTGCACACATACAAAAAATGGGAAATGACTGCCTAGGAAGGAGTACTGCAGAAAGAGATATGGAGGTCATAGTGGATCACAAGCTAAATATGAGTCAACAGTGTAATACTGTTGCAAAAAAAAAAGTGAGTATCATTCTGAGATGTATTAGCAGGAGTGTTGTAAGCAAGAGGTGAGAAGTAATTCTTCTGCTCTACTCCATTTGAGGCCTAATCAGCGTGGAGTACTGTGTCCAGTTCTGGGTGCCACATTTCAGAAAATTTGCAGACAAATTGGAGAAAGTCTGGAGAAGAGCAACAAAAATTATTAAAGGTCTAGAAAACATGACTGATGAGGGATGATTGAAAAAAAATGGATTTTTTTAGTCTGGAGCGGGGAAGACTGAGAAGGAACATTATAGGTTTCAAGAACATAAAAGGTTGTTATAAGGAGGGGTAGAAAAATTGTTCTCTTTAACCTCTGAGGATAGGACAAGAAGTGATGGGCTTAAATAGCAGCAAAGGCAATTTAGGTTAGACATTGGGAAAAAATTCCCAATTGTCAAGATAGTTAAGCACTGGAATAAACTGCCTAGGGAGGATGTGGAATCTCTGTCATTGGAGAACAGATTAGACAAGCATCTGTCAGAGATGGTCTAGATAATATTTAGTTCTGCTCTGAGTGCAGAGGACTGGACTAGAAGACCTTTCTAGGTCCCTTCCAGTACTATAATTCTATGATAACTAGTTGTAATCACTAAAATTTTGCAATAAAAATTCAACATTTGAACATGTAATTATCAGGTATGCTTGCTTAAAACAAATGCACCAGCAACTATCACATCCTGTTAGAGAAGCCTATATATTTATTTATATATAACATTTTATTTGCTACAATTCTGTAATTGATGCAACATCTACATTACAGGGACTATCCAAGAGTAGCTACAGTACTGTAGTTATTCCAGTATAACCTCTTCATGTAGATAAAGCCTACACTAATGGAAGAAGATTTTCCATAGGTGTAGGAACACCAACTTCACAAGCCATTGTGGCTACACAGATGGAAACATTCTTCCATTGACCTATTTGCATCTACACTGGGGTTAGGTCAGTATATTTACCTCACTAAGAGGTGTGAATTTTTTACACCGTGTCAACCTACATTTTAAGTGTAGAGCAGACCATAGGTACATACCTAGGCATATTCGGAAAACCAGTATGAGACATTGAAATGACAAGAAACCGAGAAAAATAGCACTGCAAAACCAGACAGGTGAGATTTTATTTTTTATTAGCATATTGTATAAGATGTCAGTAAAAAAGTCAATTTCAGATAACTGTATTTATGAATAAGATTCCAAGGAACTGAGAACTGATATGTGCCTCATGCCCTTTCATGGTTGAAAAGGTGATAAAATAACACAGCTGAGTAAAAAATATCAAGATCTCTGGTGAACTTTCATTTTTCAAACATATATAAGAGAAATAGCTTGGCAGATTGGTCCAGATTTTATTTAATACAAAAGTTTCTCTTGAAAATATTATGCAATATTTATTACAGCTAATCTTCTTTCATGCAGCAACCAAGAATGAATTACACAGCAGGGCTCACATTCTTTTCCTGTTCCTTCTGCATTTCATAGTGTTTACAATGTAATGGGGCTAGGCCACTTGTTTTAAATATAAAATCTAGATGATATATTGTGAAATATAGGCTTCCTTTGTTCTTGTCACATATTTTGAAGACAAGTTTTGATAAGAAGTTTGATTGAAGCTATAATCAAAATATTAAAGACATCTATTCCTTGTGACAAAGTCTAGTACCTTGGAGGCAGCACACCCACTGTGACTTGTGTTGCTATATATATTTGTTGGCAGAATTACACTAATTTCCACAGCTGTATAAGCACCTGTCCAAAAACTAAGAGCACACATTAGATTGATTCCCTTGTTGTGGACACACTGAGCCTGCAATCCCTATATTTTATTGTTTGTTTATTTTGAAAAACTTTGTCTTTTGAAAAGTACATTCATGTACTTTGTCATGAATGGGCCATCTTCTTTTATTTTTTATCTTAGATTGCTTTTCCTCCCCAGTACTGCCTTGCTTTTTTTTTTAAAAAAGTACCCTACATACATATGTGAAAAGCAGTATTTTAAATCAGCAGGAAAAAGACCACACTAAATCCCTAACACTGATTTTGTACTTCTCTGAAGAAAATGTGTTTCATTCTTTCCCCAATAAATTCTACAAAATACAGTTATGCTGGATGATGTTAATGTCTGCCGCACATTGAGACTTTGATGCAAAGACAATAACCGACCTGGTTTAAAAAAAAAAAATAATAAAAAACAAATCAATGGATGTGCTAAGCACCCTTCTTTCAGGCTAAATGGAAAGTACCAAATAAGCTCCTTATGTCATGGACAGGTCGCAGGTGGCCAGACCAAGTATTAGTAATAGCTAGAGTGCCACAGTCAGGAACAGGAGTCAAGAGTCAGCTGGGTCAGGATACCAGGAAGTCAGAGGCAGGAGCCAAAACTGGAGATCAGGAACCACATGTCATATGCCAGGAGACAAGATGAGTCAGGAGGCCTGGAAATCAAGTTGGGGAAGAGGGTGAAGGAAGCACCAGGCAGACAGACCAGAGCAAGGTGGAGTCCAGTTACTCAGATAGCTTCCTCTTCTTGCTGCTGACGTAAGCAGGGCCAGTGGACCATTCAGCTAGTCGAGGACTCTGCCAGTTGGACCTCAGGGGGTGAATACTCACACTGGGGCTGGGTTTCATGAATCCCAGGTAAGCAATTGTCAGCAGGCTGCCAGGTGGAAGGTTGGAGCGTGGCTGCTGCTCTGGGCCTCAGTTTGAGACAGGGGTTCATGACACTTTTATGTCAGAGTTGCCAGGTGCCCGTTTTTTTACCGGAACGCTCAGTCCAAAAGGGTCCCTGGTGACTGGTCAGCACTGCTGACCAGGACGTTAAAAGTCCAGTTGGCAGCACAGCAGGGCTAAGGCAGGCTCCCTGCCTGCCGTAGCTCCGCGCAGCTCCCAGAAGCAATGGCATGTCCTCACTTCAGCTCCAATGTGTAGGGGCAATCAGGGGCTCCGCATGCTGCCCCAGACCCAAGTGCTCTGCAGCTCTCATTGGCCAGGAACCACAGCCAATGGGAGCTGCAGGGGCAGTGCCTGCAGACAGGGCAGCATGCAGACACACCTGGCCACACCTCCACATAGGAACTGGAGGAAAAACATGTCTCTGCTTCTGGGAGCTGCCTGAGGTAAACGCTGCCCAGAGCTTGCACTCTGACCTCCTCCTGTGCCCCAACCCCCTGCACCAGCCCTAATCCCCTTCCCATCCTCTGAACTTCTCGGTCCCAGCCCAGAGCACCCTCCTGAACCTCAAACTCCTCATCTCCAGTCCCACCCCAGAGCCCACATCCTCAGCTGGAGCTGTAATCCTCCCCTGTGCCCCAACCCCCTGTTCCCACTCTGATCCCCCTCCCACCCTCTGAACCCCTCGGTCCCATCCTGGAGATGGATCCCCATCCCACCCTCCTACACCTCAATCCTCTCATCCCCAACCCCACCCAAATATGCACCCCCAGCCAGAGCCCTCACACACACACTCTCTCCCCAACCCCTTGCCCCAGCCTGGAGTCTCTTCCTGCATTTCAAACACCTCAACCCAAGCCCCACACCTCCAGCCAGAGCCCTCACCCCCCACACACACCTTGACCCATCCTGGATCCCCCTCCCACAGCCTGAACCCTTCATTTCTGCTCCATTCCAGAACCTGCACCCCCAGCCCAGAGCCTGTACCCCCTCCAACACCCCAACCCCTTAGCTTCACCTCCCCCAGCCCAGAGCCCCCTCCTGCATTCTAAACCTCTCATCTCAGCCCCACCCCAGAGCCTGCACCCCCAGCCAGAGCCCTCACCCCTCCCACATCCCAACTGTGACACTCTGTACCTTGTGGGGACACCCTCCATCTCCCATGTTTATCTTTATAAAATGACTGTCTGATATCTAAAACAAAGTTTGTTGTGCTGGGTGTCTTCAGAAGGTTCATAATGCACTGAGCATGGATGTTCTAGAGATGTTACAGTAATGTTATACTAAGGTTATAGCTTATAATTTCACATATATAGTTATGAGGCTGAAAATGTATCCTCATGGCTTAAAACAAGCCCAGGCAAACACTCTGCAAGAACAGAGAGGCAGTTCACACCTCATCAGGGCATGGATGGGACAAACCCAGCCCAGACTGACAGGAACAATGGACACTGGCAGCAACAAAAGAATCTGTTAGACTCTGGAGGGAGTTACCCTCTTCCTTTGGGCAGTTTGGGACTTCAATGAGGTAATGCTCACCTGATTCTGATGGGGTGGGGGGAGCCAAAAGGAAAGAAAGGACATAATAAAAGGGAGAGACATTTTGCCATGCTCTCTCTCCTCTGCCTACATCTACAGACACTACCACCACCAAGCGACTGAAACGCTGATCAAAGGGGAGAGCCTGACTGAAAAGTCAGCCTGTGGTGAAAAGCATCTAAGTTTTTAAGGCCATTGAAAGTGTTAAGATCCTTAGAATGTGTTTTGCTTTTATTTCATTTGACCAAATCTGACTTGTTATGCTTTGACATATAATCACTTAAAAGACGGAGGTTCCCAGGGTTGTGTCTGGGATCGGAGATATTGGCTAGTGTCATTCACTTCCAAATAGCTGGGAGCAGCTTACATGGCAGAGGCTGTGGGTGAACAGCCCAGGCGTGGGGGCTCTCACAGCAGAGCAGGTTAAGGCTGGCCTCCCAGAGTCAAGGACTGGAGAGGCCAAGCCGATCACTGGTCTAGACAACACCAGAGGAGAATGTGACACCAGCCCACTGCTTCGGCCTGGAGCCCCCTCTATCACCCTGAACTCCTCATTTTTGGCCCCTTCCTGAAGCCTGCACCTCCAGCCAGAGCCTTCGCCCCAGCCCCCTGCCCCAGCCCCGTGAAAATGAGTGAGTGAGGGTGGAAAGAGCAAGCAACAGAGGGAGGAGGGGTAGACTGAGGGGCAGGGTCTTGGAGAAGGGGCAGAGTTTCAGGGGAGGGGCAGGGCAGGGAAATGGGGTTTGGTTTTGTGCAAGTAGAAAGTTGGCAACCCTATTTTATGTAGTGAGATAACTGAAAACAATAGAAGCCACCACTTAGGGCAATGGGCCACATGACAAGACCTGAGAGAGAGAAACAAACAAACAAAACAAAACAAACAGGAGGTTCCCTGATTGCAAAGGCAGGATTGAGGAGATCAGATTTTCAGGCCATGAGTCAGGCAGAAAAACCAGGAAGTAAACCAGCAGAAAGTGAGAGAAGCAGTAGTAAAAGGGACTCAGAGCAGCAGAAAAGAGACAGAGCTTCTTGGGCACAGAACTCACTAGAGAATTAGGCTTTGGGGATTTCAAAGAAAGAAATTGGCTGCTATTGTTGATTTCTACCATGTTTAGGGAAACAGGACTTTGTAAATAAAAAGGATTGTACCAAAGAATATACCTAATTTTGAGCATCCTGTGTTATAACTATGTAGTTAACCTGGAAACCATCTAGAGAACCTGAATTTTAGCACTAGTTGTTAGATCCCCTGTACAAGAATGAACTGCTCTATAAACCATGACATCCCCTCACAGACCAGAAGAGCTGGCCTAAGCAATGGGAAGCAACACCCCGCACCACCACTACCACAGTTCTGGGTCCACTGTGCCTGTCTGTGATACCCCACAAAGCATCAACTAGGGCAGTGAACTTCTATACTGCCTTAGCAAGTATCCTCTATTGCAGATTATACCTTGAAGGACTGATTTACTTCTTAGACACTAGGATACTGATAGAATCTGCACCTAAGAGTTCAGCTCTTACAGAATAAAGCTAGTCCATCAACAGTGAAACAGCACATTAAGAACAAGACAAAACCACATCCCTCAACCTTTATGCCCTTGTTTGATTCAAGCCCACAGAGAAGGAAATACTGAAACAAGAGTGTTGCTCTATTGACTGCAGAGCTCATCTGACATCACTTCAACTACTAGAAGATCAGACTGCTAATACAACAGATTGATAGAAGTAGATTCAAAAGATGTTCCTCCCCTCTCAAAGCTAGATGTCTAGCTTGAGAATTTCCTAGCACTGAAGAATACAGAGGCTGCTACACAGACTGAATCTATGGCCATGACAGTCAGCAGGAGAAAAATGTTTGATCTAACTGTATCCCCCAAAGGAGTTCCTTCCATGCAGTTGTTTGCTGCTTGCTGCTGTCACTTGCAGACAGCTTTAACCCCATATACTACACCAGAGCTTTAATGAATCTGCAGTCACAGCTATGGACCATGTATCTGAAACCTATGTATGGTTTTATGTAGCTATAATATCTATATAGATACATACTCATATATCCACCTATGTAGACTACATTTTACAGATTTCCCAAGCCTCATTTAGCATGATTGTATAGTTTACTACCTCTATTGACTTCTCACAGATTTGGATCAACACAAATAATTCCAGCATTTACCCAGTGCACCTTCGCCAAAACACATTACTCTTATGAAGACCAACACAATCATACAAACATGGCATTTCTAGGATGTGATGTTCTCATGTTATGAGGTGGCAAAAAAAAAAAAATTAAGGATTTTTTTCCAAAAGTGAAAATTTATGATTTTGCAAATTGTTTTATATGACTAGTGTTTGGTTTAACTAACTGTGCCCCAAGCACCTATCATTGCCCTCAGATCCCTCGCGGTTCTCCTCTAAAAAGAGAATAACAATGGAGCTAATTTCAGGCATATTAAGTTCAGTTTTGGCATGGTACAAGACAAAATCGGACTTCTGGTGGAAAACAACATGCAACTTTAACTGCTTCTCCGAAGGCATAAATTATTAATGTGGAAATGCATCTCCACTACAAAAACTACTTATTGTGGCAGTACAGAATAGTATTCTGATGCAACTGGGATGCTGGGTGTGTTCATTTGTATGTCAGCCAGATATTCTTCCAGCTAACAGTTCTCTCATAATGGTGCTTGTGTCTGAGTTCTGGGAATAAAACTGAAAGGTTTGAACATGTTTATAGCTTTTATTTTGTGCATTTTTTAATCCTACACTACGCAAAATTATATACATTTATAGTCATGATAACTTTGTCGTAATTGGGTTTTCCATCTGCTGAAAACATTACAATAGATGCTGTTAATCTCACACAAATCAGAGCCAAAATTTTAAAACCAAGCCCTGGCTTCTTTCCAGGAACATCTATTTAAATCCAAAGTGGATACCGGAATTAAGAGTGATAGCAGATCAATCAGTCATGGGTCAACAAGTAAATATTATGAGTGGTCTTATTCAGTGAATGACGCCACCAACAAAAAGTCACAACATTATCTATGGTGGTGGAAAAGGGAGCTGAGCTGCTCTGTAAAAGGTTTTTGACAAAGTACTAAATCTCTGAACACTGTTAAACTCCTGCCTTAATTACACTGCCTACTTTCAATAACTGTGTGTGCGAAGAGAAACTCTGACTTTTGGAAATACTATAAGTATAGATAGAGCTTAATGTCTTTCAAACAAACAATGGCTAGATGCAATATGTACCTGATTAGTTCTATCCTCTGTGATTGAGGGTGGATTTCTGACAAATCAGAGGAAATAAAATGGGACACAGGTCAAGGCTATTTTCAGACAGGGGAAAAGAGGTTTCACATCCCTAGCTGATTAAAAACCCTACTAAATACAGGCTGAAAGTGTTGGAAAGAAAAATAAGAAGCACTGGAAAACAGATGAAAGGATACACTTCAATGGCAGCAAGAGCAGGTCTATTGTTGGGACTTCATTTCTCACTATAATTTATCATTGCTGTTTATGTATTATGCTGTCTTACATCTGAAGCAGTGAGTGTGTGCTTGGCTCTCCACAAGGCACTATGATGGTGCAAAGTGCTGAACTTTCTAGCCCAATATAGTGCAGCACTTAAGCATGAACTTAACTTTCAGCTCTTGAATTGTCCCATTGGCTTAGTAGGACTCCTTACATGCTCTGCTTTAAGCACATGATTGCATAAGGCCAGCAAGATCAGTGCTTTGCAGGCTCCAGTTCAGCAGACCAGCCCTACTCAGCAAAGCTCTTAAGAACATATGTGCTTCAAGTAAAGAATGTGCTGAAATACTGTTTCTGAAATGGGGCTAAAATGAAGTTACTTTCTAGTCTAAAGAGCTTATGTGCTAAAAGATAGAGGAGACAACACATTATGGGAAACCCAAAGGAGAAGAAAACTTGTAATTTTTGTTTATTTGTTTGATTGTTTTGAGTATAATGGGGAAAGCAATCTTTAAGGCTGGACTTAGATAAAGAGAGTGTGGTGAATCAGTATGGCAAAGGCATCCCATGTAGAAGGGCAGTGTGGTAAAAAAACATCATATAGAGTGAGAGAAAGAGATAAATGTGACATTGAGACAGGTCCTATTGATAGCATGTAGCTGGTAAGAGAACATGACTAGAAAAGATCAGAGGTGTAGGTTGGAGTAGACTCCCTTAGAGCTCAAAAGCAAAGAAGTGAAATCTAAATTTGATATGGTGGGCTACTAGAGGAGATAGACAACTCTCACATGTAGAACTGGTGACAGTATATTGAAAGAATAAAGAATTTAGGAAAAGAATTTAAGAACGTGACCAAGATTGATGCAGGTTGCTTGAGCTCTGATGCATTCTGCAGGCAATCTCCAAACATCATCCACTAAAACCTACCATCCAACCCCAAGAAATATTGCACCTGGTTCTTGAAACCCCTAAGTAGGGTGACCAGACAGCAAATGTGAAAAATCTGACAGGGGGTGGGAGTAATAGGCACCTATATAAGAAAAATATCCCAAAATCGGGACATCTGGTCACCCTAACCCTAAGATATCCTTTAGCTCCACATTTCCTCTCTAAATCTTAAAGCACCGAAAAAAAGAGAGATCTTCCTCCCTGCCTTCTGCCAACAAAATAGTACCTGTGCCTAATGGAACACAGCTGTCTGTGGTACTACAACAGGTGTCTGGAGAAATGTAACTTCTATACTATCCCACAAACTGCCAGGACTGAAATTCAGAGTGTACTGTAAGCTCTATCCAGACAGATGAGTGAAACAGAACTCAGAATTTCTGAACTGGGAGATAATTTCAAAGAGAACATATTACAGATTATGAAGCACTGTAATGATACCAAATACTGATGCCTACCTCATTGATATGGCTAAGATGACTGGCATTCTGTGGAAAGGGAATGCCTGAAAAATGCAAAGCAATTTGGGTTGATTTTTTAGAGGTCTAAGATATGTCACTTTCCCTCCATCCCTTTATTCTAACTCTCTTATTTACTTTATGCATTATGATGAATCTGATATTTGTTGTTTACGGAAAAATTAATAAAAAGTATAAACAAAGAACATGAGTTGAATGATAAACAGTGTTCATACCAGCTACTATGCATTTCCTATTGAGGAAATTATGGAAATAGGCAGTAGTCTTTTCAAATGAGAAATAGTTTGCTTTGTTTGTTGATGTGCTAGGGGAAAAGCACTGATTCTGGCTTGATCCTTCAAAACCTTGCTTGTGCAAGTTGTCCCAAGGAACTTAAATGTCATGAATGAATCCTGATGGGCTCAATGTCATAATGTAATGAATAACGGCTTGCTTTATCAGGCTTTTTGTTTGTTTGTTTGTTTTTTGAGATCGTACAGGTTAGAAAATTATATTTGGCAGAAATTATATGTAATGAGGGGAAAGGAGAGAAATGCTGCCTTCAGAAAAATGATTAATTTATATTATCAAGACCCATTATGCAAGGTGCTGTACAAATAGAACAAAATGAGAGTCACTACCCGCAAAGAGTTGCATGTTGTTAACAAGAGACCTGGTAGATACGGTCCCATGGGATGAAAATCTAAAGGAAAAAGGAATTCAGGGGAGAAGGCGTATTACAAGGTTCAACCACAAACTATCCTGATGAGAAGAAATGTTAGAAAGAATATCAAGAGGCCAATATGACTCCATCAGAAGTTCTTTAATGACCCGAAAATCAGAACATGTTTCAATTTTTTGTAGAATTGCTAACAAATTGCTTTGCTAAGGATGAGTGCAAAAAAATAGTACAAACAAGAAGGGACAAAATCAGAAAGGCTAACGCACAAAATAAGTTACACCTAGTGAGGGGCATAAAGGTAGTAAGAAAAGGTTCTGTAAATACATTAGAAACAAGAGGAAGATGAAGGAAAGTGTCAGTCCTCTTTCCAGTATCAAATTTAGGGTAACTGGTGTATAATTCTTTGGGTAGTCTTAGTTCCCCTTTTTAAAGATAGGGTTATGTTTGCCCTTCATGAGTTCTCTAGTCCTTTAGGACCTCACCTGTTCTCCATGAGTTGTAAAAGATAATTTTTAATGGTTCCAAGATTGCTTCACCTAGTCACTTAATTATCATAGGGCGAATTTCATCAGGCCCTACCATCTTGAATAACTCAAAATTATTCAAATATTCTTTAACCTGTTCTTTCCCTATTTTGGCTTGAGTTCCTCTCCCCTTGTTGTTAACGTTAATTGTTAAAATTAACAAAAAGGAGAAAGGAATGTAAGTCAAAATAGGGAAAAATCAAGCAACCATGAAGATCTGAGGAACTATCCTAAATTCTATACCTGCAAAGATAATAGAATAAATTCTTAAACTATCAATTTGTAAGGACCTAGAGTATAACAGGGTGATGAGTAATGGAAACATGGATTTGTGAAGAACAAATCATGCCAAACCAGCCTGATTTTCTTCTTTGACAGAGTTACTGGCCTCATAGATAAGAGGAAAGATGTTGACATGCTGTATCTTCATTTTAGTAAGACATCTGACACAGTCTCACATGACGTTCTCATAAGCAGACAAAGGAAATGTAGTCTGGATGAAATTACTAGAAGGTGGGTGCAAAACTGGTTGAAACAACATACTCGTACAAGGACTTATCTAATGGTATCCAACAAGAGTCTGTCCGGAGTCTTGTATTATTATGTATTTTCATTAATGACTTGGATAAAAGAGTGGAGCATATGCTTGTAACATCTGCAATATCAAGCTGCGAGAGGTTGCTACCACTCTGAAGCACAAGATTAGAATTCAAAATGTCCTTGACAAATTGGAGAATTGGTCTGAATTCAACAAGATGAAATGTAATAAAGACAGTGCAAAATTCTACGCTTAGGAAGAAAATCAAATGCACAAATACAAAATGGAGAATAAATGAGTAGGCGGTAGTACTGCTGAAAAAGATTGGGTAGCTATAGTGGATCACAAATTGAATGAGAGTCAATAATGTGATGCAGTTGTAAAAAAAGGCTAATGTCATTTCTGGTATGCATTAACAGGAGTGTCATATGTTAGACACTCTATTCAGCATAGGTGAGGTCTCAGCTGGAGTACCACACTTTTAAAAAGCTGTGGACAAATTGGAGAGAGTTCAGAGGAAAGCAACAAAAATAATATAAAGGTTTAGCAACCTGACCTATAAAAAAGGTTAAAAAAATCTGAGCATGTTTAGTCTTCAGAAAAGATTGAGGGGAACCTGATAAAAGTCTTGAAATATATTAAGGGCTATTAAAAAGAAGATGATGATCAATTGTTCTCCATGTCCACTAAAGGCAGGACAAGTAGTACTGGGCTTAATCTGCAGCAAGGGAGATTTAGGTTAAATATTAGGAAAAACATTCTTACTATAAAGATAGTTGAGCACAGAAATAGGCTTCCAAGGGTTGCTGTGGAACCCCCATCATTGGAGGTTTTTGACAACTGATTAGACAAATACGTGCCCGTCAGTGCAGGGGGCTGGACGGTATGATCTCTCAAGGTTCTTCCAGCCCTACAGTTCTATGAAAAAATAATGTTATGCTGAGTGCATCTTTACAGTAAAGATCCTTTTGAACTACACACAAGCCTATACTCTTCTAAAATACATTTTATGATTTTTTAAATTGATAAACTAAATCCTACTTTTCCAAATAAGCTTCGTGCTATAGCCAGAAGCATACAATTCCCCCTCCCCCAATCTGGCTGGAATGCTACAATGCTTCACCAATGGCACAGTGAAGCCTCAATCATTCACTATACAAACATCCATTTGACAGAAAGATTATATCTATCTTTTGGTCTGAAGTAGCAGAAATTAGCTCATTTAAAAGAGAAAACAATTACAAAATCAATAACTGCTTCTTTGAAAAATAAAAGTGTTTCATACTATTATCTTCTGACATTTTCTATCCCATTAATGATGTTTCATAAATACACAGAAACAAAAGATCAGGACTATTACAGTAAGTATGTATGTATGTATCTAGCTATATCAAACAACATTGGGTAATACAAAATGTAGGTTTAACATGTTTATATTTTCTGGATTTTTCCAGGACTTTTTTTAGGAAGAAAAATTATGTAAACATAGAACTAAGTTCTGGCATATGCTAGAACAGACACTAGACACAATGGTCATTTTATGCTCCATTGGTGCAGTTAGGCTGGATGTTTCCTGCATGCTAATATACTCAGCAGTGCTCCTTAGTGCATAGGGAACCTAAGTGGACATGCAGCTTGAAGCATGACCCAGGTCCTGTGCCCTCTGCACACCTGGAAGCAGAAACTAAATGTAATGCACAATTTTTATTTTTCTAGACACTTCTCAACAAGTGTCACTGAGTGTGCTGCTCCCTAGCTGGTAGGGTGACCAGACAGAAAATGTGAAAAAACAGGACGGGGGTAATAGGAGTCTATATAAGAAAAAGACCAAAAAATCAGGACATCTGGTCACCCTACTGGCAGGTAGAATGACTCATGATGCTTTCACTCAGCTAATCCAGCTCCTCTGTATTCCTTTCCCACTCACTGTGCCTCTGGATACAAAAGCCAGAATCTAGCTTAAAGAAAGAAGAAACCAAAAGTTGTTATACTGTTACAAGACAGAATTATAACAGAGACATGAGTAGATTATAGAAATAATGAAAGGGAGATGATATCATGGGCCGATCCCCAGCTCCTGTAAATAAGCACATCTCCACTGAGTACAATGGAGCCAGGTCAATTTTCACCCATGGAAAATCTGACCCTATATATAGTTTACGACACCAAGTGAGAGAATCACATGTGGGGAATGAATATGGATGTGTGTGTAAGAAGTCCCAGTAGATCATAACTCAAGGTTCATGGAAATTCCACCTAGAGGCAACCTGAAGCCAGCTAGCACAGTACTAAAAGTGTGTGTGCGCGCGCGCCTGGAGGGAGAGGAGGTGGTGGGGGGAGGGAGAAGAGGTTTCTGAAAAGAGCTGTAGAAAGAGGATAGGGTAGAGTATGTGCTGATCAGTATGGTATGGTCTAGTGGATAGAGCACTAAGCAAGGAGTAAGGAAACTTAGGACATGTTTACACTAGAGAGCTTACAGCAGCATGGCTGTACCAATGCAGTTGCACTACTATTATATCTCTTGTGTAGCTGCTTTATGCTGATGGGAGAGAGCTCTCCCATAGGCATAATTAAACCACCCCCAACAAGTGGCGATAGTTACATTGGCAAGAGAAGCTCTTCCATTGACATAGCGCTGTCCACACCAGTGCTTATGTCAATGTAACTTATGTCACTTAGGAGGGTGTTTTTTTCACACCTGAGTGACACAAGTTATACCAACCAAAGTGATAGTGTAGACATAACCTTAGGACTTGTCTACAAAAACAATTAGTTTGTGGCCAGCTGAAGTGTGAACCTACCCTTCTGCTGACGTGCATTAACCAGCTGAAGTGTGAACCTACCCTTCTGCTGACGTGCATTAACAGTTTATTAATGCATTTTGATTTCATTCTCTTTGAAACAACTAGATTAAAACGCTTTAACAGTTTGTTAATGTACATCAGCAGTGTCCACATTGACAACTGGTTTGCAGCACGTTAGTATAGTAAGGTAGACTCAGATCCAGCTTGCCATGAACTAAATGTTCATGAAGACATACCTTGAGTGTATATTCCCAGCTCTGCCATTCAGCTGTTGTGTGATCCTAGGCAAATTACTTTGCTTTTCTGTTCCTCTGTTTCCTCTTTGGTGCAGTGGCTGTCTCTCACTGTGTGATTTCATAGCAATAGTGTTAACCTTTGCTCTGTGATATTTCAACCACAAATGAAAGCTTCCCTCCCGCACCAGAACCCATAAGCGAGGGAATGCCATTGCTGTCTCAATGAGTTGCAATCTGCAGCTCTTTGCAAGAGTGGTGGTAAATTGTGCACCCCACTTAATCTGTCTCTAGCAATATCTAGCATTGTATCGGAGAATAAGCATCCCTGGTTTCTGTTGAATCTTCTGTGCTGTATACTTGTCTGAGCATTTGCTTAGATTTTTATTTTGTGCTTGTGCTTTGCTCCTGCATTCTAGCTGATGTACAATGCTCTGGGAGGGTGCTTGCACTAAGGGAAGTCTATCAAATGAAGTGACTGACTAATTGAATGAGTTATTGGTAATAATAGTGAGTGAGTCACTGGGTGCTTTCTTCACCTCTCTCTCAAACCGGCTTCTCCAAACCAGAGAAAACCTTTATATATCAGAGAGACTGCAACCCTACTTCAAGATTCCCAACTGCACAAATTAGTCACTAACGCAGCAATGACCCTTCAGGTTCCCTCCAGTCTGCCCTCCCACAATCAGCCACATCAAAGGGCAAACTTTTGTCTCCTGGTAATGACCTGAGATCTCAAATCCGTTTTCTAATTATTGTGTCTGTTCTTACTGATCTAAGAAGCATTGCAGGGACTTGGCAGACAGAGTCTTAAGTCAAGCAGAATCTACAAGTTGGCTGCCAGCTGTTAGAATCACAGTGCCAGCTCTTTAGTTTTTGTTTCCTTTGCATTAGAATTGGTGTTGACCTTTTAGGTTTCTGCAAATTTCAAGACTGAATTCTTAACCCATGTTAGCATGTGTGACTAAACTGTCTGAATAATGAATATCTCCATCTCAAACAGTGGTGGTTTTCAAATAGCAAAAAAATCCTTAACCTCTTCAAATTGGTTTTGATTAGTGCTACTGCACAACTTCATGTGGTATTGTAACCAGAGAATGCTTTTGCCAAGAGTAACTTCATGAAATGTTATAAATGTATGAAAAATTCTGCATATGACATGGAACAATAATGCTGTGCATTTCCACATCAACTGTCATCTTAGGACCACAAAGCACTTTACAAATATTAATTAAATTACACAACATCCTTAGAAGGTAGAAAAAGGATATACAGAGATCCCTTGACCATCATTTAAATGCAGCCACCTCTGGGGTGGAAGAAGGCTACTCCTTGACAGCACACAACACTACTCCAAAACAGCTTTAGTCCATGAGATGAAGAACAACGTAGCCAGCTGAAACCATGTATGAGTGTGTGGAATATAATTACCTGTTTTGCGGTAGCAGTAGTTTGTAGAGGCCTCAAACAGGACACCAGTATCAACATTCTTATTTTTAAATATGAGACCGTGGAATCATTAATGACTGCAAGTGCCTATCAGAAAGGCTCCATTTCCAGTAGCAGTGCCCTCTAAAACTGGGGTATTGGTTCAGCATGATCTCTGATGGAAGAGAATCAGCTACTGAAACACCCACATCACTTATTGCAGAACCATCACTGCTTCTCGCATCATGTCTAAATAATGATTCAGCTCAAGTCCTCCTGAACTTGTGTGATCTAACAGGATCACAGCCCAAGGTGGCATGGCTACAGTTAGTATAGTGTAGGGAAAGTGTTTCCTGCTATCATTATTATTTATTTGTATTGTAGTAGCGCATAGAGATCCCTAGTCAAGGACCACAGCCCTTTGTGCTAGGCACTATAAACATATAACAAAAAGATAATATCTGTTTTAAAATGTTACAATCTAAATACATCAGATTACTCACTTAAAGCCTTCTCCAAGGTAAGAATGCCTCTGATGCTGTTCTCACCCAGTGTAACTGCATTGCTTTCAACAGAGTTATTCTTTACTTACCCCAGCATAACTGAGTAGAATTAGGCTTTCTGACTCAATCACATTAAATTCAGTCATGACAAAATGTGTTCTTTCATATTATATATGGTACATAAAAATGATGGCATCCAAGTACTGATTAATTACTGTTCTCCCAAGTCTGCTGCAAGTAGTTGCTTAGCAGAAGCAAGTATTCACTAGAGTAACACAAATGCTGTTAATCTCTCATTTCAATGACCACTCAGAGGCACCAAATTCATACAAAAATAATTATAAAAATAATCATGTGAATAAGACACCAGCCATGCTTTTTATCATTGCATCTCCTTCCCCTGTATTCCCCATACTCACTCTCTTACCCATCAGGCATAAATCCAGACTCTTCATGACTCTCTTAACTCTCTCAAGCAAAGACAAATATCATACTCATGCACCAGAGGCCACAAACCTACAGAAATCCCAGTTCAAAGAAAATCTATTTCAAAAATGTTGTAACAAACTGGGAGAGAAGAGAAACAGAGAAGAAGCCACTTTGGTAATACTGGTAGTTTCCTTCAAATATGAGAGGATGTTTTTTAAAAAACAATTTTAAATTTTAGCATTTCTATTGTTAATATACACAAATAATGATCTTCCTTTCCTTGAAACTTCAATATTCTTTAGGGAGCAAGGACCCTAACTATTTCTAATGGCTGCTAGCACCCAGATTACCTGACCTGTTAAGCCATAATACTCAGTTCTTGCATGGCTCTTCATGTTTTCATAGTTGCTTACAAACATTAATTGATCAAACTTCCCCATGCTTTGTGATACAGACGTTATTAAAGCTAGTCACATTTTTTTTCATTTGAAACTTTTTTCAACTAAATGACTTTTTGGAAGCATTTTAAATGTTCCAGTTTTCAAAAAAAAAAAACAAAGGGGGGCGGTTGGGGGCTAGGGGAGGGTTTGAAAGCAATGGGGTTTGTTTCTCTTCCCTTGTTTTTTCTTAAACCCCCCCTCCCCCCACCTTTTTTTTAAGTCCCATTTTGCCACTGAATAAATGGCAGGGAAGGAGAGAAAAGGGGAAAAACACAAAAAAAAATGAAAATTTTCCAATTTTTGTTCTTTGTTGAAAAATCTGAAAATGTTTTAAAATCATGTAATAAGAAAAAAAAGTTTCACAAAAGATACTTACAATTTTTCATCAAGCCTAACAAGTATTATTATCCCCATTACACAGGTGGGAAAACTGGAATATAGGTTAAATGATTTGGGTACAGGGTGAATTGCTACCATCTGCTTATAACACACACCAGCCTTGTCTGCCCACTGCTGGAAACTCACCCAAAACTATCAGCTGTTGGCAACAAAATCACCTCCAGGCTGGAATCCGCAAGCCCTGCTCTTTCCCTCTGCAGGCTAGCAATTTGTACACCCCAAACCTTAGACCCCTAAGTGAGTCCTTGGGACAAAGCAAAGATAACCTGTGGCTAAATCTATGGATATATTTAGCCCCCAGAGTTCTGCTATGGCCCTGAAGCACAGGTCCCTCCAACCTGTCAGTACACCCCACTTTGTTACACTCAAGTACCAGTCCCTCGACTTCTGGACACCCATAATGCACTCAGATTTGTTGCTTTCATGAAAGCCAGTTCACTGACTTCACCTTAGTTTAACTTTAGCACACTTCACTTAGTCGTGTCTATAGTAAAACCAAATAAAAGTTTATTTGCCAAAGCTTAAGACAAAGATTCAGATAGAAGTAAGTATAGGGATTAGAAACATGAAGAAAAAAAATGTAACAAGAAAAATATCAAATGCAATCTAGAACCTATAATTATTAACAAGTCCCTTTCTTGTCTAATCAGGTATTTCTCACCCAACAGTCAGTCTGAACAGCACTTGTCCATTCGAGAGCGCTGAGATCCACTCTTCATGAGACTCTCATTCTGGCAGAGTGTCACCTCTATAATAGAGGCGATCTTGCACCCTTATTTTACAAGTCCCAAACTTCTGTCTTTTTTCATACTCAGGGCATTTGGTTAACTTCACTTCCCTCTGGTTCCCCCATTCAAGATCTTTTTCCTGGGCTCTGTTTTTCCTTTGAAAGGCACAAACCTGCAACTTGTCAAGATTGTCAACATTTTGCTGTGCTGGGTCAAAACATGCCAATTATTCTGCCTCTTCCTTGAGTTAGCCCTGAGAACCACACTGCTCCAGGTGACAAGCTCAATTTTCAGCTGCTTTCGAACACAATATTCTACATGTTACAAGACTCTTAAAATACTTTATGTTCATAAATCCTGCAATAGCCATGGCAACCAGCAAGTACTTAGCAATTGGCAGGGACCATACATGCCTACCTTTGGTGAAATATTGTGAAGATGGTGAAACCAGGGGAAAAATGGGGCATGTTTAGGCAAATTCCTGGGTATAGACTATGTATCCCACCACCTGTGACCAACATGGGGCACCTGGTGCACAGTTAGCAAAAAGAGAATAATGCAAATTAGTGCCCTAAGTAACAGAGAAGAGTACTCTCAGAAATCGATGCACCCATTGACGCGTAGAAAGAGCATCACATATTTTTGAGTTTCATTGAAGTCCCTTGCCATACAGTGCAGGGAGAGATAGAATGCCTCATGTTCCTAATTGTACACATTGTGCAAGGGCTCAAGTGGTTCTAGTGTTCAGTCCAATAGCTCCCACTAATGATTATGGACCAGCCAGGGATTGGCAACCTGGGCATGTGGCCCCCAGGGTAAGCACCTTTGGCAGGCCTGGCCGGTTTGTTTATCTGCTGCATCTGCAGGTTCGGCAGATCGCGGCTGTCACTGGCCCCGATTCGCCGCTCTGCTCCAATGGGGCTGTGGGAAGCGGTGGCCAGCACCGCTTGGACTTATTTTTCAAAATGTGCCTGGTGCAAAGTAAGGCACAGAGACACATTTCAATGAGTTTGAATAGAGGTTACTATGCAACCGTGAGTGTTCTATAATAATACAGAAGGAATGAGTGGAAAAGAACAAGATCTGAAGGGAAAGCAATTTTTTCCCCATAAGGTATAAAGCAAAGATCATGGGAGGGATGAACTGAGGTACCCCCGCTTAAATGCCATATCATCTGTGAAAGCATAAATCTACAGGATGGAGGGAATGTGAAATAAAACAGGGTTGGGGTTTGGTTTTTTATAGAAGACTTTAGCAAATGGTAAATATAAACCTTGGGCCATATTCAGCAGCACACGCCTGCTGTTTTGTATTGCTCTAGTGATGCAAAAACACCCATAAACCCAGGTTAGCTGGCAGGTTAAGATGGGTATACAGCTACTTTGTATCAACTGAGATAGCACAAAGCATCAAAAGCATAGCAGCGAATCTGGGCATTTGTCTTTTAGTGCTGGACTTATTTTTCCCAAATGTGCCTGCTTGCTACTATAAAATGAATGACCTAAGATGTAAGAGAGAAAAAGTAAAGAGTGTGGGGGGAAGCAAAAAGAAAAATGACTTTGTGACTGAAACTGTGGTTTGACCTTTAGTTTTTAAATTTAAGATGTACTGAACCATACTGTGTCCCCATAACCCATTTGACTGCACTTCAAAACAAATGACACAAAAGACACAAAATGTAGGTTTAATAGTCCTCATTAGTATCCAGATGTGTTACTTTTGTTTTGATTCTACCTAGTCTATGCTAGCAGCAAGAACAGTTCCTTCCACAAGGTCTGGCTTAATCCTCTTCCCTCTTGCTCACTAATGAGCAACCAGCAAGTATTTAGCAATTGGCAGGGACCATACATGCCCACCTTTGGTGAAATATTGTGAAGATGGTGAAACCAGGGGAAAAATAGGGCATGTTTAGGCAAGTCCCTGAGTATAGACTATGTATCCCACCACTTGTGACCAACATTCTCCCCACTTCTCGCAGGGGTTAGGTCCTTGGTTCTTTATTTCAGCCTGATGCATCCATCCAAAGTGGCTCCTCTCTGCGCATGGATACAAGAGGTGCTGTCCATTGGGAAAATAACTAATATCACCTCCCTATTTACCAGGAATATAACCGAGCACATGAACAACAATACCCCACCAATGAAATGCCACACTCTGATAGAAAAACGTAACACAGGAGACTTGACTGGAGACAGGAAACAAAGGGCTAGGCAAAGAAAGGGTTAAGATTAACTAAAATACTGTATCAACAATATGACAAATTCCCCCTCTCCCTGCATTCCCCACTGCACATATACCCCCATTCCCTGCCTACCACCTTTCCAGGAAGATGGGACACCGAGGATAAGTCCTGTGATGAGTGTTGCAGCACTGTAAATGTTGGGCAGCTTGACGAAAAGAAAGGGCTTCCCTTATTGTGTCTTCACCCCAGGACAGGTTTCTCTCCTGTATCCCTAATCTGGAGTTCTATGGCAGTCTTGGCTGGCTCTAGGTCATCAGTAGTGGATTGATTCTCTGCCTCCCTGCCTGCATTTTTTTGTAAAGCTGGCACAACCTGACCACATACTAACTCCCACAATAATTCAAAGTCTCCTTTTGTGTGAAGAACGGGAGCTGAGAGTTGCTTCTCCCTCTGCTCCGTAGATTCATAGATTCCAAGGCCAGAAGGGACCACTGTAATCATCTAGTCTGACCTCCTGCATAACTCAGACAAGGGAATTTCCCCAAAATTGTTCCTAAAGCAGATATTACAGGAAAACATCTAATCTTGATTTTAAAATTGCCAATAATGGCGAATCCACCATGACCCTTGTTAAAGTGTTCCAATAGTTAATTACTCTCACTGTTAAAAATGTGTGTCTTATTTCCAGTCTGAATTTGTCTAGCTTAAATTAATTTTATTATACAAATTTTCTGCTTGATTAAAGAGCCCATTATTAGACATTTGTTCCCCATGTAGCCTACAACCAAGTCAACCATTAACCTGCTTTTTGTTATGCTAAATAAATTGAACTCTCACATTTTCTAATCCTTTAATCATTCCTGTGGATTTTCTCTGAACTCTCTCCCATTTATCAACATCCTTCTTGAATTGTTGGCATCAGAACTGGGCACAGTATTCCAGCAGCAATGCCAAACAGAGGTAAAATAATACTTTTACTCCTAGTCAAGATTCCCATTTATGCATCCCAGAATTGCATTAGCCCTTTTGGCAACAGCCTCACAATGGGAGTTCAGGTTCAGCTGATTATCCACCACAACTCCCACATATTTTTCACAGTCACTTCTTCCTAGGATAGAGTCCTCCATCCTATAAGTATGGACTGCTTCTTTGTTCCTAGATGTATACATTTATGCTGGCAGTATTAAAATGCATATGGTTTACCAAGTGATACATATCATTCTGAAGCAGTGACTTGTCCTCTTTATTATTTACCACTCCCCCAATTTTTTAATGTTTCTGACAACTTTGTGATGATTTCATGTTTTCCTCCAGATCACTGACAAAAATGTTAAATAGCATATGGCCAAGAACACTTGAGGTTCAGAGAGGTGATCAATTCATCTTTATTTGTTAAGATAAAGTCAAAAAGAATTCCCCTGTGGTGGCTGCAGTACTTTTTGAGTTAGGAAATTGTTGTCTATAATGTTTAGAAATTGCCAATGATCTTTTAGTGTACCAAACTCAATCAGCCTGAAAGTGAAATCAAAATGAATCCCTTTGTCTCTGAGGCAGCTTAAACTCCCCCATTTCCACCCCCTGAGACTGGGCAGTCCTTGCCTAGCAAATTGCCTATATAAATCACTCCATCCAGAGCTCCCCATTGGCTTTTGAAGGCCTGGGAGATGGTGTTTGGAGGCCATGGAGCCACTGTTGCTATTGTCCAGAGAGTAGCATCTCAGAGGCTCAGTTCAGTGTTCCAGGAGCTAGAAAATTCCTGTCTACACTCCAAGTGCTACAGTGACACAGCTGCACAACTGCTAGTGTAGACACTAGCTAAAGCAACAGAAGAGGGTTTTCAACTGCTGTAGTAAATCTACCCCCTTGAGATGCAGTAGCTATTCTTCCATCACCCTAGCTGCAATTACAGGGAATAGGGAGTGGCTAAGTTGACCTAACTACAGTAACTCCTCACTTAATGTTGTACTTATGTTCCTGAAAAATGCAACTTTAAGCGAAACGACATTAAGCAAATCCAATTTGCCCATAAGAATGAATGCAAATGCGGGGGTTAAGTTCTAGGGAAATTTTTTTCACCAGAAAAAAAAGCTCTCTATATATTATATAAATATATACATACACAGTATGTTTTAAACAAACAATGTAATACTGTATACAGTGATGATGATTGTGAAGCTTGGTTGAGGTAGTGAAGTTAGAAGGTGAAAGAGGGTGGGATATTTCCCAGGGAATGCCTTACTGCTAAATGAATGAGGGCTTTTGGCTGAGCCCTCAAGGGTTAAACATGTTGTTAATGTAGCCTCACACTATAAGGCAGCAGGAATGGAGGGAAGAGAAACAGCATGGCAGACAGAGACACAGACCCTGTGTATGTGGGAGAGAGAGAGAGAGAGAGAAAGAAAGAGAGATGCACACTGCCCCTTTAAGTAAGCTGACCCCATTCTTAAAGACATTGTCTTTGTACGTGAATCAGGAAGTTGAGATAGAGAGGTTGAGGCAGCAGCTGCTGTTTCTCTCCCTCTGTGTCCCCACCCTGCTCTATATAGAGAAGAGTAAGTGAGGTGTAGAAGCAGGGAGGAGAGAGACACTCTGACATTACCCCCACATCCTCCTCCCCCCATGCAAAGCAAGCAAGAGGCTCCTAGGAGCAGCTCCAAGGCAGAGGGCAGGAGCAGCACATGGCAGTAGGGGGAGGAACATCTGAACTGCCAGCAATCGATAGCCTACTGGGCAGCTGCTGCACAGGGAAATGGGGAGGGCTGCCAGTCAACTCTGGTTCCAAGCCTCCACTGGCTAGCTCCAACAGGCTGCTCTTCCTGCAAGCAGTGGACAAAGCAGGATGCTGCCAAAGGATGATAGAAGGAAGCATTGCACAACTCATTTTTCACAGCTTTGATCAATGTAGCACGGCCTATCTCAGTTTCAGGCACAGACCCGGCCTCCTGACGCAGTTACAGAAGGATGAAATTAGAGTCTTCAGAAAATTCTCTCTGGAAGGCATATTTAAACAGTAGAGCACTCCTTGTGTTTTATTTTGTCTTTAGCATTGCCTCCATCTTCTGGCCTCCCTCTGTAAAATGCAAGCAAAATGGACAGGCACAGAAAATCAGAAGTCTTCCAAATTCATTTTTTCAAAAGCAAGGCATGTTGCCTGCAGTAAGGACTCTCGGTCTCTTTCTCACACACACTCTACAATGAGACACTGAGTTTGCATTCTGAGTATTTATTGTAATGGCAGGCAAATCAAGTAGAAAACAGCAACTATAGTCAAGAGATGGCCAAGTCCAATAAAGAACGTTTTCTTGTACTAATTGACCTAAATATTCATCTACTAGAATAAAAGAAATTCACCTTGACAACACAGGTCACTCTGGAATGATGAGAAACAAGTCTATGTAATGCATATGCTCAATTGCACCCACTTGTCCTTATTATTGCTACTTCCTGCAGCTATTATTATGGATCACTGCTTTTTCAGTCTATTAGAACTTCTGAAATTATTCCCATAAACTAACATTGATAGTTCTGATAAATGAGGGACATAATCTACATCTGTACCAAATGACTGGAAGACAGCTAATGTAACCTCAATTTTAAAAAAAAAAAAAAAAAAAAGAGGCTCCAGAGGTGATCTTGGCAATTACAGACTGGCAAGTCTAACTTCAGTACCAAGCAAATTATTTGGAACTGTAGTAAAAGAACAGAATTGTGAGACACATAGGTGAACATAATATTTTGGAAATGACCCAACACAGTTCTTGCAAAGGGAAATCATTCCTCACAATCTATTAGAATTTTTTGAAGGTGTTAACAAGCACGTGGACAAGGGTGATGCAATTAATACAGTGTATTTGTCTTTTCAGAAAGCCTTTAACAAAGGTCCCTCACCAAAGGCTCTTAAGCAAAAGTAAGCAGTCGTGGGATCAGAGAGAATGTCCTCTCATGGTTCAGTAACTGGTCAAAAGACAGGAAGAAAAGGTTAGTAATAAATGGTCAGTTTTCACAGTGAAGAGAGGTAAATATCATGGTCACCCCAAGGATCTGTACCTGTGTTGTTCATATTTATAAATGGTCTGGAAAAGGGTAAATGGTGAGATGACAAATTTTGCAGATGATACAAAATTATTCAAGATAGTTACAAAGGGATCTCACAAAACTGGGTGACTAGGAAAGAAAATGGGAGATGAAATGCGGTGTTGATAAATGCAAAGATATACACATTAGAAAACATAATCCCAATTATACATACAAAATGATAGGGTTCACACTAGCTGTTACCACTCAAGGAAGGTCATGGAGTCATCATGCAGAGTTTTCGGAAAACAGTTGCTCAAAGTGCAGAGACAGTCAAAAAAATACCAATATTAGAAAAATATCATAGTGCCACTATATAATACCATGGTACTCCCATCCCTTGAATACTGCATGCAGTTCTCATTGCCACATCTCAAAAATATATATATTAGAACTGGAAAAAGTACAGAGAAGGGCAACAAAAATTATTATGGGTATGAAACAGCTTCCATATAAGGAGAGAGAAAAAGACTGGAACTGTTCAGCTTAGAAAAGAAATAACTAAGTGAGGGATATTATAGAGATCTATAAAATCATGAATGGTTTGGAGAAAGTGAATAAAGAAGTGTTATTTACTCCTTCATGTAAAACTAAATTTCAGTGGGTGACCCATGGTTCGACAGACATCATGTGTAAAAGAAACACAAGGAAGAATTCCTTCACACAACACACAGTCAACCTCACTGCCAAGGGATGTTATGAAAGCCAAAAGAATAAAATGGGTACACAAAAAAATGAGATAAGTTCATGGAGCATAGGTCCATGGATGGCTGTTAGCCAAGATGGTCAGAAATGCAACCCCATGTTCTCAGTGTCTCTAAATCTCTGACTGCCAGAAGCTGGGACTGGACAACGGGGAATGGATTAGTCAATAATTGTCCTGTTTTGTTCATTTCCTCTGAACCATATGGCACTGATGGACGACAGGATACTGCATTAGATGGACCATTGGTCTGACCCCGTATGGCCATTCTTATGTTCTTATGCTTCATAGGCCATATTCTTATGTTCTTATGCTTCATTCTTATGTTCATATGGAAGGAGGGTGAGTTAATATTATAAAAGGAGGCATATTGAATTCTTTTACAGGGACATCAGTCCACTGGTCCCTAACTAAACTTCCTGGAAGTGTACCTTGTAGGGAGAAGTGTATGTTAATCGCATTGCTTCTAAATCCCCATTTCAGACATTTTATTGAATTCTGATTATAGCAGGATAAATAATGAAAATGTGTTCATAAAAGATTCCTTGATCAACTCCTGCCCAACCTTCTCTATGAATATTAACAAGCTCAGTGGTTGACCCAGTGACCTGGGACCAGTCCTGACAAATGTAAGATAATGCAAAGCAATAATAGCAACAGGACTTTAAATTATGCCTCTTTCTCTGACAGAAAAAACAAACTATCTTCTAAGAGATTTCTAAAACTACATCCCTTCTATGCTTTATACATTAAATAGAGGTCAATGATATTGAAGACTACTTATAGATAATAAGGCAATTAGTAGTTATTAAATCTTGCAGCTTTACACTGGGTTGGGCATAGTGAGAATTATGGCATTCAAGTGAGCACAAAAGCTACTGACAGCATTTGCTTCAGCAAAGGGGACAGGAAGAACTGAACTTGCTCTACCATGCCTTTCTGAAGTACAATCCTTCCTTCCCAGGACTCGCTGCTAGAACAATGCAGTTCCACATTTCTCCTAGCAAAGCGCTTGTGACGCTTTCTGGGCATACCCAGGATTCTGAGGCATCTCACCACTAACTGCCTTCCTGCTGTGAGTCAGTTCTCCAGCACTACCAGCCTCTGACAAAACTAGCACTGTTCTCCAGGCCATAACCCTCACTCTCTTTCTTTACAAGTCAACAGTAGGGCCACTCCCAACCCTTGAGCATCCTCATGTCTTCCCACTTAGTGACCAGCAACATGGCTCTTCTCTAATCTACAAACCAGGCCAGGCCTGCCTGCCTTCCCAGTGCTCAAGCAAGCCACAGCCCTCTTACAATCCCTGATGCAAGTCAAGCTCCTTGTTCTACAAAGGAGCAGCCTGCTGGCTCTCCTTCACTGACAGTCCTCAACTGCTTGGCATTCCTCCTCTTAATTCTGGCACTCACAACCTAAGTGTAGTGAGATGGGGCAAATTGAGCCACGGGCTGCTTTTTAACCCCTCCCAACCTGGTGCGGGATTTGTCTACCCTGTCACAGGTGACATATTTAAAGTTCCTATATCCAGGCACATAAAATATTTCTTTAAAAATACCTTTTGATTAGAAATGCATCCTGCTTGTTTTGAGTCTAAATGAAGATTTTGGGGAGAAAGTCTGAAAAAATTCTGTTTGGCCATTTTTGTATCATGGGCAAATATGTATTTTTCAGCATTTCCTCTGCACTCTGACAATTCAGAATGGCTCTTTTTACTAAACTGAAAACTTTGCTTGTGTGTAATCATCCCTGCAATTTGAAGAAAATTGATCTAGGTAAACTGAGATTATAAACTGCAAGTCTCCAGGCCCACACTATCCTTAACTTTGAAAGGCATGCCAAAGTGCAGTCTTCCAGATAAATGCACACATCTATGTTTGTATTGCTGCACATTTATTTCAGACATCAACATTTCCTTCAGTGTTTGATTATTTCATCATCAGTTCACACAAAATGTTAAGATATATGCCATGAACACATGGGACTTGGCTTTTGCATAAACACCCTATGGATCAAATGCTGATTTTTCCAGAAATTATGCTCTGACTTGGGCCAGCTGGGCAGAGACAAACACTGCAGGAGAGACACTGAGGACACTAGCCCTATCCAAGGTGACTTATTCCTTGAAATAACTCAAGGACTCTTGTAAAGGTCATCCTAACTCACTCCTAAGCCATCTGACTGCAGATGGGGAGTTCCCATTCCTGGATTGCTAGCAGACATAGGCACCTGCTTGCAGCCTGGATTTGCGCACTGGTATCTGAAATGGGGTGGAGCTTATGGCCCCACACTCAGGTTGGCATTTCCCAGTGGCTAGGTTAGACGACTTCCCCACCTAGCATGCTGGCTTTTGTGGATAGCGTTCTTAGGCACTTATCTCTCCCCATCCATCGTACACTGAGCTTAGGTGCCTAACTCAGCTCTGTGTATCGCATATTTGTTCCTAAATTTTCCAGGTGCTGTGCGACATTCAACATTGCAATGCCGAAGTAACTTTGGGGATCTCACCCCTGTGCCTCAGTTCCGCATCCTATGGCTAATATTATGCTGGAGGTCACATCATAATGGTCCCTTCTGAGTTTATCATCTATTAAAACAATTAACCTATTTGTAAATGTACAGAATGAATATTCCTAACATTTGGGGTAGATACACTATATTATTTGTACATAATAAAGAGATACAGGAACCTCATAGTCCACCCCCTTTTACTTTATATAGTTATTTATACCTGTGTATTTTGTTCTGGTAGCATTTTACAACCACTTTGAACAGGTGTAAATTACAATATGCAAAGCATTGAACATTCTGACACACTAGGTGAAACCCTGGTTTATTTGAATAGTGGGGCCAGGCATTCAATTACTACTATCCCTGTTTTAAGTGGAAATATAAGTACCCCCAAAATTTGAGGGGTTCAGAATGACATTGTCCATAGGTTCTCACTGATGTGCAAGCTAAAAGTGATGCCTCTACCTCCTGTGTGTCAGTTATTCCTACTCAGCAACTTTGCAAGTGTATATTCAGCAAAACTTTGATTATCCAGGCTCAATTACCCTAAATCCCCTGGTATCAAAAAGAGGGTCATATGCATTAATCATAGTAAAAATCCACTTAATTAACTAAAACCTTGATTATTGAGATTTATTCAGTGACTCCCATGCCACTTGAGTAATAAAGTTTGTACTGTGTTTATAAAATGCTATGTTTAACTAGTTTTCTTTTTCTTTCACTTACCTCTGAAATTTTGCTTAATGAGTCTTGTTCCTAATGGGACTAACCCCAGGGGCTTCTTGCCAGTCCTCAGTGCAGTCAAGGTTTTCACCTGTCAGAAGGTCAATTTCATTTCAGATGCTATTTTTTCTGTGTCATGTAACAAAGATTATTATGTACCACCACCTTTATCTAGGCATCTATAACTCATTTTTAAGATGTCAAAGGTCCTCCCATTGACCAGTCTGATGAGTCATTCAGCATCATTAAAATCAGAGACCAAAACAGGCAACAGGCAGTTGTAATAATTAAGGGGTGAGAAGGGATGTGAACAGGCTCTCCTGCTGCATTAACTTCTGCCCTACACTTTATTCCTAGAAGGGGGCTAGGCATAGGCACATCAGAAGGATTAATGACCACCTGGCTCCAATCCTGAGTTAAGCTGTCAGATGACTTTAATGAGGGCTGAGGGAGCAAAAGGAGGGGCTGCTCCACTGCACATATGCTCCAAGCTCCATTGCATTGAGAGTGACCCAGTTTTAAGGCCTTATCACCTACTTATTCCGCATGCCAGAAAGTCCCTCTTCTCATGAGGGAGGATGAGGCATGAACTCTGAAAGGATAAAAGCTCTGAGTTGTTGCTATACTTTCCCCCATCCTGTAGATTTTCACACTGAAGAGGGATGTTCCTATTCTAAAGCACCATTTAAAAATGTTATTCTAACTGACTATGCCCAATCCACACACGCCATAAGGCTTTTGAAAATAATCACCTGGGTGTAGAAAAGTGAATGCTGATAATTACCAGTGTGCACACACAGCAGGTTCTTTGACCTTTCTCTTCCATTGCCCTTACAAGTCCAATGCCCCCTGATGATATGTCACTTTAGAAAAAGGAAGAATATTCCCTATTCAGATTTATATACCTCAAATAATTATTTTCCAATTGTGAAGTTCTATAGCATCTCTTCCCCTCCTCCTCTCATTGTTAATGAACTGAGGTACTTCCTCAGAATTTGCTGCTCCCTCTCCTATGGTAACTGTTTTAACTTTCACTAGGAATGCAAATTTAGCACCCGTGTGGGACACATTGTTCTTGATATGGAGTGAAAATAACTCCCAAATCCCAAAATGGATGCTTCTCAGCCATCTTTCCTGGATGTACAGTGACTAGAGTTTGGAGCCTTACACTAGGGGCACAATTTCAGATTTTTTTTTGAGGGGGGGCAACTTTAACCCAAATTAACCATGATTCCAGGGGCCACTTAGGCACCTGAAAACTGTAGGGTTGTTTTTTGTTTGGGGTTTTTTTTTTGTTTGTTTGTTTTTTGTAAAATAATAGCTTAGAAATTAGCTCATAGGAGCACTGTATCTAATTCCTATATAAAAAAAGAGAATTAAATAAATATTAGACCCACTCAACTCTGATACTAACATGTTCTCATATCTTGTGTCAAGTCACTTAAGAGATGCTAGTTAGGTTTAAAATTTTCATGTATAGTTTTACTTTGTTGCTAACTCTTGAATACAATTGAAACAGTTGTAGAAAAGTCGAGATTACTTTCTAGCACCTTTTTGCACTTCACCAAGCTTGGAAATGATCATTTAACTTTGGAAACATTCTACCAGGGCAAGGCCCCAGGATTTTATACTGCACCTGCCTTGGACTCTAGGGGTGTTATCCCACTACAAATAATAGACTAGAAGCTTTTCCCTGCTCTGCAGGAAGGAGGTGCATTGACAGTGAGTAGTGGCTGAGCTAAGCCTGATGCAGAATACGAAGCTCACACTGCCAGCTATGTTTCCTGCTTCCTCTTCACTGGGAGTTAACTTCTTTCTCTTTTGCCGTGCAGCCCCTTCGACTTCAGGGATATGACAGCAAAAGAATTTGGTCCAAGAAATGCTGAGTGGGCAGGCTGCTTCTGGAAAGTATCTCTGTGCAGCTTTGGAACGAATGTTCCACTTAAAAATGCCAACCTATCCAAACAAGCAATATGTAAATAAAATACATCCCCATGGCCTTCAAATGTGGTGTCTTTGGGTCCATTCCTTGTAATGTTAGCAAATTTTGTAAAAAGTCCACACCTTGATAAAATAATCATTACAGTGATCAAGGAGAAGTTTCTCTGCTCACAATCCTTAGGCTTCGTGAAAAGCAGAACACAAGTCTGTCTACCAATCATTTCACAACCTGTTGCCAAATCATAGAATCTCAGGCTTGGAAGGGACCTCAGGAGATCATTTAGTCCAACCCCCTGCTCAAAGCAGGATCAATCCCCAATTAAATCATCCAACAGATTTTTGCCCCATATCCCTAAATGCCCCCCCTCAAATGGTAAATCACATTTTATTACTAGATACAGCAAACTCTCACTGATGCTATCTAATAAGAGGGCAACCTCCATTAAGATCCCCCCACTTATTATGTTAATCACTTGCATTTTGAACACCTTATAAGCTAAGGCTGTTGAATCTCTCGTTTCGGGTCCCATTCTGACTACTACCGCCGGTGCTTTCTTGTGCTCCACGATCCAACAGGAGCAGGCACCAGCTCCTGGGGAAGGGCAGACTGAACATGACTCTAGTGGAAGTGCCATTGCTGCCCGTGGCAGAGTTCAAAGGAATGCGCTGCATTGGGAAAAACAGCTGGGTGGCTTGTCCCAGCACCTGCCCTTCTGTCCCGCCTTCCCCCCGGTGAGGAAGCAGCGAGCCGAACAAAGCTGGGGGTAATGCAGGCAAAGGGGATTTGTAAGACGGGGGTTCAGCCGCCCGCTCCCGTTTCCTCTGCCCGGGGGCTGTACAGGAGGGGCGAGGGAGCTGACAGTCCCCCAGTCTTGGGAGGCTGGGACGCAGCAGCCGGGTCACGTGTCCTCCTTGGACTTAAAAAGCACAAACGCCAAGAGAAGAAAAAGCGGCTCACGTCCCGCCCCGCCTCCGCGCAGGCTCCGCCCCTCCGCGCTGGTCCAGACAACACACACACACACACACACACACACACACACGTGCCGCCCAGCCCGCGGTGGGAGCGCACGTGCGGGCGCGCGCGTCTGGCGGACGATCCCGCTCTCCCACCCCGGCCGGCGCCCGCTCCCCGCCCCGCCCCTGCAGCTCCCGGGGGCTGCTCGGCGGGGTGGCCGCTGGCAGCCGAGGACGGGCGCGTGTGGGGCGCGGCGCGCTGTGCATGTGTCACTTCGCCTCTCCCCGCCGCCCGGTGCGCCTCGCCGGCTGCGGGCACGGCTCGCCCCTGCTCCCGCTCCCTCTCCCTCCGCTCCCGGGGGCGGCCCGCGAGGGACGCCGCTGAGCCCGCGGCCGCTGCTCTACCTGCGTCCCGCGCGCTCCTCCGCCCAGCACCATGGACGGCGCCTTCCCGGCCAACTCCTCCGGCGCCTGCGGCCCCTTCGCGCCTCCCTCCGCCGCCTGCCCGCCCCTGCCGCCGGCCCTCTGGGGCAACCTGTCCGGCCGCCCGGAGGAGCCCGGCTGGAACCAGTCCGACCCCTGCAGCGGCGGCACCAACAGCAGCGGCAGCCCGTGCCCGGCGAGCGGGGTCAGCCCCTCCATGATCACCGCCATCACCATCATGGCTCTCTACTCCGTCGTGTGCGTGGTGGGGCTCTTCGGAAACTTCTTGGTCATGTATGTCATCATCAGGTAAGGGGGCTGCCCCGGGGCCGGGGGGAGCTGTGTGCACGCCCGGGGGCCGGGGGGGCAGAGACCAGGCAGGCTATAGAGCACCACACGGGTTGTTAGTCACTGTCCTCGGCGCTGCCCGCCGCCCGGGAGCAGCTCCATGGCGCCAGGCAGTGCGCTTGCTCGACACCGGGGTGGGGAGAGAGAGGACGGGGTGTCTTTGCTTGCTGGAAGAGGGGGGCTGATCGCTCTTGAATTGGCTCGGCTGAAAGTAGGGTCCCGCTTGGGGATACTTTCCACACCCAGCTCTGGCTCTCCCGTTGCGGTTGTGTTGGCCACTTGGAGAGGGGCTGAGATTCTCGCACGTTGCCTCTTCCTCATTCAGGGACGCGGGACGGGGGGCTCTTTTAGACACACCTCGCTGTTTTCTTCTTTCTGCTTTGTGGCTAATCGCAGACAATATTAATGTATTGCTAAATACCCTATGGGAGGCATGGGGCCTCTGCGGGGGGGGGGGGGCAAACTGAGGGGGTGCTGGGCAAAAGGTGCACTCTAGGTCCGGTAGTGAGAAAAAAATATTTTTTACAAAAGATCAGATCAGAGGAAGGTAAGGGACCTTTCTGCCCGATGAAGAAAATTTCAGCAGGGCTCAGAGGTGAGCTAACTAAACGAATAATATTAAATCAGAGAGAGAGAAATTAACACAATGTCTCTCAGAGGCAAAAGTGGCATCTATTTGTTTAGGTGGCAATTTACAATTTTCATGGCTGCGATTTATAATCTGGTAAACACTCGCTGAGAGTCCAAAACAAATGCTCTAAAATAAGTGGAGAGAAATGCATTTGCTCAGAACTGTGCTTTCACATGGAACTCTAGCATACTGGCTAAGCAGACAGAAGGATTAAAACTATGATTCTTTAACGCTGCATACACACACACACACACAAGCACATACACATGTGAATATTATAACACCTAACCTTTTTCACACACACAGCCCTTTCTTCCTGGGGCTTTGTAGTCTCCACCTTGAAATTAAAGGCAAAATCCCACTGACCCCTACTAAGGAAAGAATCAGGTCCATTAAAACCAATTACTGCTTTTCCAATGTGTTGTTGCAGTTTTACTCAGCTTTCTCACAGATTATCCCACTTCGAGATAAATCTATTTACTAGTAGGACAACTGTTATTCAAAGGAGCCATTTAAGATTTAAAGGGTTTTTTTAAAAAAATAAATTGCAGTTGCTTCATGAGTGAGCCCTCTACACTCGCAATCAGATTTCTAAATACAAGGCAAGTAAGAAAGGAATGAAATTTGCTTGTTACATTTGTCTAACATTTGGGAGAAATCAGATTACAACCACTTTCTCTGAGAAAACAGCACCATCTATTGAAAGCAATGATCACAACAGATGGAATTGCTGTAGGAAATTGAGGTTTCATTTACAATATATATTCTCGTTTGAAACACCTTTCTTGCATTAATTTTAATGTCATTTTAAAGGTTTTCATGATGTGATGAGAAGAGGAAATAGAAATAGTTCTATATATTAAATCAAGGCAATATGTTGTTATCCTGAGTGGTCCTGAAGTTATAAACTGTTAGTGTTTTAAATAAATAAAAATAATACAATGCTTTACCAAAGGCAAAACCAGATTAGTAGTTATTTTCTTTTAAAAAAAAATTGTTTTTCACTAATTTTAATTTTGTTGTTTTAATATAAATTTGTATTTTCCAGAGAATACAAACAGAAATGAATTTTCTAATGTCTCAGTCAACCTGGGACTAATTGGCAGATTGGTGCAGTGGAGCACAATTAGCAGGAATAGCATGGAAACCAGTTGCTAGTGATGAACCGTATTGTAACTGAAAGGGCAGCATGGAGACAGTCCCACAGCATCTGCTTGCCTTACAGCAGTAACCACAGAAACTTCACAGCGGACATATTTCCCAGTACTGAAAATTTTAACTGCAGAAATACAGAATTTGAGATACTGATGAGAGTAGAAATTTGTCTCATGTTAATGAATTTATGGCACACCAATTCATAAGACAACTTGGCTGACAGGGTTAATGGAAATGGAGCTTCATTGATATACATCAGTTGCTCCAACTGGAGTAGTCCTACCCCAGTCCAGGGAGCTGTTGTTTCAAATTACCCTTTAGGGACTGGATTTTAAATTGAAATAGCTGGAAAGATTCTATACCACTCTGTGATTTTATCCAATCAACAAGACATATCATTTCCTGGCAACTTTCCCGGTGCACAAATACTTCGATATGGCATGATGACCATACCTATATGATGCATGTATTGAGTATAAACCCTGGGGAAAACCAGATGCATAATATAAAACAGTAAGGATGCTTGTAAACAAATAAGTATTGGTTTGGAGTTGTTTAATTATGCTAGCTGAACCTGTTAAATATCCAATAACTGAAAGTACCATTTTAACAATCTTTGCTTTTATTATTATTTGTATTACAGCAGCATCAAGAAGCCTCTGTGTCCTAGACATGGTACATAGTCATTTTAAGGAACAGTCTCTTCCCCAAAGAACTTACAATCTAAATAGACAATACTTTCTTTCTCGCACTCTTTGCCTTATTACTTTCATTTTACAGATGGGGATATGAGGCACAAAGAGGTTAAGGGTGGGATTCATAAAGGTACTTAAGCACCTAAGTCCCAGTTTTAGGCACCAGTGAGATTCCCAAACTCCTACTTGGTTTCTACATAACATTATAAGTGGCTAAAGTTACTCAGCATCTATTTTTTTGCAGCAAAAGTTCCCTAGGCGACTGTGTTCCTACCTGTGGACATGTGCACTGCTGCCTCATTCCAGGCATCTGGGCACCTATCTCCGGCTTAAGCCCCAGAGTGATTCGCAAGCCAGGGGCAGATATGTGTTTGGCTGCCTATGTTTGGGAGTTGGGAGGGGGAAGGGGAGGGGATTTGATGCAGTGGGCATGCTCAAAGGCTGCCTACCAGATTGGGCTCCTCAGGTGAGTTCACACAAAACAGTGAGGGATGAAGGGGAAGAGGCCTCCCTTATAACGTTTAGCCCAGTGGTTAGGGTATGCAGGTGGAATATGGGAGACCCACCCTGGTTCAAGTCCCCTTTATGCCTGATAAGTAAAAGGGATTTGAATAGGGATCTGCCACCTTACAGACCAGTGCTTTAACCACTAAGTAGAAGAGTCATTCTAATGATCTGTGACTCAGTTGATACTCAGTTATTTAATTAAAATGGAACAACTTCAATTTGGGAGAGTGAGGGAGAGCCGCACCAGAATATTCTATTATTTCAATGGGAGTTAGGCACCTAAATACCTTTGAGGAACTGGGCCTGGTTTCCTTGGAGGGTCAGGCCCAACAAGAACAGAAATGATTTGATCTTCAGAGGTGTTGAGCTTCAATAACTCCCAATAAACCTAGCTCCTTTGGAAATGTAGTCAAAACCACATGGAGTTGCTCCATAGGTAAGGTGAAAGCTCTATTAGAAGTAGTCAAACATCTACCCCAGGCCTGCACAACTCGGAAAGCAGCAAGGGCCATATTACTGCAAAAAAACCAGCTGCGGGCCGAAAAGCCCCGCCCCCATCCACTTCCCCCCACCCCACCGCTTGGTTTGCCCCACCCTTACTCACCCCCCCCGCGGGCCGCACAGTGAACCTGTGCGGGCCGCATGTTGTGCAGGCCTGATCTACCCCCTAAAAGTTCCTCGAAAAAGAAAAGGTCTTTCTGGAATTTTGCACACCACATTTCATCCCTGGGGACATTATCTTTCCAGGAAGTTGGATAAGGCTAAGAAAAGGGGGTTTTAAATTATGGTTTTCGAGCCTTGATTATGCAAGGAATTTCATAATGTTCAGTATGGAGTAATCCTCCATACTAATACTCAAGCCACTTCTGCATGTGCTCCTGAGTAATGGGTTAAATGTGGACAAGTCAGAGAGTGAAAGACAGGCTCAAATTAGGTGTTTTGCTCATCTGTTTGCTCTTTTCCTTGACCAAATTTTTGCCACTAGGGAGGAGTGACTTGGTAGCTACTCAGCAGCATTCTAACTGATGCAGGATCAGATTCTCCAGCACACCCTGACTTTCTCATCACTTTTTACCTTGAATTTATATGTACATCATTCTTTACCTGCATCCTGTCAGATCAAGACCTGTGTAGCCAACTCTACGTTGTTTCTATCAGTGATCATCAAGCAGCTCCTCTCCTGTGTTTCTGAGTGATCCAGTAAAACTCAGGTTTTATCACCCTCCATTGATTTCTTGACTATTGTAGTGCTATATTAGCTATTTTCTTTATGGATTCCATATAAATATTAATTCCAAAATGAATATGGTGCTGTAATGCTTTACAAAAGACATGAAGGCAAATTATAATTTTCTTCTTAAATTAACATTTTAGTGGCAAACATTGTTAGGTAACAACAAAGGTGACTTTTAGGTATTGAGTGGCACATAGATACAGTGTGCTAAAAACTTCAGAAACAGACTCCAATGAGAAACTACTGAACTGGAATTAATTTGCAAACTGGATACCATTAAATTAGGCTTGAATAAAGACTGGGAGTAGCTGAATCATTACAGAAACTGAAATCTGTTTCCCCATGCTAGTTTTCCCCTACTCTTACTCACACCTTCTTGTCAACTGTTTGAAGTGGGCCATCCTGAGTATCACTACAAAAAGGTTTTTTCTTCCTGCCGATAATAGCTCACCTTAATTAATTAGCCTCTTAGAGTTGTTATGGAAACCCCCATTTTTTCATGTTCTCTCTCTCTCTCTCCTTACTGTATGTTCCACTCTATACAGCTGATGAAGTGGGTTTTCGCCCACAAAAGCTTATGCCCAAATAAATTTGTTAATCTCTAAAGTGCCACAGGTGGTACTCGTTCTTTTTGTGGATACAGACTAACAAGGCTACCACTCCGAAACAGTGAATTTAGTTGTCAAAGCAATCTGTGGGCGCTGTCCTGCTCCCATTCAAGTCAGTGGGAAATTTGTCATTAACGTGCATGGGAGGAGGATTGTGGTCTAAGGGTCAGATCTTCAGAGCTATCTAAGCACCATTGATTTCAATGGAAGGTAACTGCCTACATACCTTTGAGGATCTGGGACTAAGACTTTAGCATGTCCAGTGTTAGAAAGATATAATACAAATGTAGTCAATCATCCTTGACACTACACAGATGTCTGGAAAGATGGAGTATTTACCTCAGAACTCAATCCTGCAAGGTGCTGAGCTCCTCCTGAGAGAAGCTTAGTGACCACAACACCCAGTACAATCAATGGGAACTGAAGGCACTGCATTGTTAAGGCATCAGAATTGGTGCCTTAACTGCATCATGTCTTATAAATTAAGACTGAAGTACCCTTAGTGATGTGTTGTTTACAAAAAATGCCTTTTATCTTGACGATAAATGATTTGCCTAATACTACAAATTTGAAATTACAACATAAGAATAGTCATACTGGGTCAGATCAATGGTCCATCTCGCCCAGTATCCTGTCTTCAGACAGCGGCCAAAGCTAGATGCTTCAGAGGGAATGAACAGGAGTTGGCAGTTATCAAGTGATCCATCCCCTGTCGTCCACTCCCAGCTCCTGGCAGTTAGAAGCTTGGGACATCCGAATGAAAGGAGTCTTTGTCAAATGATAGAAAACAAAATTCCTCCCTTCAGATATCTCAGGACATTTTTACTAATGATTTAAAGGAAAGAGAAGCTATGATTAAGCCCAGTGAAATCAATGGAGATCTTTTCCAGTTGACTTCAGTGGATTATTGATCAGGTCTGTAGGAACATTACTTTTACTTTATCACAAAATATGCTTTATATATTCAAACAATTGAAAATTATATTTTGTTCTTTCAGTCCAGACATGGAGGTTAGAGCCCAACCTATTGCCGGGGCATATTTCAGAGTCATCCCTTTGTGACCTGATGGAGAAGGGGAACAGCAGGCAACAGCGAGGCCAACCTGCACCTGGCTGATCTGAGTGTGTTAGTCACAGCTAAAACAGGTCAATTTTTTTAAAAAAGAAGTTATGGTTGAAAAATGGCCCTTTTTAAAACCAAACATTTCGCACAAAACTCTTAACTATCTCTAAGAATTTTGCTTGCCATGGCATTTTTCACATTTATCCCACTTTATCAAAACTATTACCAACATTTTCCATGTAAAATCTGGGGAATTCTGATTCAGCGGTGGGTTGGCATCTAGCAAAGTAAGAAGCCATGACCCTTCAATAGGTCATCCTGTGTTAGCATGGGGCAGGAGAAGAGGAGGAAGATGAGCCCTCAAGGATCAGAGGCAGGAGGTAGAAGAAAGGCTGTTCAGGATTTGGATGAGGGGTAGTAAAGAAGGGAAATGGGCTTAGCGGGATATTGAGGGGCAGTGGTGGAGGAGAAAGGTCCTTGGAGCTCATGTTGGGAGGCAGAGAGAAGGTCTAGGGCCAAATTAAGCCCATCCAGGGCACTAAACACACCACATTGTTAAAAATTGACCTAATGCTATGGCACCCCTTTGTAACACCCAAGATCACCTCTCTCATCTGAAGAGGTAGGGTGGCATCATTATGGTCCCCCCCAGTACTTAGCTCAGTAATTGAGGTGCATCGGCTTAGGTGAGTTTGTTGGCCACACTGCACTTTTCTGCTCCTGCTACCCATACAGTGCTTTGCTGGATTGGTATTGGAAGGGTACCTCAGAGCAAGGATCTCGAAGTTAACACCTCATTGAGATGCATTGTGAGGTTCACCCCTCCCTGTAATTTCAGGGTCTCTGCGAACTCAGACTAATGTCTCTGCACTGGCTGCACTGCGGGAGCATTTTCAAATTTTTCTTCATAACCAAGAAGGCTAGAATTTTTCTTTGTTAACTAAAAGACAGGTTTCTCGTGTAATTACAGGACTCCAGAAGCTGAGGCCAAAGTGCTTATGCCTCAATCCAGGCTCAGAGTTGGGTACAGAAGGGATGGAAAATGTTAATGCGGATGTGTATTATTTTATAGGAAGGCCTTTAGAAGGGGACTCTGAAATGTTTCTTTTTCTTGTGTTATGTGTCAGTGGTGTAAGGGTAATTTTTTCTTTGCTTATTTTGTGGGAAATATTGCTGCTGATTTCTTCAGACTGTTTCTGCTTTTGACGTGGTATGTGTGTTTTTCTTTGCTTATGACAACAGTGGATTTATTGTGCTTGGTTTTCTTAATTCCTGTTTTGAGAGGTGAAACAGTGGTTTGGGGAGTGTTTGTTATTTGGAATGCTGTACATTAGAATCCCATTAACTCATTAATGACTAAGAGACCCACTGCTGAACTATTGAAATTGGCAAAAGACCTGATCCAAAGCCCAGAGAAATCAATGGAAATCTTTCAGTTAATGTCAGTGGGTTTTGGATCAGGCCTGGTAGGAGCAAACAGTGAAAAAGCAAAGCTGATGTATCACAAAATATGCTTTAGATATTCAAATACTTAAACTGTATGTTGTTATTAATCACTGGATAATGTTCCAGGATACACTACTATAGTAGATTTTGTAAAATGAATGAATTCTGCCCAGCATGTGACCTCACTGTAATTGTATTTGACAGTAGGCCTTTGTAGAGTAATGGAAAGAAACTGCATTTTTGTGCAAATTATAGAATGTGGATTAGCAAATTCTACTATGGGTTTTTTTTGTATGTTTTGTGCATATTTCTGCAGTGCAGAGGCCCTGGTCTAATAAATGTGTTGTTAACAATGGAATTCTGTCAGAAATCTATTTGGACAACCCACTTCATGAAATTATACTAACAGTCGCTCCAAGCACAGAGCACTAAAACCAAATCCCACTGTGAATGTTTTGTGGGAGGGGATGGGTTTGCAATAGTGCTGCACTTTTAACTTTCTTCAAAATAGGATAAAAACTATGTGCAATGTCTGGGACACTAGCATTCCTTTTTCTATTTATGGTATTATTATTCAGCTGTCAATTAATTGCAGTTAACTCAAGTGATTAACTCAAAACAAATTTATTCAATTTAAAAAATAAATAGCAATTAATCACAGTTTTAATCACACTGTTAAATAACAATAGAATGCCAATTTAAATTTATTATAAATGTTTTGGATGTTTTTCTATATTTTCAAATCTGTTGATTTAAGTTATGGATGTTTCTCCATATTTCAAATCTATTGATTTCAGTTACATCACAAATACAAAGTGTACAGTACTCAATATGTGTAATTTTATTACAAATATTTGCACTGTAAAAAGCTAAACAAAAGAAATAGCATTTATCAATTCACCTCAGACGAGTACTGTAGTGCAATCTGTTTATCAAGAAAGTGCAACTTACAAATGTAAAATTATTTTTTACATAACTGCACTCAAAACCAAAACAGTGTGAAACTTTAGCACCTACAAGTCCACTCAGTCCTATTTCTGGTTCAGCCAATCACTAAGATAAACAAGTTTGTTTACATTTACAGGAGATAATGCTGCCCACTTCTTATTTACAATGTCACCTGAAAGTAAGAATAGGCATTTGCATGGCACTGTTGTAGCTGGCGTTACAATGTATTTACATGCTAGATATGCTCAACATTCATATGCCCCTTCATGCTTCGACTTGTAGATTGCACTATTATTTATCTTTTTACAGTGCAAATATTTGTAATAAAAATAAAGTGAGCACTCTATACTTTGTATTCTGCATTGTAATTGAAATCAATGTCTGAAAATGTAGAAAAATATCCCAAAATATTTAGAATAATTTAAATTGGTATTCTTTTATTGTTTAATAGTGTGATTAAAACTGCGATGAACCATGATTATTTCAATGGTTTGACACCCCAATTATTTGTTAGTTTTAGTAGTCATACCAGGGTACTGACTTTCTAAAGTTTTTCTTTTAAGACTATACTAGTATTTTGTGAGAGCTGTCTGGAGGACAACAATTCTGGTTTGTGGCAGCGTGCAAAATTTTTGTTCCACACTAGCACAAAACCAAAACCTTTTGAATGTTTTATGAAAAATAGAATTGTGTCGAAATGTCTGTTTTCAGATTGAAACATGAGGTTTTCTGTTCAGGAAGGTGTTTTGAGTCCATGGCTCGCTGGTTACGTTAGACCACAGAGAGCAACTCTCATGCTCTATAGCTTGGTGGGTAGAGCAGTGACTGGGCTGTGGGAGATCCTGCTTCATGTTCCTTGACTGAGAGTGATCTCGGATGGCAAACTCTGCTGTGAATCAAGGATTTGAACCTGGGTGTCTCTCAAGCCAGTGCAAACCAGTGATCAGGAGGCTGTAGAGTATGAGAGAGTCTCTCTCTCAAGTGTTTCAGCTTTGACAAAATGACACTTTGTCAAAAATATTTCTTCCAACTCTAATTTTTATTTGCTCACTATCTTGAAGCTGCACAAAAATTGAGTTCTGCAGACATGCTGTACTGTTGGCACTGCAGTTGTGCAAAGATCGCATGGCAGTGCTGCTGATTTGGTATGAATTACCCTTTGTTTCATACCTTTTCATTCCTTTCTGTGCTTTGTACAAGGGGATGGGATGATTGGGCCAAGAAAGGTAATTTTGGACTGAATTCTGGATGTAGATAGGAGGTCAGTGAATGTGACAGTGGATGCTATGCATGTGATGGAAGAACACTAACTCTTTCTCTCAGTAGGTGTAGAGCTTAAGTCATTACTCACAGGGAAGAAAGCGGACCAAAAATGATAGATAGCATGGGATTTTGAATTAAGGCATTCTTAGACTAAGACGTTGTCAACACTAGCACTGACAAAACTTTTGTCAGTCAGGGGTGTGAAAAAACACATCCCTGACCACATAAGTTACACCAACAAAAGTGCCACTGTGGAAAAAGTCTCTTGCCAACATAACTACTGCCACTGATTGGGGGTGGTTTAACTATGTGAGTGGGAGAACTCTCTCACCAGCATAGAGTGTCTTTTTTAAAAAAAGTTTAAAAAAACTTTGTATACACGTTGAGGACTAACAGGTGAGCATAACATGCTGTGTACACACATTCTTAGTTTTGTATTATTATTCTCCCAGACCTCTAACTTCCCCCTCCTAAGTTTGTCATTAACTCTGTAACACTTCTTTTATTTAGGTCCAGAGACAGCCACACTTGTTTACATTATCCCCAAGGTACTCAAAATAAGGAAGAACAGTAAATGTATGCCCTTAGATTGTAAACTCTTTGGCTCAGAGATCAGGACATTTCTGTGTTCTTAGATAAGCTAAGCACACTTTGGAGGTTAGATAATTAGTAAACAGCAATTAATGTGGTACGTATTCTCAGTATTTGATTGTGGGTTGGGTTGAGGGTCATTTTTATTTCTATCAAAAACAGGTTAACTGAGAAGAAAATAGTGCATGTTTTGAGTACTCAAACCCATGACAGTTCCTGATTAGCAGTTAGCCTAGCAGTGATATCAGAAATGCACCCCATTTATATGTTGCATTAAAGTCCATATGGCTAGCATTGTTACTATGAAGTTATTGAACCGTTCAGAGAAAATACTCCCTGGTATTTCGCATTAAATAACCTGAACGCCATTGTAGCTATCAGTGTATCGATCTATGTCTTCTACATTTCCAGAAAGACAGGTGTTTGTGTTTGCATACTATCTGTGGTTGAAATTTAGCCTGTGCAATCTCTACAGCTTGGTAAATGTTTGACTATCAAGCTATTTTCCCCCTAGAGATCAAGGGAAACAAACTGATGAAAAGCATTTATACCTTTATATTTATTTTAGTAGAACTTGAACAAAGGATGAACATGACTCAAATGCTCTCTTCTCTGCCTTTATTCAGCCTCGTTAACAAAATCTATATTAGCTTTTTTACATTGAAATATCATATTTAGGAAAAATTTGGGTGCCTCAGGCGATCAGTAATGGGCCACATAAACTTTCATCTTATGTGGGTCTAATCCAGACTGCCACTGATCAAAAGTTGTTGTTACCATTTAGAGATCAATCCTGTGAGGTTATCTGATGCCTCTGCTACATCCCTGCATGATCTGATGCAACGCATGTTACAATATCTTACTTGGAAGCAAATACAGGGAGGAGAGAATGTTGTGTCTCATAAAAGGAGTGTTACATAAATTACCACCACCATGCAACACAGGAACCCCGGGAAGAACTGTGCTTCCAGGGAATGTCCCTGAAGCTGAATGCCTCCCAGACTGCCATCAGGGCAATACATCTGTGCCCCATGTCTTATTTTGGGCTGGGCCTAATTAGCTTTGTTTAGCTTTTTCATTAGATACAACTGGTAAAAATCCTGCAACTCTGTTAATGATAACAGTTGTGTTCAGATAGGAGTGACAAGATGAGATCAACATTTATCATCTAAAGCAGGGGTCTCAAAACTACAGCCCGGGGGCCGGATCCAGCCCACGGCATCGATTTGCCCGCCCCCCCCCCCCCAGTCCCAGCTGAGCAGGCACGTGGAGGAGCTGCTGCTAACCCCCCACCCCGGCTACCCCCCACGAGCTGCTGCCAGTGGCCCCATGTGCGGAGGAGTGAGTGCCCCCGCAGTGCGGCTGGAGGAGCAAAGGGGAGGTCGCAGCAGCGGCCGGAGGAGTAAAGGGCAGGGGCTGCAACAGGCCCGTGAAGCCCCTTCAAAAATCTAATACAGCCCTCATCTCAAAAAGTTTGGAGACCCCCTAATCTAAAGTTATTTGTCTTGCAAATATCATACTAAGTGATTTAAGGCATTTGTACTCACTTCGCATACAATTCAGAGTGATGAGTTTGCTGATTTTTCCTTAAAAGCTAAGGACCAAATTACATCCATGAAGTTGCATGCACATCTGATGACCAGTTTTGACCCACATATTACAAAGCCTAAGTCATTCCACTTTGCTACTTGTTGTTCTCAACTAATACATTAGAATTATTATTGAGCCAAATTCTGCCCTTACCTCCTTTAATGGATATTTGTGATAAATCACTTTGCTCCAGAAGGATAACTCAGAATTTACCCTAGTAAGCCCAACAACAGAATTTAGCCCAGGACTCAAGGAAGTAATTAGCTGTTAAATGCAGAATGATTCTATTTTTATGGACCATGATTCATACGGAAATTTCCATCTAAGTTCAAACCAATAATTCATCTAGTCCAGTGTGCTTTCTGATCTTGGCTATGACAATCAGGGTCCACACAGCAGAGGGGAGAGCAGGTTTACCTCTGCCTCCAAATTGACCAGTTAAACCAACTAATTGCATACTGTATTATGGTACTACAAAAGAGTAAGGCCTTTTATGAAAGCTTGTGATGTTTGGAACTTGATGGTCATTCTGAGGTAGGTATCACAGATTGTGATTATGAATCTGTAGAAAACTGCTCCAAACCAGTACTACTACAGCTACACCTCACTGCAGGGCGGGTCATCTCCCAAGCCAGTTGTTTACAGGAAACCAGCTTCAACAAGTACCCATCCCTTGTCCAGCCCAGGAAAGGCAGTGGAGGACTATTAACGTTAATGGAAAGACATTGAGACATTAAATTCAGCTATCAAGTTCAGATTTTTATTGAATTGTTTTTGTGCAAACAAAAGGGTTCTTTTAGAAAAAAAAGTGTTTTGTTTTGAACCATGTTTGATTGGTATTTAAAATATTATTAAATACATTTTGAATTAAAAAAAATTCCTAGCAGCCATGAAGCACTGCTTGTGTGCACTGGTCCTGTGGAATATTCCTGCAAATGTTGCATTTGTTATTACGGATGATTTTTCTCAAAAATGTGTTTCCCTGGAAGCATGGGGGAGGGAGGGAAGGTGAGTAGTTGAAGTTGAGTGGTTTTCTGGCAAAGCAAGTATACCCTATAAAGGAACACTGCTAGATAATGAAGATATACCTTATGTATTAGCAACATTCATCTTTTCTCAGTGCTGTATTACACAGCTCGTATGGGAGCAACAGCTACTACTGGAGACCCAACTTATGTCATACTATCTAGTCATAATGGTTATGAGTTGGAGGTAAGACTGTCAAATCACCTTTTTTGACTACAGGGAAGTTCAACAGTTGAAACACTTTTGACTGCAGGGAAGAGTTCATATGGCTCTAAATGTTCTTACTGTTTATTAGTTTGTGTATCAGCATTCACTTTACAGTAATTTCTTTTTAAAATGAAATTGCTCTTCATTGCAAGTCTGGGAAAAGAGAAGGATTAAGATAATAGGAATATTTTTGCACTGAAACATAAAAAGCCAAAGAATTTTTTTCCCTGGCAATTTTCCCTTTTAGAGATGGTTTGTAATAAAGAAACAACACACGATCAAATTGTTTTTATTTAGTGCAGGCTTCTGCCAGGGCTATTTCCATGCATATCTGTGCAATAAAACAGAGGAAATAAAATCATGAGATAAAAACAGTGGTGAAACAATTGCACATTCTATCTAAAATAAATTACTTACTGTATGACTGCTAGAGTCTTTGCAGTTAAAGCAAAAACTGTTGCCTCAACTGGTAGATAAGATGCCCTCTCTGAATGGAGATAAACTGCCATTCTTTGAAAAGGAAAAAAAAACTTTTTTGTTCCATCTTGGGGAGGACTAATACAAGTAAATAATTCATAATAAGTAATGGACAAAATGTGAGAGATCCCTCCATTGGAAGAAAGTGATGGGAGGCAGGGGGAGAGGAGCCATTACAAAAAGTGAATTAATGGGCAGCTTGAGCCCAAGGCCCAACACATTAAAACAATTAATTAAAAAACTGAATGAGTCAGACAGCCTCAATGAGACGTGCACGTGGGTGTCACATCATTCCCTACGAGAGTAGCGGCAGGAGGCTAAAAATGAGCTGGAACCAACAATTACCTCAGCTTTCATGCCCTCCTTTCCAGAAGCTGGGTTGTTGCTGAAGTGGCTAATTGGCCCAGAGTGTGCAAGAAAGGGCAGTGAACACACAGGCTTCTCCAAAGGAATTTTTAGTCCTTTGAAGCTACTTCCTTCTCCTATCGTGCAGGTGTTCTGTGAGCACAGGGTGGGGGTTAGCATTGCTCTCATCTCCTAGAGATGCTTCTCCTCCTCTCACTGCACTTACTAGTATGGGAGAAGAGTAGGGCGGAGGGTAGAGACTTGGAGAAAGAAAATTTAGGAGAAGAGACACCTTGGGGAAGGGAAGAGAGTCCAGGGGAAAGAGTGAAGTGAAGAAAGGACATTGTGAGGAGCGGAATCCACAGAATAAAAGATCAAAGAAATGGGAGGGAGGAGTTGGGTGGGCAAAGGCTAGTCTAAACTATCCTAACCAGTTAGCCTACACCAATATAGTAGCTATGCTCCGATCTAGTACATTCTACGTACAGATCTACTGTATTTTTTATTGCACATATATGTATGGACATAGCCCTAGAGTGACCAGATGTCCCCATTTTATAGAGACAGTCCCAATATTTGGTGCTTTTTCTTATATAGAGGCCTATTACCCTCCACTCCCTGTCCCAATTTTTCACACTTGCTATCTGGTCACCCTATTTCAAATGCCTCTGCAGAAATACCTTTGGGAAGCAGCACATCATCTGCAGCTATGTAGGAAGGGAAGGGGGTTTTCTCCAGCAGTAAAGCCAGAACCTGGATTATTTGGTGGCATTACTGCATTCCATGCTGAGTACAGTAAGAACTATAACTGTTCAGTGTGATCTCAGTTCTGGTATGCTCTCCAGTCACTCTGCTGCTCGTATGCCTTGGCAACTCTTTTCTCTCTGTGATACTCCCTGTCTCATGACTGAATTACAGAGCAGGTAGTGGAAAACAAATAAGTTCCACATTTCCAAAGAAGCCATTTGGACTATATTATACATATTATGAAGTTATCTAAAAATCAGTACAGTTTTCCTGGCTTCCATACAGCATTTATCACTTTTGTAAGTATTAAATAGAAACAAACTATTGTCCCTGCATTTACATGTGCCTCCTAGCCTATGGCTGGCAAATTTAAAAGTTCATGAGACAAAAAACAGACATCTTGTCAGCTGGGCCTGGGTCACAAGGATTGCATGGTCCATTTTGTTAGAACAGTGGTTTGGTGCAACATCCTATTAAAAATGTTTCCTTCTCCTAACCGATATGGTCCAGCAAATTGCCTCCTTCTATCCCAGAAGTGGCTGCATATCTATTAAACTTTTGCAGAACAAACATTTAAGTCTCCATTCTGAAAGTTCACCCCAGTCACTACCACCACACTTCTTTGGGTTCCTCTAACTAAACAACCACAGTCCCTAAAACCCAGACAAAAATTCTTCTCTCACTCACACACACACACACCAATTTTGAGCTCTTCTAATTAGGCACATAGCTAGTTAACCTTCTTCCTCATCATCATCTAACTGGGTTGGGTCAGGATAAGATGACGAAACTGCTCAGGTCTCTCAGCTATGTCTATTTTCAGCTTTTGTCAAAATGGTGTTTCAACCAGCTCTTCCCAACTCCCCAGCTGTGTTCTGTATATGCCCCGGTGAGACAGGGAAGCAGTCCTGGAGGTAAGGGTTATGGCAGGAGCTGATGAGTCAGGCAGGGAACATGAAGGGTACAGATTTAGGGAGGCAGGCGAGAAGTGGAGTGAAGAAGCCTGTGTTCAAAGGCAATGTCTGTGTGAGAGGCCCGGAGCGAGGAAGGCCAGTGTCTCTTTGCCACTATAGTGGTACTTGAAGGGCTCGCCCTGGTGCTTCTGCCTCACTTCCTCAGCACCCAAAAGCAACAGTGCTGTACAGAGCCCATCAAGAACCAATGCAGAGACATCGAGCTCCCTCTAAACTGCTGCTTCAGCATGCCAGTAAACCCAGGCAGCCATGACATGGAGAGCCCATGTCACTCTTTTTCCTTGGCACAAAGACTGATTCCTCACATCCCCGCCCTCACCCGACTTTACCCTCACCCACTTGAGCATGCATTTTAGAGTTCAAACTTTCACTAGGCTCTTAATGACACCAGTCCCTGCACAGGAGGGCATTGTGGGGAAGGAGGCAGAATGGACAGATGCTTGCAAAAATATTTCTGAACACTACATATTTGTGCTGGGCCCAGTAATTATTTGGTACTCAAAGACTCACTAAGGACCGTGCAGAACTGGACCCTAAGCCTAATGTAGGCCACAAATACTGTGCTTATTGTATGGTTTGGGGACCTGTAGTACATGTCCTCATGCTATCAGGTGCAAAACTAGGTTGCTGGACAAGACTGGCCTGGAGAAATGTCCGTTTCCTTAGCAGTATAACACAGAGCACTGCTGCTGCCACACCATTGCGCTGCAAGGTTTGCTGTACATGTCAATATAAGAAGCACATGCTCACTAGCGCTCATCTAATACCCCTGAACAGAATGATTCCTTTCAGTTCCTTTAAGTAAGGAAAGGAACAGTAACTTCAGTATGTTTTACCACTTGTGTTAAAGTGCCATGAATTAACAATGGTAAAAGCCCCCCAAAAAAACATGTCGTTGCTAATTATTGCTTTATTAAGGGGAATATATTATCTAGGCATGTATACAAGATTAATCAGAGCAGCCACGAAAATAAATGCTGATTTAAATTAGTTCAACTTAGCATATTTCATGCATTTTAATCTTCTGAAGCCCACTCAAAGAGATCTCAGCTACGTAAACTGGTTTAATGCATGCATCCATCTGAATGTAATAAGTCTTCATTTGTTTTAACAAGTCATTTGTGCACAGAGGGTGTTAGTTTGGGGAGATAATTTTATGTCCCCGAGCACACCAGAGAGAGTTGCAGGAATTATTTGTATACAGGTCTTTCCTGCACATTTCCTAATGGCTGGTTTGTCTGCACCCTGGTTTGAGTGAGCACAACAGCAGCCTAACAGTTTCTTAAGAGCCTGCTTCCTGCAAAGAAACTTCCAAAATGACCTCACAGCCACTTTCTCATTTATTTTCCACCTCCTGTGCCTTCATCAGATCTTGGCCTCTGCTCTGGCCCCTTTGTACCAATCTGGTGACCCTAAGGCCAGAAAGTTGCTGTCATAAGTGTGAAGAAGCCTAGAATTATTGTTTACCTGTAAGGGGTTAAGCAAAAAAATGTTGTTTAATTTTCAGTTAGTAAGTTAAACACAGAAAGATTAAAATGACAGGTGGTGAGGACCAAAAGGATTTAGAATTAGCCAAATTCCAAGCTGAGGAGAGACAAAGAGAACATCAAAGGCTGATGGAGAGAAAGGAAGCAGCCCAAAAGAGAGAGGAAGCCGCCCAAAGAAGGGCTATGGAAGTCCAGATTGAGAGACAGAAGCATGAACTGGCTGTTTTGGAGCTGCAGAGACAATTTCCTCCAGCTGCTGACTCCACTTCCCCAAAAATCCACAAATGGGAGCGACTGTGCCCACAGTATGATGAGTCCAACGACATTGCCAAATATTTCATCACCTTTGAGAGACTGTGCACTCTACATAAAATCCCTGAAGATCAAAAGATGACCACATTGATAGCAAAATTGACTGACCGAACTTTGGACATCTTCAGTAAGATGCCTATTGAGGATGCTTCAAGCTATGGTAAATTTAAGGATTTGGTTTTAAAACAATTTCAAGTTACACCTGATACTTACAGAGTAAAATTTAGAGCCCTTAAGAGAGGGGCTGGACTAAGTCATCTGGCTTACGTAAACCAGATGAAGAATCTGTTAGATAAATGGGTCAAAGGAAGGGGTGTAACTACCTTTGAAGGAGTATGTGATTTAGTTCTACAGGAGCAGTTCCTGACTATGACCAGTGATGAGGTAAAACAGTGGTTATGGGATAAGAAAATGGACTCAGCAGAAAGTCTTGCTTCTTATGCGGATCAATATGAGCAGTCCCAGATCGCCAGAGAGGCGGGGAAAATCGGGACACAAGGTGGGGAGGTGGCAGAAAAGAAAAAACCTAATAGCGGTTGGAGTGGGTCCCAGAAGGGGCAACCCGGGACCACATTCTATCAGAGGGGGCAGCCCCAGACCTCACCTACCTCCCAAGGAAAACCCCAAACATCTCACCATTCCACACCACCAGTCCACAGCAACCAACCTTGCACCAGTGACCAGTCAGCTGGGCGATGTTTTAAGTGTCATGAGCTGGGGCATATTAAGGTCAACTGCCCCAAGAACATCAACCAAACGCTGTGCATTACCCCGAAGTCACACCCAAGGTCCTCAGGCCCAGATACCTCCCAGATACCCTCAGAGCGACGGGAAACTGTGAGAGTGGGCGGAAAGAAGGTCACAGCGTGGAGGGACACTGGAGCTCAGATGTCACATATCCACCAATCCTTAGTGGACCCCAAGTTAATCAACCCAGAGGTTAAAGTGACAATTCAACCCTTCAAGTCAAACTCTTTCGACTTACCTACAGCCAATCTACCTGTCCAGTACAAGGACTGGTCAGGAAGGTGGACTTTTGCAGTCTACAATGATTGTCCCATTCCCATGCTGCTGGGGGATGATCTCGCCAATCATGTGAAGCTAGCCAAGAGGGTGGGAATGGTCACCCGCAGCCAGGCTAAGCAAGCTTGCACACCTATCCCTGTTCATGAGTCTTCCACCAGGGGCCCAACTGGGTTACCAGAGACCCTGACGACTATGTTGGAGCTGGATTCCCTACCAACGACTGGAACAGTCATAGAGGATCCAGTCCCAGAGACCCAGTCAAAGCCAGTCTCCGGACCGGAACTGGCAAAGCAACCAACACCTGAACCATTGCCAGCACTGAGCCCAGCGCTTGCAACCCCATCTACCACTCCAACACCAGAGGGCAACCTCGAGCCGGCACCGACAGCAGCAGCTACACTAACCCAAGAGGCTCAGCCGGAGCCTGAAATGCAACCAGGTGCACCAGCGGAGAGCGGTCCACCGCCAAGGGAAACAACCCCATCACCTCCATCACTTCCCGAGGAACCCAACCCAAGTCCACAACCCAGTGAGGAACTGATATCTCCGGCAACAAGAGAACAGTTCCAGGCCGAACAGGAAGCAGACGAAAGCCTCCAGGAAGCTTGGACAGCGGCACGGAGCAACCCACCGCCTCTCAGCTCTACCAATCGATCCCGGTTTGTGGTCGAAAATGGACTTTTATACAAGGAAACTCTTTTTAGGGGACACCAGGAAGACTGGCAGCCTCAAAGACAGTTGGTAGTTCCAGCTAAGTACCGGGTAAAGCTCCTGAGCTTAGCCCATGATCACCCTAGTGGGCATGCTGGGGTGAACAGAACCAAAGACCGTGTGGGGAAGTCATTCCACTGGTGGGGTATGGGCAAGGACATTGCTGATTATGTCTGGTCTTGTGAGGTGTGCCAAAAAGTGGGAAAACCCCAAGACTAGGTAAAGGCCCCTCTCCAGCCACTCCCCATAATTGAGATTCCATTTCAGCGAGTAGCTGTGGATATTCTGGGTCCTTTCCCAAAAAAGACACCCAGAGGAAAGCAGTACATACTGACTTTCATGGATTTCACTACCCGATGGCCAGAAGCAGTAGCTCTAAGCAACACCAGGGCTAAAACTGTGTGCCATGCATTAACAGACATTTTTGCCAGGGTGGGTTGGCCCTCCGACATCCTTACAGATTCGGGAACCAATTTCCTGGCAGGGACCATGAAAAGTCTGTGGAAACATCATGGGGTGAACCACTTGGTTGCCACCCCTTACCACCATCAAACAAATGGCCTGGTGGAAAAGTTTAATGGAACTTTGGGGGCCATGATACGGAAATTCGTAAATGAGCACTCTAATGATTGGGACCTAGTGTTACAGCAGTTGCTCTTTGCCTACAGGGCTGTACCACATCCCAGTTTAGGGTTCTCACTCTTTGAACTTGTGTATGGCCGTGGGGTTAAAGGGCCATTACAGTTGATAAAACAGCAATGGGAGGGGTTTACACCTCCTCCAGGAACTAACATTCTGGACTTTGTAACCAACCTACAAAACACCCTCCGAACCTCTTTAGCCAAACCTGAAGGATGCTCAGGCAGAGCAAAAGGCCTGGTATGATAAACATGCCAGAGAACGTTCCTTTAAAGTAGGGGACCAGGTGATGGTCTTGAAGGCGCTTCAAGCCCATAAGATGGAAGCGTCCTGGGAAGGACCCTTTACGGTCAAGGAGCGCCTGGGAGCAGTTAACTACCTCATAGCATTCCCTAATGCCTAAAGTGTACCATGTTAACTTTCTAAAGCCTTTTTATTCCAGAGAATTAAAGATTTGTCAGTTTACAGCCCAGGGAGGAGATGACGCTAAGTGGCCTGAAGGTGTCTACTATGAAGGAAGCAGTGATGGTGGCGTGGAAGAGGTAAACTTCTCAATGACCCTCGGACGCATGCAGCGCCAGCAGATCAAGGAGCTGTGCACTAGCTTCTCGCCACTATGCTCAACCACCCCAGGACAGACTGAACGGGCATACCACTCCATTGACACAGGTAACGCCCACCCAGTTAGAGCCCAACCTTACCGGGTGGCTCCTCACGGCAAAGCTGCTATTGAACGGGAGATCCAGGACATGCTACGGATGGGTGTAATCCGCTCTTCTCACAGTGCATGGGCATCTCCACTGGTTCTAGTCCCCAAACTGGATGGGGAGATACGCTTTTGCGTGGACTACCGTAAGCTAAATGCGGTAACTCACCCAGACAACTATCCAATGCCTCGCACAGATGAGCTGTTGGAGAAACTGGGACGGGCCCAGTTCATCTCCACCTTAGACTTAACCAAGGGGTACTGTCAAGTACCGTTAGAGGAATCTGCCAAGAAAAAGTCAGCCTTCATTACGCATGTAGGGCTGTATGAGTTTAATGTGCTCCCTTTCGGGCTGCGAAATGCACCCGCTACCTTCCAAAGACTTGTAGATAGTCTCCTAGTGGGATTGGGAGACTCTGCAGTTGCCTACCTTGATGATGTGGCCATATTTTCTGACTCCTGGGCGGAGCACCTAGAACATCTCCGGAAGGTCTTTGAACACATACAAGAGGCAGAACTAACTGTTAAGGCTAAAAAGTGTCAAATAGGCCTCAACAGAGTGACTTACCTTGGACACCAGGTGGGCCAAAGAACTATCAATCCTCTACAGGCCAAGGTGGATGCTATCCAAGAGTGGCCTGTCCCAAAGTCCAAGAAACAGGTCCAATCCTTCTTAGACTTGGCCGGATATTACAGACGATTTATACCACATTACAGCCAAATCGCCGCCCCACTGACAGACCTAACTCGAAAGAACCAGCCAAATGCAGGCCAGTGGACTGAGCAGTGTCAAGAGGCCTTTAACCAGCTTAAAGCGACACTCATGTCTGACTCTGTGCTCAGGGCCCCAGACTTTGACCAACCGTTCCTAGTAACCACAGATGCCTCCGAGCGTGGTGTGGGAGCAGTTTTAATGCAGAAAGGACCCGATCAACAATTGCACCCTGTCGTGTTTCTCAGCAAGAAGCTGTCTGAGAGGGAGAGCCACTGGTCAGTTCCCGAAAAGGAATGTTACGCCATTGTATATGCTCTGGAAAAGCTACGCCCATACGTTTGGGGATGACGGTTCCAACTACAAACCGACCATGCTGCGCTGAAGTGGCTTCATCGCTTCACCAACAAGAATAAAAAACTTCTTCGGTGGAGTTTAGCTCTCCAAGATTTTGATTTTGACATCAAACACATTCCAGGAACTTCTAATAAAGTGGCTGACGCACTCTCCCGGGAAAGTTTCCCAGAATCAATAGGTTTAAACTGTCCTCGGAATGTGGGACCTATTGTTAGTTTATTGTAACCAGTAGTATGTTTACAGGTGCATGTGTTTTATTAATTCTGTTTTTTTCCTAGAGCTCCAGGAAGAAATTGCACCCAGTGACGTTCCAACACCGTTTGCGATTTGTGGGGGCGTGTCATAAGTGTGAAGTAGCCTAGAATTATTGTTTACCTGTAAGGGGTTAAGCTAAAGGTAACCTGAGAGGTGGACAACTGACCAGTGAGAAATTCCTCAGGACACAAAGGATTTTAAGTTCAGTTTCTCTCTGGGTCTCTCTCTGTTCACCTCAGCTATGGGATGAACACAGCTATGTCTTTCACTGTAACTATAAGATTCTATCAAGTACTGTAGTCAGTAAGTTTACCTTTTTATCACTTGGAGGGTTCTCAGTGGTGAGTGTTGGCTGGGTGCTTCTTGATATTGTAAGCTTCAGCAGAGATATCAACAGTGGGAGAAAGTTGCCTCGGGGGAGAGGTTTGGTTTCTGAATCCTTTTGTTGATTATGGTAGATGCTGTTCTATTGATGGTTATAAGGGATTTATTCCTTTCTTTTAAGAAGCTGACTGCTTGTTTTCCGTTGTGTAAGATCCTGGTTTTGGATCGGGCATGTCTCGCAGCATCAGGCGAGGTTTGGGTTTTTTTATTCTCTCAAGCTTTCCAGGGAAGGAAGAAGTTTGGGGGGTTAGTGGAAAGGGAAAGAAGGGTCCCAAACTACCCTAGACCTAGTTTGGTGGTGGCAGTGTACCAGGTCCAGATACAGAAGAAGTTGTGTTCTGGGGAAAAACATTTTAACCCAAGCTGGTAAAATAAGCTTGGGGGGGTTATTTCTTTTTTCATGCGAGTCCCCACATCTGTACCCTAGAGTTCAGAGTGGGGAGGCAATCCTGACAGTTGCTTTAATAGGACCGTTGAGAATTCCTCTAGTTTGGAGTTCCACCAGCTCCAGCCCCCTCTGATGTAACAGGCATGCCCAGGGAGCATTAGGAACAAAGTTGGGTGGGGAGGAGCAATATTCAAAACACATGAGTCAAGCCTGGAAAACTCATATGATCATGATATTTAAGCTACTTTTCAGTTGCCTTCTGGCTTTAAATTTTGAATCTTTCTAAGCTTTATATTTTCAAGCATTTCTCTGCAACTCTGAGGATGAGGAAGCTAATGTGTATTTTAATGAAATCTGCAATTCTCACATCTCTGTTTCTTGCCTCCATTTGTGTTGAGAGGATGTCAAGGGCAGCTTAGGATCTGGACCATTTTTGGATAGATATAAACAACTAAACAAGGTGCAAGGCATTGGAGAAGCAAACCTGTTACAAATAAGAAACTTCAGCACCTGCAACCTGCAGTTTCAATTGAAAAATATGAATGCATTTGTGCCCTGTAGAAATTTGGATCCATTTGCTAAGGGTACCCAGGAGAAAGTAGTTTGGTTCCCATTTTTCATTGAAAAAAGAGACAACAATGCTGGTAGAGCAGGTTACTTTTTACAAAATAAGAGAGAGAGTGTCAGCTATGCAGGAGAAGGGAATGTAACTTAAAGATGACAAATAGAATTGATGGCCTACTGTGAAGATAAAAGTAGTTTACAGTAATAGTCATGCATTAAATTGCCAAGGAAGATTGACAAACGATGACTCGCGTCTCATCAATATTACAGGAAGTTTTAAAATTCGCTTTTATTTTGTTCCAAAATACAAATGTATTCCCACTGTGGCTGCACTGAGATCAAGTGGGCCAGGCCATCTGTTTTAATCAAATAATTTACAGTTGTCTGGAATCTTATGCATGGTGAGATGGGATGTCCGTGTCCGTTAATATTCTTCCCCTTAGCATGGCAGTGATCCAGCAAAGCACGTGCTTAACTTTAAGCACAGGAAGTCCCATGGAAATCATTGGCGCTACTTGTGCTCAAAGCTAAACAAGTAAATACTCTGCAGGACTGAAGCCTAAATGAGGGCAGAATTTGCCTTGCAGCCCCTATAGAAAGATACACAACCTTTTCTTGCTGTTCTAAGTCTGGCTACAAAGCTCTCAATATTAAATAAAGCTGAGGAGTTGTTTTTTTAAAAAAAGTCTTATTAATGGATGCTGAAATTTATTTTGCATATGGTTTAAATTTGATTGGTAAGTATTAAAACCAGCACTGGAAAAAAATATTCACAACCTCAAATTTTTTGAAGTATTGCAATTCTGTGAAAACATAAGTAATGTTTTGCAAAGTCAGATCCTGCCCTTGCTTACAAACAGGCCTATTGCAATATAAACTCAGCATTTTTACAATTTCAGCTGTTGAAATTCCATATGCCAAATGTTGACATTCAAATTTTCACAGGTTTTGATGCAAAGTTTTTTTTAAAAAAAAAAAAAATGCAAAAGCCAAAGAAATAGTAGTTGCAGGGCTTCAAAGTTGTCTTAAATAAAATTCCAACTTTTTAAATTCTTAATAATTTAAACCCCCTATCATATTACTTTACAAAGGTTACTATATATATTTTAACATATGTAGATGTCCTGAAATTACACACGCACACACTTCAGGGTACTGTCATCTCATCATAGCTGTCAATACTCACACAAGCAGGTTGATACCTAAACAGAAAACATAATAGCTGTGATGAAGTCTTTGGAATCTATATTTGTAGGAAATGGTTGTTATATTTGTAGGATATTAAAAGTCTTTTAAACCAGTTACTTCAGTAATCTCTTTGCATACTGATATGATGCTGGACATATAAATAATCCCATTATTTGGACAAATAATCACTTTTAATGTAGTGCATCTTTTAGAAAAAAGCCATTTATATAATCCAGAAGTCAGCAATCTTCAGCACATGGCCTATCAGGATAATCCGCTGGTGGGCCACAAGACATTTCTTTTTTTTCAGGTTGGCCATCTGCATGCATGGCCCCCCACAGCTCCCAGTGGCTACGGTTTGCTGGGGTATCACACGGATGGGCCATGTGCTGAAGGTTGCTGATCCCCAATATAATCTTTAAAATGTACAGGAGAGACAGTATTTAAGACCTGAGCAGGCCTTTGAGAGTCAAATACTTTCTTCCTTTATACTTAAGAACAGATCAGTTAGGTAGTTGAAGATTATATAGTGCATCAAGCAAGATCCTCCATCAGTAGTTTATATAGTCCATGAAAAGAAATAATTCAGTCTATAAACTTTTTAAGGCCCTACTGACAATGAATAATGCAAAGACAGCAAGAATGAAAGTATCTGAGCCTGGTCTACTCTAGGAAATTAAATCAGTATAACTACATTGCTCAAGGGTGTGAAAAATCTCGTTGATACATCTACCACCTCTCAGGGAGATGGATTACCTACACTGGCAAGAGAATCCATCCCGTTGGCACAGGTACTATCTTCACTGAAAGACTACAGCAGTACAGCTGCAGCATTTAAAGTGTAGAAAAGCTCTTTTATGTGGTGTGGCGTGATGTGATGTTGTCCCAGCATGCCCCCTTGTGGCCAGTGTGCCCCTCGTTGCATTGCAGCAGTTCCTACCAACTATCCTTTGTGGTACTCTGGCTGTAGAAGTGCCTTGGCCCTCAACCAAACCACTTTGTAGAGCCCCTCTCACCTTCTGTCAGGGATGCAGCTTCCTTTACCAAAGTTCAACAAAAAATAAATAGAAACTCAAACCTTCAGCTAAGTGGGGCTCACCCAGCCACCTCTTCCTCACAAGTAGCTTTCATCTGCTACCATTTGTCCTTACCCCAAACCTCAGGCTCCTGTTCCCTCAACAACCCCACTGTGCAGGGGCTGGCACACTCCTCCCCTCACTCAGGGGTTTGTGAAGACTACCCTTGTCTCCAGCTCACCGCTGGAGTAGTTTTTCTGCTCTTCTTCCTCCATCTCAGCCTTCTTTTAGGTTGCGAGAGAGCACAAGCACATACTTATACAGGTGAGTACACATACACATTTCCCACCTCCATTCTTGTGGATCTTCTTCCTTCAGCTGGGTTCACCCCCCTCTTTATGGCAACAAGCTCTATTCTCCCCCAGCTGAGATTTAATTCCAGTTAGGCCTGGCCTACCCTCTGCTGCTAGCAGGCTGATTAACTGGCTCTCAGGCCCATATTAACCCTTTCCCTCCAGCAAACCATCACCTACCAGCCAATTTTTTCTCCTTCCTCCCTATCTGTTGTTTTAATAGCTCTGGCTTTTTCTAAATCTCTCCCACCAACTTCAGTATTGTTTAGGATCCCAGCAGTGTTTTCTAAGTACCTCTCCACAAGAAAGAAGTATGGACACTCTGAGAATCTCGCACAGAACCTACATCGCTCTGATCACGTTTATGTTTGTTGAGTAACCTAAGTCTTCACCCTTCTGTCCTGGCAGGGTGGGGAGTGGCAGTAGAATGAGCATTCTGGGTACCTTTTTGTTTCAGAATGCATTATGTGCTTAGGTTTATAATTTAGATACATAATTATGTATCATAGTTTCCCAAAAGAGCAATATGAATATGATACCAACAGCTTGCTGTTTCAGTTTTAAACTATTAGAAAACTATTACAAAAACTAAAACATTCAATGTAGGTTGCTTATGGCTGTACATACACAGTGCTATAAAAAGAGAAAATTAGGAGATTAGTAGCTCTTCAGATATTCTGCTAGATCAGAAGTTTTCAACAAAGTTCTCGAGACTATGGCCAGGTTGTGCAAATTTGCCTTCACTAGTTAATGGCAGCTGCCAATTCCTTACAATCAGCAGCTGGGCAGTAAAACTTCTAAACAGTACAAGGCAAGAGAGCCTATGTTTCTTTATCTTCCTTTGCGCCTTTTATGTCTTTCCCCAGAGGGCCTCCTAAAAAGATCTTTAGTAATTTGTTTCTTTTACAAATCAGTCCTTAAAATGTAAAGACATTTTCTGGTTGGTAAGGCACTTTATATGTTATTTTGTGGGACCACAAAGGAGTTTAATTTTAAATAAAATCATCTGACCCACTGAGAACAGGACAACCCATGTGCTTAGCAACCTAGGAAGCAATCAGAATTCCAGAGCAGAATGGCCTGAAACTTACTTTGAGAGAGAGTTTCATTTTACCACTGCAAACCCTTTGAACTTAATTACCTCATGCAGTAGCAAATGGATTAGTGAATACTAATCTGTAGGATGTTCACAAAGGTTAATGAAACAAAGGGGAAGTTAATGCATCACTCAGAGCAATATCTACACTACAAGCTCTACAGGAACACAGTTGTAGCACTGCAGTGATACCGCAGGAGAGCTATAGCATAGACCAGGGGTAGGCAACCTATGACACGCACACCAAAGGCGGCACGTGAGCTGATTTTCACTGACACTCATGCTGCCCATGTTCTGACCACCAGGCCGGGGAGCTCTGCATTTTAATGTAATTATAAATTAAGCTTCTTAAACATTTTAAAAAACCTTATTTACTTTACATACAACGCTAGTTTAGTTATATATTAAAGGCTTATAAAAAGAGACCTTCTAAAAACGTTAAAATGTATTACTGGCACATGAAACCTTAAATTAGAGTGAATAAATGAAAACTCGGCACACCACTTCTGAAAGGTTGCCAACCCCTGGCATAGACGCTACAGCAACAGAAGGGCTTTTACCATCCCTGTAAATCCACCCATTATAGAGAATGGAGCTAGGTTGAAGAATCCTTCTGTCCATTGACCTAGCTGTGTCTACAGGATTAGGTCAGCCTACATCTATCATATAGGGCACAACATTTGTCACAGCCCTAAGCAAGGTAGCTAAGTCAACCTAAATTTGAGGTGCAGACCAGGCCTAGCTCAAATTAAGGTACAAAAACTCCCTACCTGTTCAGCTGTGATTGAAAGGTACTTGGGAGATTTAGAACTAACTGATTTTTAAAGCTGGTTATTAAGCCGTAGTCTACACTAGGGGGTGTGGAGATCGACCTAGGATATGCAACTTCAGCTATGAGAATAGCGTAGCTGAAGTCAAAGTATTTAGATCGATTTACCATGGCGTCTTCATGGCACTGAGTCTACTGCTGCCACTCTCCCATCAACTCTGCCTGCGCCTCTCGCGGCGGTGGAGTACTGGAGTCGACGGGAAAGTGCTCAGGGATCAATCGCTACCCACCAATCTGGCATGTAGTGTAGACCTGCCCTAAGTGTGCACTTCTAAAGAGTTAGTCCTCACATTAACAGCAGCTCTCTTCTCATTCAGTTTTTCCTAATTATGTAATTCACTCAGACCAACACACTGGTTCAGGATATGAGATCATCTTACATATTCCGCTGTTATAACGCAACTATAGTAAATTTGTTATTTAATATTATAAGTTTTTAAATATAACTCCTAACATTACTAGCAAGCCAAAAACTCTTGAAATAAAATTGGATTTTTAGACATATTGGACATTTCTCTTCGTTTACTTCTTCATCAAGAATCTGGACCATTGCAATGCTACAATATATATGATTTAGGTCTCCATTCTTATATACCACAATTCAAATACTTAGTAGCTACAGCAATTCTTTTCATCTAGTCTAGTCATCTAGTGGGTATAAAAATATTTGTTGAATCAGTTTTTGTCTTAGTTCTGCTTCAGCCATAATGGTTCTTCTGCAACTTTTCTCCTAGATTGCACTGTCACTTATTAGAGCAATACTTCATTTTCTTTTACAAACATTCACGGAGGTGTGTAAAAATATTTCATTTGAAGCCTGTGTATTAGACATTTGCATGATTAAATTAAATGAATTATAAAAAATGTCTCTGAAAATCTCAAAGCCAATACTGTTGTTTCACAGATGTTTCTAACAGGTAAGTCACTGATACTGATTTTATATAATACTGATAGCTGTGTTCATTCACCCACTTTGCTGATTTTTCTAGGTACACCAAAATGAAGACTGCCACCAATATCTATATTTTCAACCTTGCCTTAGCAGATGCCCTAGCAACAAGTACTCTGCCATTCCAGAGTGTGAATTACTTGATGGGAACATGGCCATTTGGTGTAATCCTCTGTAAAATCGTTATATCCATAGACTACTACAATATGTTCACAAGTATCTTTACACTCTGCACCATGAGTGTGGATCGCTACATAGCTGTTTGCCACCCAGTGAAGGCTCTTGATTTTCGCACTCCCAGAAATGCCAAAATTGTCAATGTCTGCAACTGGATTCTTTCTTCAACCATAGGTCTGCCAGTTATGTTCATGGCAACCACAAAATACAGGCATGGTGAGTCTGACTTTCATAACAGGGGTTCAGTTAAACGGGATGTTTAATGCTCACTCCCTTTCTTAAGACATAAGCACTCTCTATTTTAGAGTTTGGGCCTCAATTGGGCCTCAATTCTGACCTCACAACTGTATAAATCAGGAGAAATCATTGGTATGAAATCAGTAGAAATGAAAGCAGCATCAGGCCCCTTCAACATGTTTAAAATAATACCCGTCACAAATTCAGTAATGTTATAGAAAGATGTTCTATATGAAATATAGTTTGGTATTCTAAACCTATGATGATAGTCATATGGGGGGGAAACAAAATGAGAGCTGTGGTTTGGCTGACAGAAGAGAGAGTATATGTAAGAAGCAGTATATTCACTAAAGCTGATGCAAGAAATAAAATGGGAACTGTGAATTTTGGGGAGGGGAGTAATAGTTTCAAAATCTTTTGAATTTCAAATTGTATTTTCAACCAACACTATAGTTGGTCAAAAAAATGGTGTGGAGGCAGGGGAATTTCTTGAAAATTCTCTAAATTATTCCTGTTTATTTTTTGAATTTCAAATTTTTGATATTTTGTCAAAATTCAGAAAAAATGTTGGACAGCTTTAGCATTCACTGTAACCTATCAACACTGAGGCACTCCATTATAGTCGAGCAAGTCCTTTAGAGGCGGGTGGGAGGTTCCATAAGGACAATACTTGATTCTATAGTTTTAAGTCTTATCCTCCACTTCTACTCTGCTGTTCCAAAAAACAAAAATCTATATATACAAAATACACACCAACTACTACAGATGAACACGTATGTAGATGAAGCCTGTCACGTCATGAGGTGTCCACAAACTATAGTTGACAAGTAAGGAACATACTTTCAAGGGCTTTTGTTTCTTAAAATATGCTTCCAGTTTTCATGTAAGAAAAATTATTATTGACCTATTAAGAGCCTCATCCAAAGCTCAAGGAAATCACTGGAAAGACTCATTGATTCTGAGCCAACGGAAGCTAGAAACAAAGTTCCCACTGATTTCAAAGATGCAAGATAGAGCGTTAATGCACTGGATCAAACCTTAACTATCAAAAAGTGTGCAGGGCACCACTAGTACAAACCAAGTATTTATAATTTAATTTGGCTAATAGATTTGCCTACACTGACTTGTTTTCATGGGGTTCAGGAGTCTCAGAGAGCAGATGAAGGTCTAAGTAAAAATATGAGTGGTGGGGAGAAAACAGAGGAAGGATGATACAAAGAATAGGATTACAGAGACAAGAGCATGAGTTATCTTAATGATACTGCACTCAGTCTAAAGATATGGTTTAAGAACATAAGAATGACCTACTGGGTCAGACCAAAGGTCCATCTAGCCCAGTATCCTGTCTTCAAACAGTGGCCCGTGCCAGGTGCCCCAGAGGGAATGGAACAGAACAGGTAATCGTCAAGTGATCCATTCCCCTGTTGCTCATTCCCAGCTTCTAGCAAACAGAGGCTAGGGATACCGTTCCTGCCCATCCTGGCTAATAGCCATTGATGGACTTATTCTCCATGAATTTATCTAGTTCTTTTCTGAACCTTGTTCTGGTCTTGGCATTCACGACATCCTATGGCAAGGGGTTCCACAGGTTGACTGTGCATTGTGTGAAGAAATACTTCCTTTTATTTGTTTTAAACCTGCTCCCGATTTCATTGGGTGACCGCTATGGCTTGTCTTCACTAGAGCCGGGAGAGATCGATCTTATGGCGATCGATTTATCATGTCTCATCAAGACACGATAAATCGATCGCCAGCTGTGCCCCCGTTGACTCCGTAACTCCAGCTCGCCAAAAGGTGCAAGCTGGAGTCGACGGGGGAGTGCGCCGCCGACCGCCGCCACCGTGAGGACATCAGGTAAGTCGGCTGTAGATACACCAATTTCAGCTACGTTATTAACTGTAGCTGAAATTGCGAATCTACAGTCGATCCCCGCGCTAGTGAAGACCAGCCCCTAGTTCTTGTGTTATGAGATGTAGTAAGCAACACTTCCTTATCTACTTTCTCTACATCAGTCATGATTTTATAGATCTCAATCATATCTCCCCTTAGCCATCTCATTTCCAAGCTGAAAAGCCCCAATCTTATTAATCTCTCCTCATACAGAAATCGTAAGGTGTTATGTTAACTTGCATTATGGTAATAGCTGTGTGCACAACTTGTTTGGAAGGACTTGTATGTCACTTCCTATCTTTAAATCCTATCTTTAAATATTTGGCTTAGATCACTAAAGAGCTTTGTTCTTTGTACACACACACACACAAGATGCACAGAAATTCTGTAAATAAAGTTCTCTCATGACATATAAGGCACCTACAATACAACCCAGACTTTGCCTGCTTATTTATAAGAATATTCAGTTTTTATTACAGAACCTGTTTTTGTAGTCAAGCACACCCACCTAGTGATTTACATTCACCATAATATAAAACGTTACGTTTCCCTCTTATGCCAGAATATAATAGCATATTAGCACTTCAGAATTTTTTTTAATTAGCACATTAACAGGAAACATTACCCAGAACAACACTGGAGCCATGTAGAAAACTCATCTGCATAATAATTCTAGCAAACACAGAAGTAGATCCAGGACTAAAAAAAGAAAAGCCAACAAGATTCAAGAGCTGAGATGCTGGTGCTGTGGAGCTGAACTATCTTCCATGGCTTGGCATTTGGGAGTTGTGACTACCAGCCAAGGAGCAAAAAAAAAGAACAGAACATCACATTGGAACAAAAGTAGCCACTATTATTGTCACAATTTAGAGTTAAACATGTGAATTGGCATGGTTAAGATAATTTAAACACACTTGTAGAAAAGCAGATTAAGAACTCCATGTGCAGAAATAACACAAATGAGAGAGAAATCTGAAAAATCCACAAGCATGGAGAGACCCATTTTATGGTTTGAGGGCAGTGTAGAAAATCTTGCATTGTAACTGCTTCTTTATATGGATAACAGAAGAACTGCCAAGCTGATACATTTCATGTGTGTTAAATACATTAAATTGCAAAGAAAACATTATCAAAAATATTTATGGGAATTTCTTGAGATCTACCAATTTGGATTTCATATAAACACACAAAATCACCTTCACTCCTAACATTCAGTGGAAATATTTATAACATTAGATCTGATTGATAACATTTTACCTGATCATTTCAGCCAGTGAGTTATGTTTTTGAATGTGTATATAATTATCCATGTTTAATGGCTGATATAACCATCTCCTCTCCAGCCTCCTGGGCTCTTGCCCCTCTAACAATCAGCCACTAAATCTTCTTTTCCCTTCCTCAGCCATCCATGCACTTCTTTAAGGCCTCAACCCTTCAAGGTACTGACCACTCTGACCCTGATTCAAGATAGCTCTTAAGCACAAATGTAAGCATTGTTGTAATTTGGGATGGACTTAAGCACATGCTTACTGTGAGCATGTAGGTGACTGACAGACTGCTGGGAGCTAACAGCTGACCCAGCACTCTGGTCACTTAGCATATTTACACAGGGATTAAAAAAAAAAAAAAAAAAAAAAAAAAAGCAACTGGCCTGGGCCAACTGATTTGGGCTCGGGTTCTGAGCTGAGAAATTGCTGTGTAGATGCTCAGGGTCAGGATGCAGGATCCCAGAGCTCAGCCCAAGCCCAACATCTCCACAGCAATTTTTCAGCTGGGAGCCTGAGTCAGCTGATCTGGGCCAGTCACAGGTTTTTTATCCCTGCTTAGATGTACCCTTAGGGCTTCTCTGGGGAAAGGAGTTAGTGCCCGGCTGGGGGACAGAAGACCATGAGCTGATGAGCTAAGAGCATAACTATACCCATCTGCTAATAAGAGAGTTAAAGACCAGAAGAAGGAAGTGCAAAGGGAGGGGAGAGGGGTAGCGGGGCCCGGTGAAGCCAGGCTGCTGGCTGGTGAGATTGATTTGTCGTCTTCTCCTCCCCAGAGAAAGGGCTGAGGAGTGAAAGACACTGTAGGTAGAAGTGCTGCACAGGAATTTTGATGTTGGTTTGGTGGAGGAAACAAATGAAACCAGAGATGTTGACAATAAAGAGGCATCCAAGACAGTTTGCCAGGGTCCCCAGGGAGGGAGAGACGCTTGCCCTGTTAAAATGCTCCAATTGATTTCAGTGTGTGTAGGCATGTGTGTGTGTGTTTTTCCTGGATCAGGATAGCATGCAGGTCAGCATCTTGCAGGACTGAGCCCCAAATCCCTCCAATGCCACCTTGTATCATTTTGCATAAAATTCAAACTTTTCCTGACTTTTGAGGTCCCCTGCCTGCAACTCATCTCCTGTCACCCCCTCTGCTTCACCCACACATCTTGTTGCTCCCCTTGGTCTCCTCCTCCCATTCTTGCTTTTGTGTCTTTTTCATGCTGCTTTCTACAGCTGGAAAACCATCCTCCTTCCTCGTTGTCCTTTTAATCCCCAAACCCTCAAAACAAAGCATTCTTTAATCTGTTTAACAGATTTCATGCTGAAACTGAAAATTGGCCCAAATTTATTGGTTTGCAAACCCTAAGTGAACCTTTTGACAAACAAAAACAAAGCAAGAATCCTTTGGTTTTGGCTTTCTAACGAAAACGTCACAAATCTCGAGCAATACACTGCATTCTTCAGAAGATGTACAGGCCTGTGGTAAAGTACCTGCATGGCTGTAAACAAATATGCATTAGCCATTCACAGCTGTTTTGTTTCAGTTACTCCTCAATTTTATAAAATTGCATCAAAATGCCGTACAATGCTGTGGGGCAGGGGAGGAGGGGAGGAAGAGATTAAAGCAAAACAAGTTAAACACTGAACTGTTCACTCTTTTCTGTAATTTTGTTTTACTTTAGGTTCCATTGACTGCACACTTACGTTCTCTCACCCAGCTTGGTACTGGGAGAACCTACTGAAAATCTGTGTATTCATCTTTGCCTTCATCATGCCGGTCCTGATCATTACCGTGTGCTATGGCTTGATGATTTTACGCCTGAAGAGTGTCCGTATGCTGTCTGGCTCCAAAGAGAAGGATAGGAACCTGAGGAGAATCACAAGAATGGTCCTTGTAGTGGTGGCGGTGTTCATTGTCTGCTGGACTCCCATCCACATTTATGTCATCATTAAAGCCTTGATCAATATTCCAGAAACTACGTTCCAAACAGTCTCCTGGCACTTCTGTATTGCTTTAGGCTACACAAATAGCTGCCTTAATCCAGTCCTTTATGCATTTCTAGATGAAAACTTCAAACGATGTTTCAGAGAATTCTGCATTCCCACTGCCTCCACTATTGAGCAACAAAACTCCACCCGCATCCGACAAAACACACGTGATCATGCCTCCACTGCCAATACTGTGGATAGGACTAACCATCAGGTATGACTAGCAGTGGAGATGTCATCTCTGGATTCAGGCCTCCCTCCTGGAGATGACATGTATTCCGAAGTTACAGTCTTTACTGATTTATAGCTATCAGGAGGTAGCTTGGTTTATCTTTACAGCTGGTGTACACGTATACACAACCCAAACCAGTGAGAAGTTAAGTGCTCACAATACCCAATGAAGTTTGGAAGTAGGCGGCTCTCAGAAGTACTTTGCGTGATCAGGCTGTGTGTGTGTGGCTGTGCACATACACACAGTCTCACACACACGCACGCGCACACACACACACACACACACACACACACACACAGTACACTAGAGAAGGAAGCTGAATGGTCTTACAGAACGTTTGCAACTGCTGAACATTCCAGATTGACTGATGAAGGATCATAAACTTTTCTATTCATATCACTGGTGCATGGTGGTAAGCCAAATAGATATCCCTATCCTCCTCCCATTTTAAAGGTGACTTTCAAAGGCGGAAAATACATTTGCTCAATCTTTTTGCTTCCTTTTGGTCTATGAAGAAGCCCAGTCATCACACAGTTATTGTACCAGTACAACTATGTTGGTTCAGAGGTGTGATATTTTTAACCAATATAGTTATACTAATGCAACACCCAGTGTGGGCACATTTCTGCCAGTATAAAGAAGCTCTGTAACACCTTCCCATACAAGAACAAGTTATTACAATGCAAGCCAAGTTTATGACAGTATAACTGCATCCACACTTGTAGGGGTGTGGAGGGGTTTCTTCTACTTCAGCTATACTGGTATAATTAAAGCAGTACAACTTGTGTGTGAAGCTTGGCCTTAAAGAACTAGAAGGTTTATGGCATCACAGGTATCAAGAAAATCAAAACTGGATCTAATGAGAGAGGAAGAGATTTTTATTCAAGCTGGTTAAAACTCTGGGGTTTGTTTTGTCTTTTTTTTTTAATTGACACCTATTTAATTCAATTGTCAAACTGCTGGACAAGAAACTCTTCTGTTAGTGATTCAACACCTGGGCCCCTTTAATTAGGTCTGAGAGCTTCTATTCCACATCTGAGTCTTCCCAGGGAAACATCAAGCTAAACAGGGAAAGAAAACGTAACATTTCTGTGATCAAAGAAATGAAGACGAAAAATAAACCTTTATCAAGATCTTCTGAGTTTTCTTTACAATTCACATAGCAAAGAAAAAGGGCACAAAATCTGCTAGTGCTGGGTAGATTCACACCCCAACTTGCTGCAAACCTAAGTGTTTGTGTAGACTGAGCCTTAATCAGCAAAAGCGTTCTGTTTCCAGAATAAGCTGCATCTAGGGTACACTGGGAGGGTTTGACAGAACTACCACCACTGTAATTATACCAACAAACCTTTCTAGTGTAGACAAGGCCTTAGAGAGGATTTAGTGTGTGTACTAGTTCCTTAGACCAGCACAATTTATAGCATTTTCAGTGGAACAGATAACGGGCCCTAACAAAGTGCTGACTGAATGCTTTTAACTCCCACTAAAGTTAATGAGAACTGAATGCACTGAGATCCCCAGCTAGATTAAGCCCAAAGTGTTTAAGACTAGAATTGCTTGGGAACTTGACAAAGAATTGTGTGTCAGAAAGTGACAATTCATTGCATTGTTCTGAAAAGATGGCAGTATCTCACTTGTATCTTCATTGAATTAGGTGCTTAGATACTGAAGTGATGACTTAACCAATTAGCTAGAAATGAATCCATCAAAATGAATTGGACTTGAAAAATATTCAAGCAGAATTTAATCTAGGAAACAGAATTCTGCAGATAGTGTTCACCTGACTGGGGCAAGAAGTGGCTTTAAAATCTTTGGACCAGATTCTTAGTTAATGTTAACCAGAATAGTCCCATCAAATTCAACAAAAAGCTAGTATACCATTTACACCAGCTGAGTGACCTTTCCTTTATGCTCCATACCTATGCTGGGTCACTCACAGAAGAGTCCAAAGTACTTAACATTAAGCAGTTTTATTTTGGGAAAGGGACTTCCTCAGGATCCCTCCATTCCTCCACCTCACTGTAAGCACATTTATACTTTTACATATAGCCTCAGAGTCAAACAAAATCAAAGTGTGCCAAGGAGGTTTACACAAGTACTCACTTCAGAACCCATCAGCTCCATCCCTTCCGTCTGCCAGGGAAAATCACCAAAGAGTAACACAAGTTGCTTCATCTCCCAGGACCTGAGCATGCCCAGTGTTAGCAAGGTAGAGTAGCCCCATCTATCTTTTTTCCCTTGCTAAATTATTTTGCACAATCTCAGAAGTATGCTGTGGATCAAATTCTGCTTTGTATAGCTTAAGGGAGAACTGAGCCTTATATTATTAAAGAATGGGCACAGTGAGACTGAAAATAATATATTTCAATTACTATAAAGCATTGTGTTTTTTTTTCTAATGGAATACTCCTAAATAACCTTCTTGACAGAAAAGTGTCATTTTTGTGAATATTTATTGCTAAATTTAGCAGATCTTTAGAACTGGGCCCTATTGTGTAGCTCTATAGCTATTGTACATGGAGTGGCTTTAGAAATTATCCCATTGCTTTTTCTCTAATATATGTGCTTCCCAAATCTGTTTGGTTTACTACTCTTGAAGAAAATCAAGAATAAATGACACTGGGTAGACTGGAACTAACTGATTAGCTTATACAAATGCATACAATTGCTGAAGCTATTTTTTAAAAGTATGAAATGAACTAAATGATCAGGAAACATACATGTTCATTAATATATGAAAAATGGAAAGCTTTATCTGATCTATAAAAGTTAAAGATGGGCCTAAGCCACAACATTCATTTTTGGATGCACATTTCCCCAAAGCATAGGGATATTCAGATCTGAGGCTCATAATCCATTTCTAACTATGTAGCTGCTAGTGGAATTTCCACCACAGAATTGCAGACAGAGCTGAAATAAAGCTTGTGAAATGTTGACACTTCTAAACTTGACCTTGAGCTCAGGTTTCACCTCAGATCATCTCTTATTTTAAACCAGGAGTTAAAGAAAACACCACCTTGCTGAAAGAAAAGTAAGAGGCTCCTCTCCTGTGTTTGGTTTGGGGGACAGGGCTTCCCTGAAGCCACCTCCTCTGTGACTGGTGCCAGGAGCACTTCTCCTTTCCTGTTTCAGTCTGCTTTAGCCAGTGGTCTAGGTCCAATTAGAATCTATACTTTTTGAGAATCAAAAACTTCATTTGCAAGGTGTTTCACATGGATTTCAACTTGCTACAATACTGAAAAATACAGCCCATTGTCAGGGCATAGAAATGATCAATGGCTGCCGAAGAGAGAAAAACTGGCAGGTTTTGCTGTTGAAATTGTTGGTAGTACACTTCTGTGCAGGTGCAGCACTGATTGCAAAGAAAACTGTAGCTATCTGCCATATGATATATGCTATTGGGGGCTTTGTAGGCAGAGGGTTCAATTCCCATTTTTTCAATCTCAAACTGAACTTTTGAACTATGACAGAGAAACTTTTTAAAAGTTTAAACTCTTAACATTGCAAAGTGACGATTGTATTTGGCACAACAGGAAGCAAAAATCTTAGAAGATGCTCATATATCACAAAGAACACTAACTTTTCAGCAATGGCTGTATTGAAAGGACCAAAGTTGTTCTCTACTGCTGAAATTCACATAGGATACTCCGTAGAGAAAGAAAACCGCCACCATTATGTGCTTGACATGTAATGTATTCTAGTTTAACACATGTAACACATGGAGAAAACATTTCTCTATTTTAATTCCTCTGTTGTAAACATATTGGGCCAGATCCTCAGCTGGTGTTAATCAACTTGACTCTGTGGAATCTGATGGCACTATGTCGATTCACACCAGCAGAGGATGTAGCCCATTCAAATACGTGGTTAAAAAAATAAATGAACACAATTTGTTGCCACCTTACGTAACTAAAAACCAGCACAAGGTTTTTAGTGGAAGAACTATGTTTATTTTGATAACAGAGTCAGATCAACTAGGAATGTGCATATTTCTCCTTAAAGATCTTCTTGGGTATAGTCCTGAAACTAAAATCACTATTTTTGTGGTAATTTCCTCTGCCATCATGATGTAAACTGAAAGGAAATTCTTGCCTTCAGCTTTGCACAATGAGATAGTAGCCACAAATGCTGCATAAATTCACCCCAAAAAACATTTGCAAGAAACACATGGGAGGGGAAATCAATGACATACTCATGGTATTTACAATTTCTTTCCTTTCAGTTGGAACTTCTGGAAGCTGAAGCCACACCACTGCCATGAGAGGGTCTCCTGCTGCATAGCCCTCAATGCAATCACAACACCAGTGCCAAGGTGTGTTTGTGGGGAATGTGTAGGAGACACTTTTTCCCTTCTGGAGGAAAGTGCTTGCTTTTAAGATCCAGCAAAGTGATTTGCCACTATGGCAACTCTGCACTGCTTGTTACAGAAGCATGAAACCCAATAGCAGGCAGAGTCAGATGAAATGGGGGCTTAGCAGGCTCCAGTGTACAAAAATATACATATTCATCCAGAATATATACATTTATCTAAAAGAGGGCTACTGGACATTACTGGGGTCAGATGGCCCACATTTTGCTCTGAATGGTTACAGTAGCATTAGGTTGGAAGCAAAAACTCAAGGGATGGACAAATATAAGCTGCCTAATGGAGGTGATTTTCTAATAAACAGAAGCAAAATTGCATACAACACACCTAGGGATATTTTGGAACAGTGTCAGCTAGAAATGTGCTTTATAATGGTGATTTCTTGTATCGGTTACAATACATATGTTTTTTATATGAAAAATCATCACTAAGTCAGCTACAGTAACAAAGGAGATCACAGCTACCTGTGTGACACAGAGAACTTTCTCAAAAAAGTATGACCCTTTCTAGCATTTTAATGGAAAATTACTCGCTTTTTCAATGCTCACTTCAAAAACCCAAACCTTAACTTGCTCTTCCACTTTCAACATTACAAAAATATTTTACCAATAAAAATAATGTATTGCCATGTGTTCAGGAAGAAGCAAGTGGGAATAACAGTTGGAAAGATTTGATGGTCCTCCGGGTTGTTGTTGCAGGTAAAATGGATCACTAAAGAGATTGCAGCTTTTCCTGTAAATTCCATTGTGAATATATATACATTGTTAATCCTTTCAGAGCTAGCACAGTGTGTTTCTACATTATCTTTGAACTAGTTTCCCCAGTTTCAACTGTACAATCAGCAACATCTCAGACTCATCCAAGTTCTCATTTTTTGTATAGCACTCTGGGATCCTTCAGGATGAAAGGAGCTATATAAAATGTAAATCACTACTGTTAAATCTGTGAGGAGCTTAAGCAAATACAGAACACACTTTAAGAAAAGAAAAACAGTCAACAGTATATTACATTTGGAAGTAAATTAATTTTTTAAAACCAAGCCCATAACATTTATGCTTTTCTAACCAATGTGGTAGCATTGTAGTCTGTATTTCCATTTTGTATTGGCTGCTAAAGCACTTTAAAATGTACAAAAGAAACACTGTACAGAAGCAATTGCCATGTAACCTGCTCTCTGGTATAAAAGATAACTAACTATTCATATAGATAATTTGTGGTAATATGGTAGCCACTGTTTGGTATTTGCTGTATATAATTAAATAGTAGCCACTGTTTGGTATTTGCTGTATATAATTAAATGGTCAAGTTATCCATGAGGCAAAAAGTACTTGCATGAATTTACATGCATTGTAAAATAAAACCTTCTTGTAATTAAAGTGCATATAAAATTCTAATATTTTAGTGTGAACATATTTGTTTCTGTCATGAATAGTGTAATACAGATGGAGGATCAAACCCCTATCTAGTATAAATTAGGGTAGCACTACTGAAGTCAGTGAAGCTACATCAATTTCTTCCAGCGAAGTATCAGTAAAATACATAAAATGGAACCCATTTTTTTCTCTTTCTGTTGAAAGCTGCCTCATGCTGCTACAGAGTTTAACTCAGGGAAGCCCCCTCTTGCGGTAACACAAAACTATGAACCTTTCGCATTGGTCATCATTACAACACAGATTTCAAGGAATAAATCTTTGATCTGGTTGCAGTGATGGGTGAGCCTCTAGCGAGGAATGTGATTCACACTTTGCTAGTATATTGCATTATTCCTTGGCTAACAGCAAGAAGTAGATGCATCTCACACATTATCTGTACCAGGAAGGAAAACTGAATAATCCTCAGCCTGCTTGGTTACTGACCAACACTAACATCACTATTCTCCTATAGTCCTTTTAATGGAGTTTAAGAAACTCCAAGTGAAATGTAAAGAGCACCAACTTCTTAAAGCCCTTACTGGCAAGCCAGAAGAGCAATATATTAATTAAAAACAGAAGTCATTGGTTTTCCATTCCAAGTGCTTAATTATTTAAAACACCAATTTCTTTTGGCCTGGGAATGGGATAATGTTCACAAGTACAGCAATCTCACTTTTCATGGTTAGTCAAAAATTTAAAAAATGTGGCTTCCTACAGTTCAATAATTAACTTAAGTGCATTCATCATTATTCAATGTGAATACCCATTAGCAGACGTTGTAGTGAAGTATTAGAAGCATTAGAAAGTGCATTTCTTTCATTTTTGGCAATGATTTAAAATGTCACAAATTACTACGCGACTTTTTGTTGTAATGCATTAATAAAAATAATTGTGCTTTTCATTTATGCACAATGTACCGGATTCCAAATGGCATACATTCAGCAAAAACATCTAAAGGCTTATCTTGACATCCAAGCTTTCAGCTTAGTTATGAAACAAGGTTAAGATCCAGTCTACACTACAAAACTGGAGCCATTTTATTACCTCATGAGGGGCCAAACACAGTGTAACCAAGTTCCTTGATATTTGTTTGTGGACAAATGTCACACTTCTGGCACCTTAGTATCCTGTCACATGTCCTCGACACAATTCAGTCAAGAATAGTAAAAATGAATGCTTAAAGTTGGCTCCAAAATGAATATTTGGGAATGTAAATAAGTGACTCGATTTTCAGAAGTGCCACCTTTTAGAGTCACCTTGAAGGATCATGTCCTTACCTATCCAGCTGCCTTCAAAGTAAATCAATGTTCTTTCATACAACAATGGAAATTTCCTATATTTTATTATAAAAGCAAAACATATGGGCCAAACTCTGCTTGGACTTGCGCCGTGTGCAACCATGATGAAATTACAAGTGCTACACAGACTACTTTGTTAAAACAGAATATGATCCTTGTCAGTCAAGTAATATACAAGTTAGGAAAATGATTTTTACACATGTAAAGTATAACAAATTCCAAATAATGTAAGTAATACCCGGATTATTTGCTAGTTACACATGCTGACTCCATATATTCCCCTCCCACAACATGGAAGGATTCTAAAAGACTTTTGGTCATGTATAGTACCCAGCTACTATAAATTACCCTAGTACTATATTTCTGTCCATTTAGAAGATTCTTAATAAACAACCCACATGGCATCTGCACTTGGAATTGCAGATGTAAGCATGAAGTTTGTATCCAGACATGCAGAACTCAACAGAGCTGAGTAGGGGGTCAAATTTTGTGTTTATATCTGGAGTCAGTTTAGGGCCACAAGGGACCACTAGATTATCTAGTCTGATCTCCTATACGTGACAGGCCACCGCCATCCACACTAAACACAACAACCAAAAATCAGCTCAAAGTATTACAGTTCCCAGAAGACTAGACTATTATGTGCCCGTGGCAGAGAGCAGAAGGGCCTGAGGAGCACCATTGTCTTTGGGCTCCACGAAGACAGGGAAATGATTAAGTGAGATATACCCAAATAACCCTGGCAAATGACCCACATTGCAGAGGAAGCCCAAAAAACTCCAAGGTCTCTGCCAATCTGACCTAGTGATCAGAACAGAAACCCACTTGCCAAGCACCTGAGACAAAAAATGCTTGGTGCCACCTCAGAGCATTGGATCTCCCCACCCAAGTTAGAGCTTTCAACTTTATCATTTGTGATAGTCAAGGCTACATTTGTTTTTACTTCATATTCCATTCATTCTGTTAACTTGTTTATGTAACTCTGAAAAGTTGGAATCTTTATTCATTTTCTCATAATGCTTTCTCTGGCTCTTTTGCCTTTTTAATAATTCTTCATGCTGCTGCTTTACATCTTGTATAGTTCTGAATAGCAAGGACTTACATTGTACTCATTGCTTGCTTGTATGCCTTATTTCTTTCTTTAATTGCTCCTTTACAATCTTCATTCCACCAGGGGACAGGATTTTGGAGTTTGTGGCAATTTGATATCTTACCTATAGTGAGGTTGGCTGCTGCTACAACTCCCTTTATATTATCATTGAAATTCCTCTAAATTTTTACTTTTACCATTGGTACTTAGGTTCTCAGCACGCCTACTCTTTAAAACTCCCCAGTTTTCACTTCTAAGGCTCCAGGTAGGAACTCCTGCAGTGGCCTTCCCACTTCATCTTCTTTATAGATTTCCCAGCTACATTTAATTGTTATATTGCTTGTTGCATTTCCCAGATCTAAACATGAAAATGTTACAGCCACTGAATTAAACTTAGAAAGTACTCCAGTATTGAGCAATACCAGATTGTGTACGTCAATGAACTGTTCCAGGCATTTGCCATTATAATCAGTTTTTCTGCTTCCCCATAATTCATTAAGGCTCTTAAGGTCTCTACAAATAATTTACAGGCCTTTGTCACCTTTAACTAACGTTTACAGTTCTTGATTGTCTAGTTTTTTCACATGGATTGTAAACATCCTAGATATGCATTAAGGTGCTATTATTCAGCAAAGAACCCTCAATAGTATTGAACTCAAAAGTTATATTCTGCATATCTATGTCAATGTAGCTAACATTTTCCTTTATAAATATACAGACCCGCCCCCCCCCGCTCCTCCTCCTGTTATTTCTCGGTCACATCTGAGGACATCATACCCTGCCAGTCTAAACAAATATAACTTTTCTCACCATTTAGGTTTCTTGTACTCATATCACATCAGATTTGCTTTCCTATTTTAGAAAAACGTTTTCTTTAATTCCCATCCACGTGTTGCTAAACTATGTGCATTCCAGCACAAAAAAAAAAAAAGAAAGAAAACACCATCAGAATCATATTGCTTAAACTACTGTGACAAAGTTCCGAGGCTGTATTTGTGGGTCCTGCGCTTCCTGGCAGATTTAGGGACCTCAGAAACTCATCTAGGCCCCAAAGTGACCTCTCTTTCTCAGTAACTAATTAAGGGAGGCAGAAAAGGGGGGAGCCCAGGCCAGCCCTCTACTCCAGACTCCAGCCCAGGGACCCTAATAGTATCAGCTAAGATGGCTGACCTTTTATCCACAAAGCACAATACAATTCCCTGGGCTACTTCCCCACAGCAGTCCCCACTTCTTCAAACTCCACTTCACCCTTACATCAGGGCCTCCTTCCTTGCATACGATATGTTGCCCACCACTCAGTCTCACCAACTGCATAACTTCCTCCCATAGCTCCTGACACCCACACCCACCTGACTAACTGGGAGGGTTTTTAACTGGTTCCAGCCAGCCCCTGATTGGCTTCAGGCGTCCCAATCAGGCTAGCTATTTCTGCTGCTTTCTAGAAGCTTCTTAATTGGTCCCAGGTGTCTTGATTGGCCTGGAGTAGCCTTTGTTTGGCTATCCAGGGAACAGAGACCTGCACATCCTGAGACTGATATACCTGCCTTCCAGCACTCTCTTATATCCTTCTGGACTGACTCCGTCACACTACATTTTAATCTTCATTTAAAGTTGCATACATGCAGCCTATCAAGAGATCGGCTCTATCCAAATACTTTCCTGTGGCTTTTGTTATAATTTTTATTCTTTCAGTCTTCTTCCCTGTCTGTAGAGGACACTTAATCACTTCTATCATAAATGCTATAAATTTCTCTTTACCTACAAGCCATATATCTTCATCCACGCCCCTTATGTTATTTTTCCTGCCCTGAACTGCTGATTATTTTACCAATAGCTCTTTTCCCTCACTAGCATTTTCCTCTTTCTCCACATTATGCTGTGAATTTTTTAGGTAGTTTCTGCATAGGCTGTTTTATGGATAGTTTTATGTGTCTCCCTAGCTCATTCTGCTGCCACACACACTTTGTATGCTGCACTGGGCTTAGCCCACCACTTTTAGTTGTTCCTTCTACACGGTTCTCAAAGAAGTGTTCTCCACATTTCCCACACCTTGTTTTCCTCTTACAGAGAGCAACCACATACCCAAATCTTTGTCATTTATAACATCTCAAAGGGGCCAGGCTGTGTGGCTTAACCCAGAAGAGTAGCTATTCTATATTAACCCTATCAGACAGCACTGCACCTTTGAATATTATTCAGACAGTTGTGTGTTCTCCCCTCTCTTGCTAATCGGTCACTTAAGAAACAGCACTTCGTCCTGACTTATACCCTTTTGATTTCATCTTCACTCATGCCTAGTCGATCCCTATGTTGCTGCTCTTGCTTCTGTCATAAATTTAAGTGTTGGTAAATTACTCTTATTTTTCTTTAAAATTGTAGTTTTAAGAATTTACTCAGCCTATTTCTTGTGTGCGTTCCACTAAGAAGTCTCTATGCTGCATTCTTTTAGCTCTTAATAGATCTGCAATACTTAATCTGATCCATCCTGCTGTTTTCCAGGGATTAACATGTCTAGGGTGACCAGATGTTCCAAGTTGATAGGAACAGTCCCGATTTTTGGGTCTTTTTCTTATATAGGTTCCTATTACCTCCCACCCCATGTCCTGATTTTTCACATTTGCTATTTGGTCACCCTACCTTCAGGTAACATACTGAACAGTTGCTTACATTAACGTACAGCTGAGGGTCATTAGAACAGCCTTCAGAGTTTAGGGTTAAATTATTCAATTTTGTGAAATTGAGCTCTTTCCCTCTTTTTTTAAAAAAAAACTGTTGCCTATTACATAGCAATAAGCCTTGCCACCTAACATTTCTGGGACTACATTTAAATAAAAAGTCTCCTTCTTTAATTGAAAAACTGGTGGTGAATTTCTCTCTCCTTAGGCTCCTCTCTCTCTCTCTCTCTCTGTGTGTGTGTGTGTTCCTTATTTTAACTTATGGTGTGACACTTTTCATATGATTGAACTAAATATGTATTCTTTTCACACACACACCTTTTTTGGTTGACAGATGAAAGAGTCACACTTTAGGAAAAATTGACATGATAGTGTGTGTGTTAGTTCAGCCTTTAAACTTTGTAGAATGAAAAAGAAGTCTGTGAGAATGAAACACTTGCTGGATCCCAATCAGTGATCAACACCCCATTTTTCCAAGTACTGTACAGACAAATGCAGAAGGGAACATTATGATCATCTAGCCTGACCTCCTGCTTAAGGATGTGGATAATGGAGTGGAGAGTATACTTATTACATTTACAAAAGACACCAAGCTGGGAGCGGTTACTAACAATTTGGAGGACAGGATTGCAGTTGAAAACATCCTTGACGTATTCGAGAATTGATCGGAAATCAACATGATGAAATTCAATAAAGGTAAATGCAAAGTACTACACTTAGGAAAAAAAATCAGATGGACAGCTACAAAATGGGGAATAACTGGGTAAGTGATAGTACTGCCCAAAAGGAACTGGTGGACGTAGTGGATCACAAACTGAATGTGTCAACAATAAAATGTAGTTACAAAAAATCATTCTGGAGTGGACTAACAGGAATGTCATATGTGAGACATGAAAGGTAATTGTCCTACTCTATGGGGCACTGGTGCGGCCTAAGCAGATGTACTGTGTCCAATTCTGGATGCCACACTTTGGAGAGTGCAGAAAAGAGCAACAAAAAAAGATTAAAAGGTTTAGAAAACCAGATTTATGAGGCAAGGCTACAAGAACAGACTAAACATGCGGGAGAAAAGAAGAATGGGGACCTGATAACAGTCTTCCAATATGTTAAGGGCTGTTACAAGATGTACTGTAATTAACTGATCTCTGGGTCCACTGAAGGTAGTAGTTGGGTTTAATTTGTAATAAAGGAGATTTAGGTTATATATTAGAAGGTAGTAGTTGGGTTTAATTTGCAATAAAGGAGATTTAGGTTATATATTAGAAGAAACATTCTACTTATAAGAGTAAATAAGTCGTGGAATAGGCTTCCAAGGGAAGTTGTAGAATCCCCATCATTGAATGTTTTTAACAACAGGTTGGACAAATACATGTTGGGACTGTCTAGGTTTACTTGATCTTGCCTCAACTCAGGGGCTGGATTTGATTATATCTCAAGGTCCCTTGCAGCTCTATATTTTTATGATAATACAAGCCATAGATCCTCACAAGCCTGTATCGTCTGTTTAAGCCATATTATATCTTTTAGAGGGATATCCTTAAAGACTTCCAGGAATGGAGACTCCATCATTTCCCTAGGCAATCTGGTCCAATGGTTAATTACACTCACAGTGTGAAATCTGTGATTTATTGCTAGACTGAATTTGTCTAGCTTCCAGCCATCTGATCTTGTAATATCCTTTTTTGCCCTCCCTGCAACCTTTTTGGGGGGAGGGAGCTAGATCAAAGAGGTCTCTTCTCTTGAATAAGCTAAATTGATTGAACTTCTTAAATCTTTCATTATGAGGTATTTATTCGCAGACTTCTAATCACGATGTAGTTCTTTTCTGAATCCTTCCAATTTTTCAACATCTTTTTTGAAATGTGGAGACCAACTAAGAAAACATTATTCCAGCAGTAGTCACACTGATTCTGTATAATAAGGTAATACCACATCCCTACTCCTACTTGATATTTCCTTGCTTATGCATCCCAGCATCATGTTCACCCTCTTAGCTACATTATCACACTGTAAGCTCGTGTTCCGTTAGCTCTCTACCATTATCCTCTAAGTCCTTTCTAGTGTCGCTGTACTCCAGGACACAGTCCTCCATCTTGTAAGAGTGACCTACATTAATTGTTCTAATATGTATGACCCTTGCCTTATCAAGAAATCCGTACTGGTGCTTGTGCTTGGTTGTATTCAGTACTAGGTTACTGATTCATGCTGGACTATATAATTAACATCACCACTAGGTGGGCCACCATTCAAATTGCTCTTCCAGCAGTGACACACTACCTTCTGCATTACCAAGAGATAACGTCATTGCACATACACTGATCCATCCATTTACAGTTGGCCTTCTTTTATGGTTGACCGGCTTCTGGATACTGTGGCCTAAGTTGACATGGCATGCAAAAAGTAAAAAGCCACATGTGAAGTTGCAGCAGATCAGAAGTTAATGTAAGACATTCCTGTACAAGAGGATCACCTGATCAACATCAGTATTGTTACTATTATCTATCCAGTCATTTATAAACCTCCAGATTATCTTGTACCCTATTGCTTTTTTTATGTACAGTGCCAGAATATACAAACATTCTTCTGTATTGTAATGTTCTTGCATATGAGATACAATGAGGTTTACAAATAAAGAAAAATAATTAAACCAGAACATCTTGTGCATTTCTCTAGGAACACTGTCAATTAGAGTGAATAAGAAAGAAAAGAAAGTACTCCCTACTACAGAGATTGAGAAACCTGTGTATTCATAGGACTTCATTAAATGCTAAGAGATATTTTGGGTTACTCATCATATTATTGGATATGATTGTAAGTATCATCTGAACTTTCTTGGAGTGCAATGCAATAGCAGAAGCACTCTGCTGCCCAGAATGATAACTTCTAATGTCACATTCTCTGCGCACACCAAAGTATTAAAGGTCATCATTCCATCCCCATTCTTTGTGCAAAGGTCTCATTGTTAACAATGGGAGTTCCCAGACTAGGATGAAGGCAACATATGCCTCTAAGGAAATGTGGGAAACAAGAAAGGAAAAGTGGTTTTATACCAATGTGACGATCACAGGTAACAGTTATCCTAGTTGACAAAAATGCTATTCCATTTACCAAGGCAACTACTATATGGGGATATTTAGATATTTAGAAATATCAGTGAATATATGTAATTTTAAAAGCAGTAGCACAGTTTAATCCCTCATTGTTACTTCAGAAAGGTGAGACTATAGAAACAAAGGCACACAACAAATGATGTGAGCAAATCACTGAAAACTACGACTTGCAGGGACCAGGTGGTTCCCAGATCTTCAAGGCTGTCTGGAACCAAGTGCCACTTGGAGTTTGGGGAAGAAGCTACAATGGTGAATGTAAGTGACTTCTGGGGTTTTCCGGTGATGCTTTGGCCACTGGAAAAAATGCAAATATATTGTTCTTGTGGGGAATTCAGGAAACTGCTCCAATTTTTAGTCTGGGCAAGGGACTACACTAAAAACATAAATACATGCTTGGATTAGCATTCAGCCAGAACAGTATAAATAGTTTCTGATTCACTCCATTCTTCAGATGAAAATGCTTGACATTTAATAACTGGACATAGAATTGGGGAGGGGGCAGGAAAATGTTTCAGTAAAGGGGCAGGTTAGAAACTTTTGGGTAAAAACTAAGAAATTAAAGAGCTGATCTGGTTGTCTGATTTAGGGGTTTCTATAGTATCTGCCATTGTAATCGCTATTGCCAGTCAATCAGTTATCAGTTCCCACCGTGAGGACAGCTGATCTAGTTCTAGAAGTTGTAGACAAATATTGTTATATAAGCCAGTGACTCAAGGAAGTCGGTAGTGTACTCTTTTATAATGTCTGTAGGACCAGGGATTCTTCTGGCACACTACCAAACACTTTGACAGAATAGTGAAAATAATTAATCTAGGTCTGAGTCACAGCTGGAGAAATGAGTCAGGTTTCTTTTTGAAGTAATTGCTAATGTTTTTATATGAATTCTCCAAACAGACCAATTGAGTTTTGAACAGAGTGATGTGGGGTTTAACAAACTGATACTAGTGCAACAGAAGAGCCAAAAGCTTGACATTTATCAGAAGAAATGAGATTTGAAGACTAACTCTGGCTCTTGTCAGATTTTTTTCAGAGAGATACACCAGGGGCCAGATTCTGATCTCACATGTGTGTCAACAACAAGTCATTCAGTTGAACTCTGTGGAGCTAAAGTGATAAAGTCAGCATCGGGCTCACATTTTGCAGCTGTGAAGTGGGTATAAATATAGAGAAAGTGGATAAAATTACATCCAGAAAGCCCCAGGATTTGGGCTCAGCTGGCTCCTCAGAAAATCCTCTTTGGCCCGTACAACAATGCACAAGTGGGAGTCTAAATAGGAAATCTCCTTGACATGTTCTTTCCCTCTGTTCCACCACAACACACCCTCTGGAAAGTGCAGTGTGTGACAAACTAATCAGGCAGAGAGAGTGACCCACAAAAGGAGCTGCTTACAGGCCCACCCCCAAGATCTGACAAATGTATGTTGCCACCCCTTTCTTCCCCCTTCTGTCTAGGTGCTTATAGAATCCCCATCACTGTAGCATTTGAATGCCCCACAGTTACTAATGGATTTGTATCTTCACTGCAACCCAGCAAGTATTATCTCCACTTTATGGATGGAGAACTGAGACACTGAATAGATTGCATGACTTGACCAAGGTCACACAAGTTGTCTGTGCCTGAGCTGGAAATTTAACCCAGGTTTCACACTGAATCTCAGTTCAGTATCCTATCCATTAAGCTATCCTTTCCATCACATTCAGATTCTTTCAGTGTGTGTGTGTGTGTGTGTGTAAGGTAGCGGGATGGCGTTAGGGGGAGTTAGTTACAGTACTTTGTACCATAAGCTTGATTGCTCTTGGATAAGATCATTATACTTTGTTGTGCAACTGCTCCAAACTCTTCCCCCAACCAGCTGCCATGCAGTGGCTCCTTAGTTGCTACCAAATTTCTGCCCTGATCTACACTACAGAATTACTTCAGTATGACTACATGGCTTAGGGGTGTGAGTGATGAAGTTCTACCAAAGTAAATGCTGATATAGACAATATTCTGTTGGCAGGACAGCGTCCCCTGCTGACTTAGCTACTGCCTCTCTGAAAGGTAGATCAACTAATCCGACGGGAGAAGCTCTCTGCCATCAGCTTAGAGCATTTTCATTAAAGTGTTACAACAGCAGCTGCGCCAATGCTGCATTTTAAATGTAGACAAGCCCTCTGCAGCAGTTAGATTGTAAGGCAAAAGGATGCTAATGTAGATAGATCCCCAGGTCCCTGCTCAGGTAGGATTTTTGTGATTTTGCTCTTATCGGCATCATGCTGCAGAAGGGAGCACGTGCCCTGCAGTTGGAGAGTTCTGCCAAACACTCAAGCAGCTGTGGATATAGAAAGTGACTGAATTGATCCTATCCATAGCTCCAAATCACAAAAACATTCCCACCTGGAAAAATCTACCAGCCTCAAACTATGTTCCTGCCTGAGAAACCTTACCTAGAATAAGTATAATTGATTAGAAACCAAACTCACAAAAACCAATTTGCAATATGAACACACAAAGATAGCAAAAGTCACAGATGGTCTACAGATGCAATCCGCCCCCCACTCTGCACTCAGAAAGCTTTCAAGCTCCCTGCATTTGACAGGAGTCAGTTGGGAGAGCATTAAAATATCCAAACAATGAAGCAAGTCCAAGTCATCCTTCAAGGCCATTTGGGCTCCATTTTTTGTTAATCTAACCCAGTGTCCATACGCATTTGTTCAGTCCCACACTTTCTTAAAAGCCATACGATTACCCGTCTTTCTCCCACAGCCAAACACACTGACAGAAACTCTAAACTGCCTCCTGCTCCATCTGTATCTACTCTCACAAAGAGTCCCAGAAACTTTTATCCCAGTTCTGTCTCCCTCAGCAGCAGAGCTGGTCCACTGCACAAAGCTGCTTGTTAGAGTTAAAAACAACATTTTAAAGCTAGTTCTAGCATCTGTACAGCTTTTATCCAACATAGATGCATGTTACTGTCCTGCCTCGCTTGTGTTAGTGGGGTGGGAGAGGAGAGAACTCTCTGGACACTCCACAGAGCAACAGAGGGGGCACAGACAGGTCAGGCTCCATAAGAGAGAAACACTCGTATGAGACATAGGGAAACTAGGCACCAGCTCTTGCCATGGCTTTATGCCTCAGCCGAACACTGACAGATTCATTGCTGGAAACTAGTCTGTTTCACCTGCATGTTAGTATGATTAAGATGGATAATGCACTTATAACAATTAGTTTAGCAGTCAGACGTTATGAAATTCTTGAAGTGACAAAGAGTCCTGTGGCACCTTAAAGACTAACTGAAATTTTTTCAGAGCATGAGCTTTCATGGGCTAATACCCACTTCGTCGGATGCATGCAGTGGAAGTATCCAGGGGCAGGTATAAATAGGTAGGCAAGAACCAGGTGGGAGATAACAAGGTTAGTCCAATCAGGCTGAACCAGCTTGTTATCTCTAATCAGGGAGGGTGAGGTGTTCCTCTAGCAGCTGAACTGGAGGTGTGAATAGCGAGAGA
>ML677333.1:83953528-84119851 GCA_007922305.1 Dermatemys mawii
TCTCTCGCTATTCACACCTCCAGTTCAGCTGCTAGAGGAACACCTCACCCTCCCTGATTAGAGATAACAAGCTGGTTCAGCCTGATTGGACTAACCTTGTTATCTCCCACCTGGTTCTTGCCTACCTATTTATACCTGCCCCTGGATACTTCCACTGCATGCATCCGACGAAGTGGGTATTAGCCCACGAAAGCTTATGCTCTGAAAAAATTTCAGTTAGTCTTTAAGGTGCCACAGGACTCTTTGTCACTTCTGCAATTCCAGACTAACACGGCTACCCCTCTGATTCATGAAATTCTTGGAAATTGCTGCATGCATTAATCTCACAATATTTTTATCACATGCTATTAGGTAATATTTACAATTTTGCCTTATAACTGTAAAAAAATGTTTGCTCTAGAACTGTGACTCAATCTGGATAGATCGTCTAGGCCACCAAGGAACATCACAATACAAAGACGTTAATTGCCCCTTCACACCCATGAAAAGACTGTGGAAAAGGACTCATCCCATCCTCTGGAATTATGGAAGAAAAAATAAAAATAGCTGATGAGAAAATTTTTCATCTCTCTCTTTTGCAGTTTAGGCTCTAGTGGGGCTGGAGCTATGAAACAGAAGCAGAGATCCCCAAGATCAGCCTGGGCTAGCCCTAAAAAACATTCAGTGCTGACAGATTACCACGGCTCTGTCACCGTTTGGAACCAGAGACTGTAATTTATGTGTGTGTGTGTATATATATATATATGTTTGCCTGCTTTAACCTGTAAATAACTCTCATTTCTTTTTTCCTAGGTAATAAATCTACAGTAAGTTTATTGTAGGACTGGCTACAAATATTGCCTTTGAAAGATCTACGGTACAGATTGACTTGAGGTAAGCGACTGGTCTCTTGGGACTGGGAACAACCAGAATATTTAGTGATCTTTGGCGTATAGTAACCAACTCGCACTAGGTCCAGCTTGCTTGGGTGGCAAGAATAGACTGGAATGCCCAAAGGGACTCGCTGTGATTCTGTGGTAAGACTGTGATCGTGCTTTACGAGTTCACATTTGTTACTGAGCCGGTGAAATCTAATTATAAAAACCACCACCAGTTTTGGGGGTCTGCCCTGCTACTTGACAGTCTGTCCTGAGGTCAGCACGCTCCATTGTGAACCACTCCACAGAGTGTGGGCCGGCTCTAGGCACCAGCGAAACAAGCAGGTGCTTGGGGGGGGCACATTTGCAGGGGCAGCATTCGGGCCATCTTTTTATTTTTTGCATGGGGGCCGGCCATAGTGCCCCATAACACTCACTTCTCCCCTCTCACAATGCTGCAGAATCAGAGACACGGAGCAGAAGGGATCCAGCATGGGAGCTGAGAACCCACAGGGGGCCCTGGGAGCTATAGCTCCTTGGCTAGCTCCCTGCCTATAGAACCAGCCCTGGAGCAGCGTTCCCTTGGCAACTACCAACAGGAATGGGAAAGGGAGGGAGTGAGGAAGCCGCGACCCCATGCTGCAGCTTGCTGCGGATGGAGAGCTGGCTGCTCTCACAGGGGATGGCCCTGTGAATGGGGAACAAGTACACCCAAGAAGTAGGCGGCTTTGGCCCAGATATCCCCTTCAGAAGACTTCCCCAGACTGGATTAGAGACACTGGTGTGACCTCACCTTGCAGCCCCCCAAAAAGGAATTGGGTGGAGTAAATGAACAGTGCACCCCTCTATCTGAAGTCTAGCAAGGGAGGTGCGTGGATCCCACTAGAATTTAAAATGAAAAGTAAGGGAGGGGAGGGGAGGGGAGGACCTGGACAGCTTTAGATACACGTAGGAGGATTTCCACTTCTGAGCCTTGGAAGCAGAAATTGACTTTTCCTTTCCAGATTTAGCTAATATTCAGAAAGGGGATCTAGCATCTGCCTTCCAGCTCAATTTGGGCAGCTGTTACTTCATTTCTCCCAAATCAAATATACTGATCTACTGTAACTTGCTGTAGAAAAAGTAGGATAAAATTGAGCAAGAAATGCTTCCCAGGGGTTATTAGGAGTGGAATTGCTAATTTTATTTTTTTGTTTAGTTTTATTTGTTTAAAAGGAAGTCAGTGCTATTGCATTGGTAAATTCCCCATAGAAACAAAGAGTGGAACAAAAGAATAATAAAGGCACCTCAACTTTTCCTCATTTATGTAGGACAACTTTATAATATGATATCCTCCAATCACACAAGCGGAAAACTGTCCCACTTTACTGCAGTTCTGTAACCACAGGGAACCAATCCTGTCTGTGTTCTGTGCACATCCAAAATTTCTCCTGAATGACCCGCCCTGGGACTAAGTTACCAGTGACCCAGAGCTGGGGCAGCAGGGAGTGCGGGGGTGTGGTGGGGGGAGCCCAGGACTGGGGTAGGGAGCAGCCAAAAATTTTTTTTGCTTGGGGTGGCAAAAAACCCGGCCCTGCACACAGCATGACAACTCCCCCAGGATACACATGTAGACAAGCTCTGTAATAGTCCCCGTCTTCAGTACCATTATGGTTAAAAATCAAAAGTAGAACAGGTTAAAAGGCCAAAAGCTAATCTGGTATTAGCTCTGATCAAGAAAAGCATTTTATTTTCCATACCAACACTTTTTTAAAAAATGAAACATTTTCAGTTTGCTCAGCAACATTTGATTTTTCCAAAACAACCCAAAACTGGAAAGTTTTTGGTTTTCAACAAAACCTTGAAACTGTTCAAACTGCTCTGTTCAGCACTGATGGTGTATCCTGCTGACAGTACAGCCAGTGGTGCCACTAACCACTCTCTCTACAGCTATAATCAGACTTCATTCCAGTGTCCTCCGAGGAGATTCCTAGGGATAACCCCAGCTACCTGCAGTGGTGAATGTGGAGGGTTAGCTTCACAGCTGGGGCAAGTTTGCATAGATCAGTTGAAGTCAATAGATCTACACCAGCCAACAGTCTGACCTTCAGTCTTTAATGGACATCCCCTTCAGCAGCATTGATGGGCCTGCACCATTTTTAAAAATACAAAAAAGTTATAGTGAAGCAGTTCCCCATCCCATGCACAAAAGTCCTACATCCCAAGCCAACTTTCAAAATTAGAGGTTTAGCATGAAATCCTGGCCCCATTGAAATCAATGGCAAAACTCCCATTGACTTTTGGGGGGTGGGAAAGTGGGGAGGGTGTCAGTATTTCACCCCTTAGCGCCATATTCTGATCACATTAACCTTCTTGGCCAGCTTGTTACCAGATTTTCCCCTTACGTTGAGCTATGCTCATTTATTAGGGTTATTCTTCTGAGGGTTGGGGAGAGGGGTTCTGTAATTCTATCAATGTATATCACTTATGTTCTGATACAGAGCTCTACTTCTCCCTTCTGCAAGTTCCTTTCCAATAGAGCTATCTTGCAGGACCTACGTTTCCCTGGACTGGGTTCTTCCAGTCCCAGAACCAGGCGAACACACACACACACACAAACAAACAGAGCGTGTCTGAGAGGACCAGGTTAACCAGCACTCCCAAGCTGATCCCTTATATGTCCCTGGACTCAGGAGACTGGATCAAACAGCATCTCCAAGCTGTCTCCCTCATATGCCATGGGCACTGCACTGGGATACAGTATCCCTGAGCAATCTGGGTCAAGCAGCACTTCCAAGCAGCCATCCTCACATGCCCCAAGTTCAACACGTCCCTATCCCCAATTCATATTACAATTGTTCGTGTAGTAACCCACTTGATGAGCAAATCCCACAGGATTTTTGGGTGCTGCAGGGATCTTTAGCTTAGTTATGAGGAGTGTTGCTACAGCAAGAATGGAGAAGCCAAAAAACACCCACGAGAGAGAGTGAAGCAACCAGCTTAATGATTAATATTATTTATTGCCGGGTAATAACCACACAAAGGAATCCAAACGAACAAAACAGTTATAATATTAAATCTAACTTTTATAATCAAATTTAAATCAAGTTTAGAAAACTATAGCTGATCACACAAGTCGGGTCAGGTGGTTATATCTAGAGAGAGAGAGAGAGAGAGCTGGGTTCTCACCACTCCGTGAAGCTTGTATCGATCGGGGTTCCCAGGTGGTGGTGGTAGCTAAGGGTCTGGAGTGCTGGAGACAGGCAGAGCCCCCAGCATGATCAGTCAGGAGAAGATGAAGTCCCAGCTGAGTGTTGGATACAGGCATCATAGCACTTACTTGAGCCTGGGTAGGGGTTTTTTTAGGGAAAGAACAATGGTTCAAGGGACTATATCAAAGTTGTTTTGTTCAGGCTAGACCAGGGTGGGTAAACTATGGCCCATGGGCCACATCTGGCCCGTGGACCCTTCCTGACTGGCCCCTGAACTCCCGGCCAGGGAGGCTGCTCTAGCCCCTCCCCCACCTTTCCCCTCTCTCCCAGAGCCTCAGTTTTCCGCGCGGGCAGCACTGTAGCAGCGGAGCTGGCTCAGGAGGGTCCTGAGCTCCTGCCACTCTCAGCAGGTTACTCTCTCTGATTAGTTGTAGCTAAATTATCCCCCATATATTGTATGTATAGCTGGGGTTATTTTTTTTCCCAGTGTGCATTACTTTACATTTATCCACATTAAATTTCATTTGTTGTTTTGTTGCACAATCACTTAGTTTTGTGAGATCTTTTTGAAGTTCTTCACAGTTTGTTTTAGTCTTAACTATCTTGAGCAGTTTGGTATCATCTGAAACTTTCCCACCTCACTGTTTATCCCTTTCTCCAGATCATTTACGAATAAGTTGGATAGGATTGGGCTGAGAACCGACCCTTGGGAAACACCACTAGTTACCCCTCTTCATTCTGAAAATTTACCATTTATTCCTACCCTTTGTTCCCTGTCTTTTAACCAGTTCTCAGTCCATGAAAGGATCTTCCCTCTTATCCCATGGCAACTTAATTTACATAAGAGCCTTTGGTGAGGGACCTTGTCAAAGGCTTTCTGGAAATCTAAGTACACTATGTCCACTGAATCCCCTTTGTCCATGTTTGTTGACTCCTTCAAAGAACTCTAATAGATTAGTAAGCCTTGATTTCCCTTTACAGAAACCATGTTGACTTTTGCCCAACAATATATGTTCTTCTATGTGTCTGACAATTTTAGTCTTTGCTATTGACAAGTGGCCTCAACATGAAATAGCAAACGAAGGCCACACACGCAGACAATGAAAGTAACACACATTTTTTCTAGTTATGTGCAACATTGTATATAGTGTCCGTTGGCACAGTTCCCCATTGCAGGGTTGAATGCCACTCTCCTTCAGCAGAACCCCCCTGGGTGGACAGCAAAAGCAACACTGTCTTCACCACTTATGCAGTTTATGTCACCATATGCTAGCAGAAGCTAACGTAATTCATTGTCTTTAAGAAGACTGCGAATAAAAAAAATACAGCAGTGGATCTACAAAGAGAACAGTGCTTGAAGTTCCATAAGGAAAGATGGTTTTGTGGTAACCATACTGGATTATGATTTGGGAGAGCTGAATTCTATTCCTAACTCTGCCATAGACTTCTTGTATGACCTTGGGCAAGTCACCTCTATTCTTTAAACATAAGTTTCCCAATATGAAAAAGCAAAATTTCCCTACCTCAGAGCGAGATTTGCAAGGATAAGTTCATTAATGTTTGTGAGGTGCTCCACTACTACCTTCATGAACACCATAGAAAAGTCTATAAACACAACATTTGAAGGCCGCATTGCATGCTCAGAACAACTTTTTCACAAGTTCTAGCCAATTTTTCTAAGTGTAGTAAGGTGGATACATCACGTGTGTTAAATTTCATACTTCAAATCACAGCTGATTTTAAGCTAATTGTTGGAAGAAAAAATGTAGCATATTTTTAGAAGGGGAAGAGTATATTTTCATCTATGCTCTCAGTAACTTAAAAGCAGTTGGATTCAGCTTGCTTAAACTTTCACCAAAACAATCATTATTGGGACTGAGACAAAGCATGGAGCATTTCAGAATAAAAAGGCAAATGTTTTGGGAAGTTCTGATGTGTTGTGCAATAAGCGTGTATTACAACAGAGCAACCCTTACAACAGCATTTGCTACCTATGAGCAAAATAGGTAAGGGAGAGAAAATAATTATGTATAAGAATGTAAGTGAGAGACCATATATTTCCATACCAGTGGATATATTAATTAGACTTGAAGTCTGTTAGATTATACAATGGTGTGTTTTGTGAAGTTTCTGGTGTCATTTCTACAGCTAGCTATGATTAATATTTAAAAATAATATTTTTTCTAACCCTTTAAAAATTATTAGTAGATTCTAAAAGACAGAATTGCTTAGATATTTATTAGTGTCCTTGCATTTAGATTTTCTTGTACCAACTCAATAAATGGAAGCAACAACAACAAAAATCAAGGAGAGCCAAATAACCTTCACAGGGCATCTAACAAACTCAAGCTTCTGTCATGAAGATAGATACTGTTATACCATTTTATTATTAGGCACCTTCTTCTTGTTTAAGCCACCGCACATAATGGATGTGCCTGAATCAGGGCTGTAGAATGACAAGGGCTTCATCCCCCAAAAAACTCCACTTAGAGTGATCCAGTACAGAGGTCTACTGTGATTCCATGTGGGCAAAGAGTCTGCCTGCCTGGACTCCTCACAGAATCAGGGCCTAACTTAGCCGTTTATGTGGCCCACAGCAGAAGCAAAATTGACACACAGCCTGGATAACATGTTTTGGGGGATTTTTTTGCCAGGAAAATGAGTTGGCCAACTGACCTACGTGGTTACAATAATTAGGTTTCAGTGCTCAAGTTCAAGTACCTATAGATGTGACAATGGTTTTTGTGGATAATTCCAAGATTTGAGTGATGCAACCAAAATACAATAAAAGATGGGAAAAGGTAAAGATATAAAAAGGAAAAAATAATCATTAAATCCTATGAATGCGCTCACTGCATTACTTCACTTGCAATATCACTAAAAGCCAGCAGGCTGTGCCTGTGTACTAGTTTTAATTAAAAAAAACCCACTATTTGATAAAGCTATCATAAAGCTGCCTTTTCCCAGAAGCAACACAAAGGTAGTTTTAGCCCAAAACACTGTCACCTGCTTTTCCTTTGTTTTATTCAGATGTAAGAAGGAAACATAGGCTAAGGATCTTGCCCAATGACCATAAATTACTGTCATATACACAGAATGATACACACATATTTTATGTATATATAACACAGTCTCCCACATATTTAAACCTTTTACTTACAGATAACGTACATGCACAGATCAAAGAGTTCCCTTCATTTACATTCTTACAAAAATAAGCTGATGAGCAGTTACACTTTATGTCACCCAAGGACAGCGTAACTTAAAAAAATTGACAAGAAAAGAGGAAATAGAGAAGACTTAATTTTCCTTCATAACAGTGTAAGACAGGGATCTGGAGGGAGGATATGTTGCCTTTCTAAAATGAAATGAAATTTCCTTTATGCAGATCCCATCACCTTTTTTATTTTATTTTGGTAAAAAGAGCTGCCTGGCTGTGCTACATATATAAAAATGTAAACACATCCCATGTCTTTCAAAGGCGTTCACTTGGCATGAGGTGTGCTCCTTTAGGTACAGGTACCGCTGCCAGGTAAGGGGACTGTTTCAGCCAGGCCGTTCCAAAAAGTACATTCTCTACCAGAGTGCAAAGTGGTTTCCAAAATAGCCATTCACAGAAGCTTCCTGATTCTAAAAAAACAGGCTTCAAAATAATAATCCCCAAATAAATATGCCTATCTTAAGAACAGGCTGGGGTTTTTTTGTTTGTTTGTTTGTTTTGTTACTGTAAAGCAGCCAAGTTTGATTTTGAAAAAACAAACCAACCAATCTATTTCGGGGGGATCTGAGTTAAGAATTCCGTCTTGCATGTTTAATGCATAAATGCCAATGTAGGAGGCTAGTTCCCCCGGGCTACATGCATGTTATGTCTCCTAAAGATAGGAGGAATTACATGTGTGCATGCATGCACCAAGAGGGGGGAAAAAATAGTACTGAGCAGACTTATAGCACCTTAAATTTTAAACTACTGAACAAATATTAACTTAACTAGCTAGTAAGCATGGGACTGGGGCTCAGAAGATCTGGGTTATGTTCCTCACTCTGTCACTGGTCTACTGAGTGACTTTGGGCAAGTCATGTCATTGCTCTGTGCCTTAGTTTCCCTATCTGTAAAAAGAGAAGGGATACTGCCCTTTTGGTAAAGGGTTTTCAGATCTATTATTATTAAGCATGCATATAACTTTATTCATGTGAGTCATTCCATTGACTTCTCATGGGTAAAGTGACTCACCTGTGTAAGTGTCTGCAAGACTGGGTATTAATCAATCACCATATGAGGCAGACAAATGTTTATATATCTTCATTTTACAAAAGGAGGAAAGTGAAATGAGAAGGATAACATGTGAGGGCACCTACAGTAATCTGTTCAAGGCTGCACAATATCTAGGACAGAGTGAGCATTAGCACTCAGATGGTTCCTAAATTAATACAAAATGCCTGTATTGGAGAAAAATTACCCCTGTGCAGATGGCCCACCAAAAAGGCTCACATTCACTTAACTCCTCAAAATAGGGTCTATGTGGGATATTAGTGGTACATTAACTTGGTAGTGTCCCTTTGCAGGTGGGAAATTTCACTCTAACACTAGACCCTTCTGTTTAAAGGCTGGGCACATGTAAAAAAGAAAGCAAGATTTCTAATTTTAGTCAATTGGAGCAGAGTAAAATGCTGAATTTACTGAGAGTTCAAGGAAATCATGACTGACATTTTAAAATGTATGTTCTTTCTACATGTCCCACATAAAACAGGAAATACCACTTTGGCCCTACCACTAGAAGAAAGCCACTCCATTTCCTGTTATTAGAGTTTAGCTATTCTCATAAATGACACATATTGCCATTGAAATCAGTCACTCTTGAGCCACAGAAAAATTTTCCCATATAATACAGGGAGACTCCTCCTGTGGAAATGCCTTACATTTAGAGATGGATTTTATCAAAGATTAAGATGATATACCAAATATACAATATTATATACACACCCATGCCCATATATGTAGACCTTATACCCAGCCAATAAACTGCATTAATCTTCCACATTGATTTATCTGAACTCTGCCCATTAACTTCCCCCATCAGCATTAATTCCAAAACTCTGAGTCGATTTAAATCTGCTCCATTACCACACACACACACATATATACACACTTCAACAATTTGCCACAAAAACATTCCCTTCCCCCCAAAATGGTTGGATCCCCCCACCCAATGACATTTGTCTGAAGCACAAGGCAGTCACCATTCAGTCCTGGACCAATGACAACTTTTCCATTCACTCTCTGGTGAAATCATTACAGCTAGAAATGGTGCTCTGGGATTCTCTCCCATCTCATTGAATTATAGCATTCATGTCCTGTCCTTGTAGCTCCTGAGTTCTAGATCACTGAAATAGAGAGACATCCCTGATTTACAGAAAAGGTATTAAAAATGGATTTTAGAAATGACTAAAATGGTTAAGTTCTACTTTTCCAATCACTCCAAGGCCTGTACAGCTGGACTCCCTGTACTAATGTAGAGTTGGGCCTTACAGACAAAAGAATAATAATGAAGCTTTTTATTTTCTCTCTCTCTTGCACACACACACTGAATTCTAAAACATTTCTAAGTTCTCCTGAATAATATGTGGAACACCGCACAGGGGTGCAGTAATATCATCATGGCACCCATTTAGGATCCCAGGTATAATTCCCTGGGTACTTCGCATTTTAGAGTAATGCTGTCATTCCAAATTCATGCCCAAAACCTTCTATACAAACACAATTGACTGCAAACACCACTAAGCGGAGAACATGGTCCTCAATGCTCTCTTGTATGGATGTGATTAACAGTTGTGTATGTCTGTTTACATAGGATTCATCCCTTCCTGTATCTCCTCTCATTCTGAGAAATTTGAGATTTTTGAGCTGATTTTGCTGTAATTATTTCAGCATCAGATGGTAGAGTTATTCATCAGTTAAGAAGATTGGAATGTTTTCCCTGAATGAAAAATATGTCCTTTTATTCTGATGCTATCTTCACTTCACATTCTCCATGATTTCCATTTCCTTCATGTCTGGGAGGCCTCAAAACCATCTGAAGAGGCAGGAGACGAGTTCTGATTGCTGCACTTATAGAAACAGTAAATTTGCTTTCCAGACACAGGAGGTTTTTTGCCTGAAATATTAGCTACATTAAAGTTACCCTGTGCTGAGAATTCTCTGTTCTATTTTAAGTAAGAGTGATGTGACCCACCCTCTGCTAATTGCGGAAAATTCAATAGTTCAAAAATCTATTGGCCAGCTAACAGGGCAGTATTCCAAAATTATTTCAAGCTACACAACCCTGTTACAACCAATTGTAATGCATTCATCAATCCAAGGACATTGTTACATCGCCTTACACATTATACAGACATAGTCTAGGGCAGTGGTTCCCAAACTTTAATAAACTGTGAACCCCTTTCACTAAAATGTCAAGTCTCACAAACTCCGCTTCTAAAAAAGAATATTTCCAGGGATTTTCTCCTTTACCTGAGTATAAATTATAAAAGCAGTGATCCTGATGATATAAAATTTGTTTTTATGACATGCTTATTACACACTATTTCTTATTATTATTTATCATTACAGTATTTCTATTACATTATGAAAACAGCAACACTCTTCCAAGATCTCACTTTTGTAGCTTGTATCACTTTGAATAAGCCTGTTAAAAGACAGGGCTCCTATGTTTCATCAAGGAGTATGAGATGTGAAACAGCATGAAGGTATTTAAGAAGCCAATTCAAAGAGTTCCTCCTACACAAGCATTCAGGTCTTGAGCAGTCCAGGCAAACAACACACGTAACAACAAAGCTTAAACTTGTTCTTCATAATAATTTTAAAAACACTAACTGCCCATTTAATTTTAAAAACAGCAAAAATTATCCACCCCCCTTTACATTTCTTATAAGAAGTCGAAGTTTAAATCTCCTCAGTGTGATCGATATGCTTGCTTTGATCTGATTAGCTCTTGGAAGTCCAGGGGCTGCTAGGGACAGCTCTGTCCACCATTAGGAAATTTTTTCACAAGAACCCCCTGTAGCATTTCACGAACCCCAGTCTGGGAACCACTAGTCTAGGGTGATCAGGCAGCAAATGTGAAAAATTGGGAGAGGGGATGGGAAATAATAGGAGCCTATATAAGAAAAAGACCCAAAAATTGGGACCGTCTCTATAAAATCAGGACACTTTAAGACATACACACATCTACAAATACACACATGCGTATGCATGCATTCACACAGAGTAAGAGAATATGAATCATTGGACCAAACTGTGCTCTCATTTGCACAGTGTAAATCTATTTCAAACCCTGGAGTTACTCCAGCTTTGCAAGGGTCTGAGGGCTCATCACTGTGGCTGCTGATTGCTCTGGCCCTGGTTCATGTGGGAAGTGAAGGTGTTTAAAGTTAAGCACATGGGAAATCAGCAACTTGCAAGACCAACCCCTAAATGACTGAAATTTGCCTTCATTTGTTGATTGATTGTTTAGCCCCAACAACAGGTTTAAATTTGAGATGGACCCCGGAGATTAATTCCCAAGTTGGTACCTCTGAGCATGAGGATACCACAAATAGGTTAAGTAATTATTTGATCTAATGCCAAATACGTGGGAGAGATCCCTCTTCATTTCCACATCTAACCGTATAGTTCTCATTTGGGGAACTATATCCAGGTGTCAGACAATTGGATTTTCCCACCTCCTAGAGGTTTTGCTGGAAATGATGCCACTCCATTTGCTGTTGTTAGAGTTTAGTTTTTCTCATAAATGACACATTCTGCCATTTCAGTTGGTTACTCTTGAGTCACACAAAAAATCTTCCTGTATAGTGCAGGGAGACTCCTCCTGTGGAAATGCCTTACATTTAGAGATGGAATTTATCAAAAATTAAGTTGGTATACCAAATACACAGTATTATATACACACCTATGCCCATATATGTAGGCCTGTTACCCATGCAATAAACTACATTCATCTTCCACATCTGACAGACTTACCTACACTTCTCCAATCAGGATTGATTCCAAAACTCTGAGTAGAATTAAATCAGCTCCATTACCACACACATATAGTTCAACAATCTACTACAAAAGTTTCCTTTCCCCCTAAATGGTAGGATTTCCCTCCACCACCCAAAAATGACATTTGTCTGCAGCACAAGGCTGTTGCCATTCAGTCCTGGACCAATGGCAACTTTACAGTCCATGTTCTGATGAAATCATTACAGCTAGTTAAAAAAAAAACATGTTACACATTAAAAAATATATACATAGATAAGTCAGCCATGAGTCGCTAATTAGTAGATAAATGTCTCTTTCTTTACTGGAATCTGTACTGCTATAAAGCCAATAATTTAATTCTCACTCTCAGATATATGCTAATCATTTATATTTACATTATTTGTTTTACTCCTGAATACATGTACACATGGGTTCTCTTATAGGTAAAATCCACTCCTACGCAGAGGCCTAGTCACAACTTATGTCCCACTTAACAATATATATAAAATGTGCAACAAATTTCTACATCATCTTTATATTTTTCCATGGCTTTGGCCAAGTTACTAGACTGAAGTCCAGCAGTTTGGTGTCACTTTCCCAGTGAAAAGCAGCGCTAAACTCAGCAGATCAGGCCCCTAAAGGGACTCTCCTGGACAGATATATCCTTGAGTGGTGCAGAACTCCTGTATGGCTCCCACACCAATTACTCTGGCTCTCAGTGTAGACTGTGTGGCTAGGGCCAAGGTCTACTATTTGGAGCATCCATAGACCTGTCAGCCATATGGACCCTTGGGGCCATTGGCAGCTGATGAAGGTGAAAGGATCCTGAGACTGTGGCCTGGTACAGAGCAGCCCCAGAATCAGGAAGTCCAAAGGGCACTGCACCAAGAACTCTATGCCTACAAGTGAAGATCCATCCCTTCAAACTTTAGTCACATCGTTTATTTTAAGGCTTTTTAAAAAATGTACTTATTGTCTAAAATCTTGACAATTGATTTTTTTTAAGAAACAAGAGGAAATATTCCAAGTAGGAGTGAAAATATTGGTTTCGCATAATTTGTTTGTTGTGTAATGGGCACACATTTTACAAAACAACAGATGATAAACTTTAAGGAACAAATTCTTACCAGGATAATAAATATCACTAAAAAAATCTGAATTTTGTTGTTCATTAGGGACAACTGAAAAAAATATGCTTGAAATCTAAAAACATAATGAGGAATTCCTTAATTTTAAGTTCCTGATGTATTTTACAGCTTTGGCAGCATAATGTCAGTGCGCAACTGTCAAAAGAAAAAACCTTCAGTATTATTATTTAACACAAGTAAATCTATACACACACACACACACATACAAACAAACCTTCATCATGTTATAGTAAAGGTTGCTAAGTGCAACTCAAGAGAATGGTCTGGATGGCAAAGGCTGGTGTTACATCTATTTATGTCACTTAGCTTGTGGCTTCCTTAGTTTAGGAGGTTTCATTAAAAGATACTGTGGTTTTATTTTTAACAGATGTGCCAGTGATTGTTTCAGTTTCTTTCTCTGATTCCTGTACTAGTTCTTACCATCCACTTCCAGTCCCCAGTCAGTCCTTGTTCTCTATTATTGTTTAACACAAGCAAATCTACATAAACACACACACACAGAGAGAGAGAGAGAGAGAGAGAGAGAGAGAGAGAGAGAGACTACAGCTCTCCACAGTCCAATACTAATGCTGACTCAACAACGAGTCCCGCTCCCTAGTTCCAGTCCTGAGGCAGCGCTGGTATCCCAAATCCACCCCTGCTTCTGAGCCACAGTACCCAATCACCTCCTGTGTCTCCCCATCCCTCAGCCCACACTTCTCCCGCTAATATCTGCAAAAGGGAAAACCTGCTTCACAGGAACTTACACAATCCACCCAGGCAGGACTCTCTGCAATCAAACTTAAGTAGATTTACCAGCTGCCATCAGAGCTTCTCTTCTTCCTGGCTTCCTCCTGCATTCATTTCCCACATCAAACCCATCTCTAATGATCCAACATTTCCTGCATGTTCTGGGATACAGCTAAAGTGTTTAGATCTCAAAACATGAATTGCTTAGTAATGAAATATTTCCAGGCAATTAAAACTAATTGCTAAGTAGAGGAGAGCCAATTTGTTCCAGGGAAGATGGTTAATATTTGTTTTCATAATCAAAATTCTAATAACCCACACTATGCACACAGGGAGGTCAATATCTGCACAGGTCTGATTTTTGGCATTTATAGTGTATTCTGCTTCAAAGCTAGATGAGTCCAAAACCTCTTGAGAATATCTTTACACGTTGGCTAACTGGAGTATATCCTTCACAACAGAGTATTTGGGTGTATATCTTTAAATGCTAGTTCCTGTGATGGGGATCCATCATTTATGAGGAGGATTATTTCTTAAAACTCAGTGACTTTACAAAGTCATATATGCTGAAATGTGCAAACCAAACTATACTGCACATGGCCCATTTGGAGTTCAAACACGTATCCTACGCTGAGAAACCTAAGGCTGAAAATTATGACGCATTGCAGCAAAAAAATGTAAGTGTTAATTTTTGACTAACTAGCATGTTAATCAAAACTATGCCACCTAGGGTTAAGAAATTTTATCGAAAAATATTTTCCTACCCTAGAATATACAGTGAAATTTTCAACCAAATCTCACACCGAAATCAAAAAGTAGAAGCAAGGTAGTCAAAATAAAGCTTACAATGCAACTCCCAATGTGTCCGTAACTTTGGAATTATATGAATAATATAAATTTATATTAATTATATTTGGGTATGAAGACTGAGCAGGCATGCCTCTTGAAATCAACAAACTCATCTATAATGTGGTCCTTTTTACAGTAGGAAATGTACAGTACATAAATATATAAATACAAATATATACAGAAAATGGTCACACATTCACGTAAGCCATAAAGTGACACATATTAAAAAGATAAGCAACTACGTTCTATATGTTTGGATCTGCCCAGCTCCACCCCTGCCTGCTGAGTGTCCTTGGGCAAGTCACTGCCATTCTGTGCCTCAGTTTCCCACTCTGTAAAATGGGAATAATATACGGACCTCCTTCATAAAGCATTTTGTGTTCTATTGATTAAAAGCGCTGTATAAGGTCTATTATTATGACTATGAATTCAAGATAACCTTGTTCTTTACATATTCACTACTGTCAAAAATATGTAAGCAGAAATTTGTCCTTTACTGAGTCCTATATTCCATAAGAAAAGTTGAAACTTGATGAGACAGAATTTCCGCATTGCAGAACAAATTTATTTGTCACCAAAACATATTAAGGGACCCCCTCGAGATGATGTAGGAAAACAGCATCTTGATCTTGTCCATACACAGCTGGGAAATGTTTATGGTGTCCATTGACTGGGTGCCTTGGAAATATTTAAAATTCAGATTTATGTGTAATAATTATCCTACTTGCCACCGTTTCATGGTAATGCAGTCAAAACAAGTGTAAGTAGAAATAAAAGTTCTTATCTGTAGTTATCTTGAAGAGACAAGTGATAGGAGAGAGGATTGTATCCTGTTAGCATTATCATAGCTTTAAAAAAGTTCCTTCCATCAATAGGTTACATGAATAAAAAGTATGTACATTCTTTTGTGACTTTCAGGTCTGTGTGTGCTCAGTTTACCTCTGATGAAAGATCAGCCATTCTTGAATGTCAATCCATTTCCTCTCTGCTTCAGATAATGTTTGCCTCAGACATGTACCCAGAGGGGGCATCTTTTTTTAATTTGGGGGTTCCATTTTATTGGCATGAAATGAGTTTGGAGAGAGGAAATAATGCTTTGGAGAATGGGTTGTTTTCCTTTTAAAAGGAAAGAGATAAGCACTTGGAAAAAACAAAACCTGAAACGGTAGTAGCTTAAAGCATCAGTAGGTAAAGAGGGACAGGGAGGAATCCCGTCATTTACTGCAGGTTCCACTCTCCTCAGCTTGCATTTTCAATTAAAGAAAGGTGGTGGATTCATCTATGGCTCTTTGCTATTCCCTTCCGGCACAGCCAGGGCATCCTGCTGTTGATAGATCTCTTGGACCAACATGGTATTTGTATTCTTCCATTCTCTATACTTCCTTGCTGTCAGCTCAGGATCCTCCAGCAACTGGTTAATCATGGCCAGGTCATGCTCTTTACACTAGAAAAAAATCAAGAGAGTTAATAAATATATATTTTTCCATACAAACTGTACACCATATTTTCCTTAATAAAAACTGTATGAACATAAAGCTGGCAAATTTCCCCATCTTGGCAACATGATTCCCTTTTTGAGTATGGGGATTTTAAAACATGGCCAACAGCAAAAGTTTCTTCCAATTGAAGTTACGGTTCTACTTATACCTGGATATTTAAAATATCCAGATTTTTCACATAACCTTTGCACAAAAGCTGAAGAGAAGAGTTACATGAAGAACTGATCACTTTTCACATCATTTCACAAAAATGCTAAATTAAAAAAAAAAAAACGGTAGCGGCAGCAATTACTGCAATTCAGACACAGCTTTTGACCTTCAAAAAAAACATTCCCTTGCCACATTGTAAATATCCCTACTTTAAGTACTAGACATATTCAATTTAGATGTAATCCACACTCACATAGGGTAGCTATCTGTCCCACATATGGAGGTTTACAAGGCTGCTACTACTTTTAAGTTAATAAACCCAGTTACTTTAGCTCAATGCAGAGGCTCACATTTTTAGGCCCACATATCTCAGCTTCAGTCCTCACAGAGGATGTGAGCAGACACATCAGAACATGGAGAATATACACCTCAAGGTGGACAGGGATGATGTCCCTAGCCTCTTGTTTGCCAGAAGCTGAGAATGGGTAACAGGGGGATAGATCACTTGATGATTACCTGCTCTGTTCATTCCCTCTAGGGCACCTGGCATTGGCCACTGTTGGAAGACAGGATACTCAACTAGATGGAACTTTGGTCTGACCCAGTATAGCCATTCTTATGTTCTCTATTGCAGACCTCCATTTTCAGGTCTACAGTATCTTACTATTCTTTTAGTGTGTCCCAGGCATACAGGACTCCTCCAAATGGTAACACTGGATTTCATCTATGGAGACATAGACTTCAACAAAATGTTCTTAGTAATTCTAGGGTGAGGATAAAGGGATCTGAACTGAAATGGTTCTCCACCAACCATCATTTACCTATTCCATCTCCCGGCAGAAGCCTCTGTTGAGTGGCCAATTCTCTCGGGCAGATGCCCCGAGCAGGCCTCTGCTCTTAAACAGCCCCAGGAGATGCAATTGTAGTATTGTAATAAAAAGGGATAAGCAAGCACCCATTCTGGCTAGAAAAAAATAATAAAAATAATGTACGTAGTTTGTCCACTGCTCATCTCCCTCCAGTGGATGTGAGGCAGCAGACCCCTCTAGTGGCCTATGTCAAGCACCTCTAGTCAGCCTCAGGCAAGAGTCATTACAGAAGAGAGGCAAAAGTAAGACAGATAAGGTTTGAAGGTCAGAGCTAGGAGGATGAGACAGAGAGTAAGTAGGGAAGTAAAGGCAGGTAAAAGGGCCCAGTACTATGACTCCAAGTATTATGCACAATAGTGGTCCTGACCCATAGCCTCAACAACTTTCCCAGAAGGCCTGACCTCTGTGATCTGTGATTCTTGAACCAACTGGAACTGGACATCTTGTTAAAAAGGCAGATTACTCACGTTCAACCCTATGTCTAGCTGGCAACCTTTGTAAGAGGACAGCAAAAGGCACAGGACAGAGAAACGAAGACAGGTGCTGCTAACATAGAAGAGGGATTTCTTTTTTCCCCAGTGGGGAAATTTTCTTACTTTGTGGATATTTCTTCCATATCTCTGGAGAAAAAGACTAATTTCCCTTATTAATTTAGCATGTGAAACATTCTGCACAGAGCTTCCCTCTCTTCCTAGCCATCCAAAGTATGTTTTGCTAATGATATACTATGGCAGCAGCAATGATTCATGTGGAGTAGCAAGTCCAAACTAAGAATTCCAGTCAGCCTTGGTATGTTCATAAATCACTCTGCCTTAAGCTGATAAAGGTTTAGTCAAAGCACAACATATATGGATCAGATGCAAGACTTCCCTGAGTTCTGTATTTCCAATAGATCATGCAGGGTTAATTATGTCCTGTTTCATATAATATTAAAAAGAAAGTACTTTAAAAGCATACTTTTCTACTGATGCACAGTTTGGCCTTTTTCTTAGTATGGGAATGTGCCTTTCACACCAATTAATGTAAACACCATTGCTTAAGGAATTCTATTTCTCTCTGTGTGAAATTCTCTAATGCCATATATATCTTGTCAACACTCCAACTTCTCGGTTTGAATAAAGCAAAACCCATATTTTCTGCATTAAGAAAAGCATCCAAGAAAATGATCTTTCCATACTCAACTAGTGTTAGACCAAAAAAAAAAAAGTCTGAAGTTATAAAGAGTGCTAACCACAGTCAGGTCCATAATTTACTCATATATTTACCCAGAGGGATGGGAATCCCTTTAGGAAATAAACAAAAACTCTAATAGCACTAAAGCTTTCATCCTCAACTCATCATTATTCTAATCTGAAGATTTAACACTAACATGTGAACTACCAATCCACTGGGCACTAAGCGGTTCTATTCTTTCCTTTATTGGTGATACACATTACAGAGGAAAAACCATGTAACATTTTTCTGTCTCTCAGTTTCCTCGCCTGTAAAATGTGGATACTATTTATCTATCTTACAAGCGTGTGATGGGGCTTACTTCGTTAATGATGAGATCCTCAGGCAGCAAATGCTATAGAAGAATGGATTATCAGAACAGCTGGTTTGGCATTCTTACCAGTGAGAAATCTCTTTATAAATTTCTCCTGAGTAGACATGACTTAAAGCTAAGTGAAAACAACTGAAGTAACATACTCAGTTCTTACTTCTAGTGACAAAAAACGCCAGAATATGGGGAAGGCAATTTTTTTTAATTCCAACATGAAAGCAGGATGCCTGTGTTATTAAGACTATTTTAGTTCCAGAAGGCTCTTAAAATAACTTTAGCACATCCTGTGCATTCTGCAGTAATCCCTTGGCTTAAGGAATACTTTCTTGGCTAAGAGTCATTTGTTTGTCCATTTCCAGCAGTGTACAGTAGACTCTCAGTTATCCAGGATGATAGGGAAAAAATTAATTCTGGTTAATAAAATCCTGGATAATCACCATCCATAGGAAATATGGGAAGTGGGGGTTGGTTCACCAGCTACCCTGCGCCGGGGGGGGGGGGGTGTTGGTTCACTGGGTGCCCTGCGCCCTGGTGGGGGTTGTTTTTTTTTTGTGCTTGGGGTGGCAACAAAGCCAGAGCCAGCCCTGCGATGTACACACATTTTTTTTTGAAATCCTGATTAATCCACAACCCGATTAACTCAATCCTGGATAATCGAGAATCTACTGTACTTTATCTGCTCTCCCTCCTTCGAGGCTGCCCCATTCAGTGCACTCACCAAACGCTCAGTGAGTGTGTGAATTTTACAACTGCCTACAATATGATCTCTTATAAATTCCTGACACTTTCTCCAATCAGACTGGAATTACAGCAAGAACTGAACTATTGCTTTTGCTTCCACTTTCAAATATAGCCGCAAAACACAGAGACAGGAGAAAGTGAAATATTATTTCAAAGACTTAACTGAACAACATTCACTTTGAGATTTGGGTGAAGTTTAGGATTGTTTCTTTTTCAGTACAAACTGTTTTTCCTCTTTTTAGGCTGGAACTTTACCCCTTGTGACACCTCACCTTTAATGTGCTATTCAGCATTCGGATTTGGTGGAGTTTCTCATTCATGGAGGGGTTTTTGCTCCGTTTGGCGAAGGACTTTCTAAGCTCTTTTTTGGTTGAAGGTCGACGGTCCCCGATGGGAGACAAACTTGCTTGTTCTAATGACTTGTAGAGTCGCTCCATTTCATCTTCAGAGTTTTTTGCCTGTTCTATGAAGAAAAGAACAATAATAAATAAGATAAAAGCGCAACTATGACAGCAAGTAATGCTGGATTCAATTAACAGGTTTTTAACAAAGTTAAAGTGACTTTATTTCAAAATAAAAATAGATGGCAATTTTTCAGTAACATATATATGACCAAAAAAAAGTGCTGGTATTGATACTTCCAGCTTCTGTCTCAACAATGACGTGTCTACTTCTTGAAGTGAAGGGCTATTTTGTGTTCTGAATGTCTTTATTATGTAACTCTGAACAAGTGTTAACAACGTTCACTTTGAACAAAAAGAAGTTTTGATAGAATCTACTCTCATTAAGCTTTTCCCTTCACTCCAAACACTGTTCATCACCTTGAACACTTGCTCCACTGGTTTCTCTCTGTTGCTAGAAAACACAGAGAACATTCTGCTTAGTACAGCAGCATATCTTCAATTAACATTCTGTAGTTTTTAAACACACAACCAAAAATATTTTGATTGAGGGAATAAAAAATGGGACATTTCTGGAGTCATGAAAGAAGTTTCCAAGATGTGGGACAATGTACGAACAACTAGGACATATGGTCACATTACATATAGTTGCCAAATTTCATACACTGACTGGACAGAATTCCTCATGGAACTTTCACAATGAATCCTTGTTTAAGACTCTCAATTATTCCTTTCAGTCTGACCATTTTTTAGTTGCAGCACCATCTCTCTAGATGGGGACATTTGAGAGAAGGAGAGGACAGCTGGGAATTGAGCAGAAAGATAGGACAAAAGCAGCCTTGGATAAAAGATACATTTTTAAAGACACTATTTAATATGAAGGCAAAGCAATGAATATTGTGAAGATTAAGAAAAAGTAGGGCTGTCACTTAAATTGCAGTTAACTCACACGATTAACTCAAAAAATTAATTGCAATTTAAAAAATTAATTGCAATTTTAATTGCACTGTTAAACAGAACATCAATCGAAATGTATTAAATATTTTGGATGTTTTTCTATATTTTCAAATGTATTCATTTCAATTACAACACAGAATACAAGTGTACAGTGCTCACTTCATATTTTTATTACAGATATTTGCACTGTAAAAATGATAAAAGAAACAGTATTTTTCAATTCACCTCATACAAATATTGTAGTGTAATCTCTTTATCATGAAAGTGCAATTTACAAATTTTGTTACATAATTGCATTCAAAAACAAAGCAATTTAAAATGTTAACACCTACAAGTCCACTCAGTCATACTTCTTGAAGAGCCAACTGCTAAGAGAAACAAGTTTGTTTACATTTACGGGAAATAGTGCTGCCTGATTCTTATTCACGTCACCTGAAAGTGAGACTGGCATTGCAAGCTATTTACGGGCCAGATATGCTAAACATTCATATGTCCCTTCATGCTTTAGCCACAATTCCAGAGGACATGCTTCCATTCTGATGATGCTCATGAAAAAAACAACGTATTGTTAGCATTTGTGACTGAACTGCTTGGGGGAGAATTGTATGTCCCCTGCTCTGTGTTCTACCCACATTCTACAATATATTTCATGTTATAGCAGTCTCAGATGATGACCCAGAGCATGTCGTTTGTTTTAAGAACACCTTCACTGCAGATTTGACAAAGCACAAAGAAGGTAGCAATGTGAGATTTCTAAAGATAGCTACAGCACTTGACCCAAGATTTAAGAATCTGAGGTGCCTTTCAAAATCTGAGAGGGCTGGGGTGTAGCGCGCTTTCAGAAGTCTTAAAAGAGCAACACCCCAATGCAGAAATTACAGAACTCGAACCACCAAAAAAGAAAATCAACCTTCTGTTGGTGACATCTGACTCAGATGATGAAAATGAACATGCATTGGTCTGCACTGCTTTGGATCGTTATAGAAAAGAATTCATCATCATCACGGATGAATGTCCTCTAGAATGATGGTTGAAACATGAAGGACACATGAATCTTTAGCATATTTGGCATGTAAATATCTAGCAACGCTGGCTACAACAGTGCCATGTGAATGCCTGTTCTCACTTTCAGGTGACATTGTAAACAAGAAGTGGGCAGCATTGTCTCCTGCAAATGTAAACAAACCTGTTTGTCTGAGTGACTGAGTGGACTTGTAGGCACTAAAGTTTTACATTGTTTTATTTTTGAATGCAGGTTTTTTTTGTACATAACTCTACATTTGTAAGTTCAACTTTCATTATAAAGAGATTGCAGTACAGTACTTGTATTAAGTGAATTGAAATATACCATTTCTTTTATTTTTACAGTGCAAATATTTATAATAAGAAATAAATATAAAGTGAGCACCATATACTTTGTATTCTGTGTTGTAACTGAAATCAATACATTTGAAATGTGGAAAACATCCAAAAGTATTTATATAAATGGTACTCTATTGCTGTTTAACAGCACAATTAATCACTTAATTTTTAAGCACTTAACAGCCCCAGTAAAAAGGCATTTTCAATATGGGAATCTTGACTGTAGGATTCATTTTGCTGCTGCTCTGACAAGGCCAGAGATTTTTGGTCATCAGCTCATACCACAAGCTACACATTTTAGGCTCATCTAGCCCACACAATCTTTCAGAAAAAAGGCCTGAGTTTATTGTCTCTTTCAGTGATATTGTGTCTTTTAGCTGGCAGTGGTATAACATTCAACTTTATTTCACTGCTTTAAAAAAAATGAGCACTTATGCGCCAACTGAATTTTGTTGATCAAAATGTTTTATAAACTGAAGTAAATTAAAAAGTGAAATTAATCCTTCCCTTTCATCCTACCAAACTGTCTTTTCTTGTCTGAAGGAACAGGTGCAACCCATCTTCCCCCCACCATACACACCACTCTTTCTCTTTCCTATATACAAAAGAGCTTTCACATTATGACTACCCTTACCTCTCCAAGGAAAGGATTAATTAATACTGCCACAGTGATCCATCTTCTTGGATCTCCACAATAAGTGTCTTAAGGAAAAGATAAATGGAAGCCACAGCTGTGTCACAAGCTACTTTTATAAGCCTACGTTGTACAGGTTCTTGAGCAGGGGTTCTCAAACTGGGAGTCGCGACCCACCAGGGGGACGCAGGGTGATTCCTGGGGGGTTGTGAGCTCCCGCTGCATTCAGTGGCAGTTCGGCAGACGCTCAGAGTGCAGGAGCGTGTCCACCGAAAAACCGCCAGGCGGAACACTTCCACTTTTGGCAGCATTTAGACAGACACACAGGGAAGCGCTGTGAGTCCGCTGAAATACCGCCGAAACTGGAAGTGTTCTGTTCGGCAGCTTTTCGGCGGACATACCCCAGGGACCGCAGTGCTCGCTGAAAAGAAAAAAGGGGTCTCAAAGTTAGAAGGTTTGAGAACCCCTGTTCTTGAGTGATTCTTGCCATTAGGGGGCCGCACTAGGGGAGGTCAAAGAGTAGGCTAAGAGCCAAGATTTGGTCCTAAAAATATCTTCGCAAGGTTTTCTTACAGCATCACGACCATAATGTCTAAAGACGTCATCCTGTATCCACTGAAGTGAATGGGAATCTTTCCATTGACTTCAATGGGCAGTGGCTCAGGCTCAAAATGCCGAAGTAGTATAAAAGATCATACCCTCAGTCTAGAAAATGTTGGTCTCTTTCCCCCTCTTCATAATGCTTTTTAAAACCCTTTGGCTACAGTAAGGAAACTTTAGCTGTATGGTATATTGCACATATTTGTGTTTCCAGTGCTCAAGGCATGTGTGGATTATCAGGCATTTTCATATTACTCTGCAAATATAAACAGACTGACTGTACCTTGACTAGAACTAAATATAGCTTATGGCTTTGATACAATATTGGGGTGGGGGAAGCTTGTATATTTAACAAGCTACAGGAAACAGAAAAAAATGCACAAGCTAGGTATAATACACGGCAGTAAAGATTTCCTGAAAATTGCTGGCTCACACTGTTTACTTTGGAAGATGCAGCTGCATTTGGTTCAAAAGTGGATTTCTACTCATGGTGCGGTTGGTTTTGCTGGTAACATCACACATTGACATTCAGTTTCAGAGTGATGTTAACAATTACCAGGTGTACAAGCAACTCAGGAGAAAAAATAAAATTTAACTTTATTTTATTAGCTTCATGCACAGCCCAAAACACACTAATTAGGGAGTAGGGGTCAAAAAGAACCAGATATATTCATGGAGGATCAGTCCATCAATGGCTGTTAGCCAGGATGGGTTGGGATGCAACACCCTGTTCTGAGTGTTCCTAAAGCTCTGACTGCTAGGAACTGGGAATGGGTGACAAGGGATGGATCACTTGACTATTGTCTGTTCTGTTCATTACCTCTGAAGCACCTGGCACTGGCCACTGCCAGAAGACAGGATACTGGTCTAGATGGACCATTGGTCTGACCCAATATGGCCTCTCTTATGTTCTTACATAAGACTTTCTTTTGGAGCTACTCAATAATGATCACCAACGCAGTACAGGAGCCACTGAGGAGCATGAGATATGCCATACATGAACACACCTCTTCTCAGTTATACATGCTGACATCTCAGAGCAAAATTACTATTCTTAATAATAATAAATAAAATAATAATAATAATAATCAGGGTATTTTATGTGGCAACACAGAGCACTAATTCCTCGGCCACCCAACCAATTTTCAAACTCTTTTTGATCAATTCCCTTTTCCATTGCCTCCACAAAACAATCCAATTGGAACGATTCTCAACTTGCTGCTAAAACACTCACACAGTCGAAGGCCAAAACCTTATCTCAAAGCCTATATGACAATGAGCTGAGAAAAATTCACATTTAATTAAATCACTTCATCAATTCGGAGAGGTTAAGGTCAGAAAGGACCATTATATCATCTAGTCTAGCCTCCTAAATCTCACAGGCCATTAAATGTCACTCATTTACCACTCCACTGAGCCCAATAACTTGTGTTCTCATCCTACCTGCCTATATTCTCAATTTAAACCTTAAGATACAAGAAGGGAGGATTTTCTTAAGGCCAAAAACTCCACACAGCAGCTCCCACGTAACTCCATACAGTTGCTCCCAAGTGATGAGCACTTCAAAGAACAGATGTTCCAATTTTATAGAGACAATCCCAATATTCAGGGCTTTGTCTTATATAGGTGCCTATTACCACCATCCCTCATCCCAATTTTTCACACTTGCTATCTGGTCACCCTAGACCAGAATTTTGAATTCTACTTCCAAAGCCTTTCAAAACTTCAGAATTAAAGATTATTTTTTCCAAAACAGGTGAGTCAGAGTCAGTAGATTTTACATGGAATGTTAAAATACAATGTTGTTTTGCTCAGATGAATAAAAGTAGCAACAGTGTAGAATCTAAATGGAATTTTAGGAAATAGTTTAAAACAGAGTTCTGTTGACCATGGTATTTGGAGCTGTAACCAAGAAGAAGAGTTGCCACCGGAACAGTTAAAAATAACTAAGTAAATACATTTCTAATATTTCTCTTTTGTAAACAAATCTTGTTGTTATCAGTAGATAACATGCCTGTCTATATATTTCAGATTTGACTCCTGCCTGGCTTGTAGCTCTGACCTCAGCAGCTGCCTTTTGAGCTCCCCTTCCCCAGAAGCAAAGTCCAACCCTTTGTGGTGTTGAAGGTTTTACTCAATACTTCCTATTCAGCGTTATACAATTGCAAATGTCAGAGGTAATCCTGGTGACTATAAATGGCAAAGAAGCTGTCCACAAGACACTCACTTTTCAGATGTGGTCCACGCCTTTGAATGCCTCATTTTAATATGTCAGTTAGGTGTTTTAATAAATCCAATAAAGACTGTGATAATAAAAAATACTTAGCATTTGGACAATGCTTATCAGCTTTGAAGTGTTTCACAAGCCCTTTGTCATGTCAGAAAACAAGATGACACTAATTGTAGTTTTGTTCCCATAAAAATATTAAGGAAAAAATTAAGGTTGGATGGTTGAGATAAAGTAAGCACTGACCCAAACTTGACCTGGAACTGAACTTTTTCTGAGGTTCAAATCAGAGGTGCTGATTCCATGGGTGCTCTGGGGCTGGAGCACCCATGAAAAGAAAATAGTGGGTGCTCAGCACCTACCAGCTAGCCCTGCTGATCAGCTGTTCAGCAGTGGGCAGGGGGTGCTGGGGCAGGAAGAGACGGAGTGAGAGTGGAGCATTGGGGGGGAAGGGGTGGAGTGAAAGTCCACCACCACCAGGGAAATCTGAAAGTTGGTGACTCTGGTTCAAATAATGTGATGTACTCACAAGTTATTTTGCTATCTTTCAGCTTAATGCTTCTTGTTCTATCCATGAAAGGATATGCAGAGAGTACACATCACTCAGTCTCATGTGTCTGAGTGAAAAAGCAATAGGTCATCTACATTGTGATACCCTTGTAAAAGTTTATCCTTTCATGGCCTTCCCTCAGACTGATCAGCCAAATGGAGTTTGTTCCAATGTTGTACAATAGAACCTCAGAATTATGAACACCTTGAGAATGGAGGTTGTTTGCAACACTGAAATATTCATAGCTCTGAACAAATTGTTAAGATTGTTCTTTAAAAAGTTTACAACTGAACATTGACTCAATACAGCTTTGAAACTACTATGCAGAAGAAAAATGCTGCCTTTAACTATCTTAATTTAAAAGAAACAAGCACAGAAACAGTTTCCTTACCTTGTGAAATTTTTTTTAAAACCTTCCCTTTATTTTTTTAGTAGTTTACAGTTAACACAATATTGTCTTTGGTTTTTTTGTTTGGGTTTTTTTTTGTTTGGTTTTCTTTTTTTTTTCTTTTGCTCTCTGCTGCTGCCTGATTGTGTATTTCCGGTTCCAAATGAGGCATGTGGTTGACCGGTCAGTTTGTAACTCTGGTGTTTGTAACCTTGAGATTCTACTGTAGTAGCAAAGTGCTGAAGAATTTGGGTAGAGAGCTTTCTCTAGAATCTTTCTGATATTCATCCTTCCAACTGGCTCATCTAGCCAAATTCAAGTCAAGTTGTTATTCATCTCTAGCGACTTATTTCATAATATCACAAACCAGCATTTTTTCTATCTGTGTTCTTCAGAATATATGTATTCTCTAAACCATGCAAGTTAAGCCATATAAATGAAACTGTAGCACTTCTTTATCACATCCAAATTTTTCAGTTCAGAAGTGAATGATACAAACATGCTCATTTTTCTCCCAGGAGCTGCAGGGTGACTGGGAATAAAGTGAAATCGTGGCAATTGATAGAGAAGAAATACAGCTGCTATACTTTTCCATTTCTCTGGCATTATTAGTTACAGGCTTCTAAACTGTAGGATATTACTGGCAATCATACCACACTGGTCAGTTTTACAGCATCTTTCAAGCAGTTTACAAACATTGGTATGTTAAGCCTCACAACACTTCTGAAGGCATTATGTCTGCTATATAGGTGAGTAAATTGAGGCCCAAAGAGATTGTGACTTGCCGATTGCTACAGAGGGAGGAAGTGGCAGAAAAGAGAACTGAACTGCGACACTTGTTCTCCATTCCTCTAAATACCAGATCACACATCTTGCCAGTATTGTCAGATAGACAAACCAAGTAATCTATCCTGCTGCATCCTCATTCTCCTCTGCTGCACACAGTTGTTGCATGTGGCCAGGGATTAACAGATGAACACAAGGGCTTTAGGGGCTGCAGCCTAGGGCATCGGGTTAAGGGGGACACCAAAACAGGCCTGCTGATGGAGGGGCAAAGGGGACAATTGCCCAGAGGCCCAGGGGATTTAAAAGATACAGCGGTACTAAGGCAGGCTTCCTGCCCACTCTCTCTCAGCACCGCTCCTGGAAATGACCAGCGTGTTCCTGAGGCCCCGGGGTGGGGGTTGTGGGGTATCTCTGCCCGCTGCCACGCCTAAAGCGCTGATTCTGCAGCTCCCATTGGCTGGGAACTGCGGCTATTGGGGGCAGTGCCTAAGGGCAGCAGCATGCCGTGGAGACCTCCTGGGCCCCTCTCCTGAGAGCCGCTGCCAGAAGAGTGAGCCAGTTGCTTTCAGAAGCCACCCAGGGTAAGGGGTGACCCCCAGACCCCTCCTGAACCCTCACCCTCTGCCCCAGCCTAGAGCCCACACCCCATCCCGCACCCAAACTCCCTCCCAGAGCCAAACCCCTTCCTGCATCCAAATTCCCTCCCAGAGCCCGCATCCCCTCGGACAGGTGCCCCACAAAATCTAATAGCCTCAGGCCCACAAGAGAGTTAAGCCAGCCCTGCTTGTGGCTATCACAAGGCCCTGACTTCTGACTGTGCCAGATATGTTGGTGTCAGGATTCACAGAAGAGAAAAGAGATTGGAAGTAGAATTTTTTTTTAAAAAAAGAGAACTCTGCACCTCCATCTTATGGCTCCCTTTCTCTCTCATATAGTCTCCTTTCTCAGTTATGACCGTGGGATTCCACTGTCTGTTTTCTATGGTAATAGAAGACATAGAACCTGTGGTTAAGAGGAAACCAGGGAGACTTAAAATCTTATTGTTCTTTTTTTAAAAAAAAGTTCTATGTCAAGATTTTGATGTTGTCCCTGGAAAGTTAATTACAGCTCCCCCAAAGCCACAGACAAAAGAAACTGGGAAATAATTGACTTAAGAACACACAGGTTAAACATACTAGCCCCAGTGAATGCAGAGCTGCAAAACTCAACACTGTAAAAGAGAGAGACAGAAAAAACATGAAAGTAATGTTTATAAGGACATCTAATACCAGGCCATTTAGCCCACTTGTATGTTAGGTTCAGAACTGAATCAATTTTTAAGGAACTGAGACCTGACTAGGAGTTGCACAGTCATTTAAAAGGTTCTGAAAAACGTATAGGTAAATTTTCACTTTAAAACTTTTCTACATCTATCAGAATTATCATCAAAATAAAGCTCAGGTTAGCCACTTCCACCTATAGGGCTACCTTCCACATGCAGTGCCAGATTCTCTCCTGAAGCAGAACTCCACCAAGAGAACTCTGTTGGTTAGCTACAGCCAGAATCTGTATACAATCAGAGAAGGAAAGGGAGGACAAGGCATACTGGAGAATGAGGCCCATGGCATTATTAGCAGAGCCGAGTTAAACCAAAGGAAGAGAATGTCAACTCTGAAAACCTGGAATTGTTCAGACCTAGATCTCTTTAAATTCCTTCCCACAGAGCCACCCCTGCTAAAGTTCAAGGAGTTTGAAGAACAAGCTCCAGTTTTGCACCATCTCTAATTATGAGCATATGACAGATCATCAAATGTTTTACTAGCTAAAATGAAGCAACTGAAGAACCAGCATGAGAATAATTCTCTGGAAGAATTTCTTGCCTTGAGCTTTAGGCCATTAACCTCAGCTTGTTGTAAATCCTCAGGAAGAAGGATGTTATTGCTGTTGTAGAAGAAACATATATAAATATAAATAAAGGTTCCCATTCTCTTGTGGTAATGTTTCAATATCTTCTGCTTCCTTTCTTTCTTTGTTGTTATTATTATTTGTGGTAGTTGTCATAATCAGGCAATTTGTTCCAACAGTTGCCAAAAGAAATAAAAATTATAGGGGTTGGCTATTGAATGTATCTTGCTGCCAGGGTGGAGGTAAGAGAAATCCCTGAATACAGAGCACGTAGTCAGATACTTGTTTATATTCTTAACTGAGTGGTGTTTACTTCTCTGTTTCTTATGCCAGATGGAGTTTTGATTCATTTGTCTTATGTGCAGCAGGCAACAATCCTGCAATATTAATTTCTATAAAAAGCAGATGATGAAATCAACTTCCTATTTCAGAGTGAGAAACCTGTTACATCTCTCTACAGAAAACAGTCCCTTCCGTCTTCTCTCTTAGCTAGGGTCTTGTATCACCCATCTCTACAATATCTGAACCTTCCTCAAAATACAGAGCAATGGATTTAATACTACTACTATTTAAAAGTGCTGTGCAAGTCTCAAAACATTCAGTATTTCAGTCTGAATAATAACTCGAGTCTGAACATTTAACTGAATCCTTTGCTTCTCTTAAGGACACAGCCATTTTAAAAAGTAAGAATGGGTTTGTTTCATTTCCGTTTTCCTGTGTCCATGTAACTTCTTAATCATGATATTTCCTATGATGCACAGTATGGTTTTGGGTCTACTGAATTCTACCTCCGAAGGTGTATCACATATTAGGGACTCTGCTGGTGTAGCTGGGATTGTATTTCATAAATTTACTGTTGCTTGTTCCTATTCTTATCAGTTCATTATTATACAGTTGGTTTTCTTTGCAGCAGAACATTTTTTTTAATTGGTGTTGCTGTGTTTCATTTTATCTTGCCAGTATATCAGTAAAACAAAATTCCTTATTTAGTTCTGAACATTCCTCTAGGTTTAAAATAACTGTTTAAATCGGTTTTTAACCAAGTTTTTTTCTTCACATCTATAATCATCAATGGTGCACACAATCCTAATAGCAAATGGCAAAACATCAGGCTAAACTCAGCTGAAGACAAACAAGCTGTGTATATACAACTAACCTGATGTTGGGCTTTGCAAATACAAGGGCTCATTTTGGCTTATGGAACCCTTTACCCCCCAGGCTCCCTTCTTTCCGGCATAGCCCTTCCTACAAAGTTAGAGATACTCCTGTCTTCCCATAAGTGAGGATTTTCCCCATTGTAGATCCTTTTTCCCGGCTGTTGATAACCAAAGAATTAATCAGTTCTGGCAATCTTTCACCTAGGTCCTACATGCCACCATGTTAGAAATTTTATTCTGGTACTTCCCTTTACCAAAGGGCCTCAGAGTAGATTATGTGACAGGTTATTTCTCTCTCCTCAAGAGTGAAGAGGGAGGCGTGTGCATGGAGCTGAATGTTTCAAAGCCATAATATTCATCAACTGTATAATTGTTCTGATTACAGTGGTTCAGGCCATTAGGCAATAGGAGTATTGGGCCTTTAAGGAACAGCAATATAAGATGGGACCTTGCCCCTTACATCCTCTCTCAGAGGCAGAGGGGTATGTAGGAGCGTGTCTACACTTACCTCTGGCACAATCAATACAGCAGGGGTCGATTTATCATGTCTAGTGAAGATGCGATAAATCAATTGCTGAGCGCTCTCCTGTCCACCAGAGTGAAAGATGCAGGCAGAGTCGATGGGGGAGTGTCAGCAGTCGACCTTCCACAGTTACAACACCGCAGTAAGAAGATCTAAGTATATTGACTTCAGCTACATTATTCACGTAGCTGAAATTGCATAACTTACATCGATCCTCCCCCTCTCCCAAGTATAGACCAGGCCTAAGAGAGTGCAGGAACGCAGTACAAATACAGGGAAGAACCAGTACTGGTTGCATTAACAAATCTTCAAGCCATGGTATATTTGTTTCACTGATTAAAACAGTCCTTTTGTTGCTTGCTCCTAATAGAGTATTTTTATATCTGGCTTGCCTGGGCTTTGCTAATGTATTTCACAGGGTTCAGACACATCATTATTAGCTATCTGGAGTGGGTGGGTCCTGCTTCATGAGCATCAGAACAAGCATTATATTCTTTCCAATATGCTCATCTCAAGCTGAATCCCTGATTTTCTCAAATCTCATAGCAGAAACACCATGAAATTTATCTGCCACTGAGACTTCACTCCCTCCCCCCAAAATCTGCTTCAATAAAAAGCTTTCAATCTCCACTACCACCCTCCCCTTCACTACCACCCCCACTCCCAACCAAATAAAGGAGAGAAAGACGTGTACAGTATATAATTGGATTACTCGGTTGCGGTTATGATACACACAAGCAAACACGAGGTTATTCAGTTTCCATAGTGACTACCCTGTTGAAGTTATCTATTTCTGGAGTTCCATCACAGACCATCAATAGCCAGGGATCAGTTTGCAAGCACTCTGCCTTTTTTGACAGCTGCCAGCTAGACAATGGGGGATGAGGAAACATTACTTTTTTCCAAAATATGTTCAGCCATTTTAAACCAGTGCACTGTACCAATGGGACCTTTATAACTTCACAAAACAATTATACCAAAAGGTTCACAGATTTTCTTCATCGTTTTTAGTGGTTGGTATTGTGTTATCTTAGTAACATTTGCTTCTGAAAAACTGTATTCCTAGTTTATTATATATTCTTGTGCCTATTAATTATCATGCTAAATCTTGGAGACAAGGTGGGTGAGATAATTTCTTTTATTGGACCAATTTCTGTTGATGAAAGAGACAAGCTAATCCAATAAAAGATATTACCTCACTCACTTTGTCTCTATAATACCCGGGGACCAACATGGCTAGAAATATATCGTATATGCTAAATTTTAGTAATACAAGTACTTGTCAAAACAACTGATTATATGATGGTAGTGTATACTAAGCAAAAAAGGTACAGCTACAAGATTTTAATAGCAACCGCTGAGCGATTTGAGCAGTCCTCGCCCACAGGCATGGAACCAAGCAAATACTGCACTCTATCACTTACTATTTAAGGGAGCTTACCCCGCCTGAGTGAAACTATGAGATCTTGGACAAAGAGCTCTTGGCAATTAACACTGCCTTTGAACAGTGATGTCACTACTTGGAAGGGATTCATCATCCAGTCCATGTATTTACTGAACTCGAGGCCATAAACCATGACATCTCCAGTGGGCCCCATTCTTTCCCCAGTTCAACTTTACCTTGACCTACCTCCCTGGATCTAGAAACAGCAAGGCTGACATCTTGTCCAAAAAGGTATAGCTCTAAACAGTAAGGCCCTAGTCCAGAACCAGCCCACATTCTCAAGTCTGATAATTTCCTTCACATGACCCACTGCCAGGACCTACTGATGCTCGCCTGCTCTGCCTCTAGAGTTCCACCAAATGAGATGGCCATTACTGACCAAGAAACACATGGCACCCAGGAGGGGATCACGTTTGTCAGGGACCACATCTATGTTCCCCCAGGACCTGCAAGAGTGGCTCTTCAACTATGCCAAAACTCCTCCCACGAAGGACACTTGGGGTGACATAAAACACAACAATTAACATCCGGTACTTCTGGTGGCCCTGTATGCACCCCACAATAGGGACCTTTGTTGCTTACTGCCAGGCATGTGCCTGAACCACAATCCCATGCCAGAAAGTCTATGGTCTCCTCCAACCTCTGGACACCCCATCTCAGCCCTAGGAGGCCATTTTCTTGGATTTTGTGGTAGAACTATCAAAATCCAGTGGTTTCATGACCATCCTGACAATGGTGGATTGTTTTTCCAAAATGTCCCACTTCGTTTCCTGTTTTGGTTTACCCTTTGCAGGGTTTAAGTCACCCAGCTCTGGCTAAACAATGCAGTCTATCTTCACAGCCTCCCAGATCACATCATCTCTGACCAGGGGCCCTAGTTCACTGCCTGCTTCTGGCACTAGGGCAGGGGTCAGAAACCTATGGCATGCGTGCCAAAGGCGGCATGCGAGCCTATTTCTGAGCAGCCCCGCCTGCCGCTGCTCTGGGGTTCGCACCAGGGGCTCCTGCCAGCCAGGGTCCCACCGCTGGCCCCACTCAGCACCCGCTGCTGTCCTGGGTGAATGAACCCAGGCTAGAAGTGGGCTGAGACCCCAGCTGGCAGGAGCCCCCAGCGGGCTGAGCCACTCATCCCACTGCCGCTCTGGGGTTCCCATTGCTGGCCCCTCGCCAGCCAGGGTCCCTCAGAGTGCCTGCTGCTGGCCTGGGTGAAGGAACCCCAGGCTGGCAGCGTGCTGAGACACCGGCTGGCAGGAGGTTGGCGACCCCTGTGTTAAAATGTATTTCTGGCATGCGAAGCCTTAAATTAGAGTGTATAAATGAAGACATGGCACACCACTTATGAAAGGTTGCCGACCCCCTGCAGTAGGCCCTACATCTATTAGGGGTCAATGTGCACCTGTTCTCTGTCTACGATCCTCAGTCAAATGGTTAAATGCAAAGAATCAACCAGATCCTAGAACAAATACCTAAGATGCTACACCAACCGTCACTATGATGACTTATCTATACTGTCACCATATGCTGAGTTCTTGTATAATAATACTGACCATGCAACCATAGGCCACAGCCCCTTCTTTTTCAACTATGGTTGCCACCGCTGATTTCACCCACAACTCTCAACATCCTCACCTCCCAAGGAGAGGTGAAGGAGGACTACAAAAGGCGCATGGACCAGTATAAGCAATAAGGCTCTACCTACTCTGTAGATAAAAAGCCATGAATTTCTATAGACAAACAGACCCTCTCAGAAACTAGACCACTGGTTCCTTGGCCCATACCAGATTTGATGACAAATCAAACTGGTCATCTTTGAGCTCCAATTCCCTCACTCCCTCGAGTCCATCTTGTATTCCATGTCTCACTCATAAAGCCCTACACTGAGAACACATTTCCCATAGATTCCAGTCACTGCTCCAACTACTACAAGTACCAGATCAGAAGGAATATGTTGTCCACAAAGTCCTCGATTCCAAAGACAAGCAGTGTAAATTGTGGTACCTGATTGACTGGGAAGGTTACGGCCCAGAGGAACGCACTTGAGAGCCAGCTGAGAACCTTCACGCTCCTGCCCTGGTTCAGGTCTTCCATAGGAGCCACTCTGAGAAATCTGGACCCATGTCACCCAGAGGGCACCCCTAGGAGAGGGGTGGATGTCATAACCTACAGGCTTTGAATGTTGGCCCGACGGGTTCACAGGAGCAACCACAATCCCACCCATCCCTTGGCAGCCTTCTGACAACTATATACCCAGGACTCATGAAGCTAGCCGCTGTTTGAGGATCCATCCCTCAAGTCCTACTGGCAGAGTCCCACTGGCCTGACCTAAATGAGCAGCAGGAAGAGAAAGCTGTCTGAGCAGCTGAGGTCCACCCTGCTCTGGGCTGTGTGCTTCCCACTCCCACTCCCCCAGCTTAACTTCCTGGCATCTGACTTGTGGTTCTGATTTCAAGTTTGTCTCCTGCTTCTGATCTCCTGGTATCCTGACCTGACTCTTGACTCCTGTCTCATGACTGTGGACTCTAGCTCTGACCACTAGATCTGGCTGCCCACAAACCAGCCATGACAGCAATTTATATATTCAATGCAGTGTACAGACATTCTCTCCACTGGCAAGTTATTTAGAGAAAAATTAAAAAGAAGAAAGGAAAATGCAGAATTCATGTTGCATAGTCCTGCAGAGAGATGCCTCTCCAATATGCTCACCTTTGGATAGTGTCCTTGTTCCTATCAAATCTTCTGGCACAGTTAGACGATCCCTGCTGCTGTTTGATGAAGTTGTGTCTTCACTTAATAAAGAGTTCTGAGATCCATTATTAGATTTGAGAAGCTGGCTTTCTGTCATTTCACTACAGTCCACCACTGGATGATCATCAGCATGAATCTGGACACAGAAGGATAAAGGCTGATCAACCTCCTCCATGTTAACTATGTCAAGCCATGACTGTCTCTCTGGATGAGCCATTTTGTCTAGCAAGGAAGATGAGGAATCCTGTGACTTCATGGTGCTTTCCAGGGAAGAGAGAGAACAAGATGCTTCACTTGATAGAGGCGAGATCAACAAGGGCTGTTGCTGAGCCTGTTTTCCGGAACAAATTGAGGGGGAAAAATAGTTATCTAACTTTTCTTTTCTTATTATAATGGCCCATGAAATAGGAGATAGAGAGATATAGCTATAGATGTAGTTTTGCACAAAGTTTCCCACATTTTCAAAGTATGCAAAGACGTGCATGGTCACAAATCCATAACTTTTCCCCATACACACTTTCACACGCCCCAAAGTGCACATTCACTTCTGAAAATGTAGGCAGATGACTTTCAAACATCAGCTAAGGCCTTTTCTACATGAGGGACCTGCTCTACTTAAAGCCATTGATTGCCAGTAATTAGGAACGCAGCAGTGGTGCAAACTTCATATCCAAAATGCATATCCAACATTTGCACTCGTGAGACTTACCCCAGTTTCAAACAGGGGAAAACTCCACCAGTGAAATGCTTATGTTTTGTATTTGGTCTTCTTGGTACCTCAAACTTCAATAGATTTTAGTTCTCCCAGCTTTAATGATCCATGTTCTGGTGACTGCAAGTGTCTGTCCTACATGTGCCTCAGGTTTTGTCTACACTAGGCAGTTGCACTCATAGCTGGCCATCAATGGCTAAAATCAGGTCAAGCGCATTGTATACTAGGCCTGAGGAACAACAGGCAAGGTCCTTCGTGAGAAGCTATTTAAGAAAGTAAGAAGTCAAGGGTAAAAGGCAAAATACTGTTATGACAAAAACTGCCTAAAACAGAAAACAGAGCGTTAGAATAAATGGTCAATTTCCATCATGTCAAAAGATCAACAGTAGGGTGCCTTCAGGTTATGTATTAGATATTGTGGTGCTTAATATATTTATTAATTAACTAAAAAAGGCAAGGGGAGGAAAAGCAGCAAGGTAGCAAAATTTGCAGAGGACAAAGTTATTTAGGTTAGCTACACCCAGGGAAGACAGAGGAATTTCAAAGGGACTTCACCATGATAGGTGAATGTAGGGTGACTAGACAGCAAATGTGAAAAATTGGAACGGGAGTGGTAGGTAATAGGAGTCTATATAAGGAAAAGACTCAAAAATTGGGATTCCCTATAAAATCGGGACATCTGGTCACCCTAGTGAATGGGCAACATGATGGAGGATGAAAGTGAATGTTCACAAATGCAAAGTAATGGAAGGAAAAACTTGTACTACTCATACACCTTACTAGGCTTTAATTTTACTGAATCCACTCTGGGAAGGGACATGAGCATCACCATGGACAGATTAATGGAAATGTCTTTCATCAACATGAAGCTGCAGTTACCAAATCAAACAATGTTAGAAGATACGATAAATGGGATGGAGAAAACTTGCAGAAAATATTATGTAAATCAGCAGTGTGGTCTCATTTAGGACACTGTGTGCCACACTGGTCACCACATCTCAAAAAAAGATATTGCAGAACTAGCTGTAGTTCAGAGAAGAGCGACCAGGACAATTAGGAGCATGGAAAAAAGTCTAATATGAAGAGAGATTGTAAAGACTGTGAATCAGAAGGGACATGATAAAAATATATGGAGTAATGAAAGGCATTGAGTAGGTAAATTGAAAGCTTTTTATTCTCCCTGTCTCTTGACACATGGGCAAATGAGCAATTAATGAAAGAAAAAGATGGCAAATTCAAAACTGATAAAAGGAAAGATTTTTCTACAGACAACACAATTAGACTGTGGTATTGCCACAAAATATTGGTGGCACTAAGAAATTAGCAAGACTAAACATAAGAGGCACTAAACATTTGTATAGATAACAGCGTCTTGCATTCAAACAGTTGATGTGAAAAATAAAAAAAGTATTGGAAGGGAGGCAAAACCCCATGTTTCAGGATATAAACCAATGTCAAACTATTCAGGATTAGGATGAGCCTTTATGGAAGCATATTATCCCACATCTGCCAACTGTGGGGTTTTCATGCACCCTTCTCTGAAGCATTTGGTACTGACCACTGTCAGAGACTTGATGGGTCACAGCACTGAGTCACTATGGCAATTCTTATGTGGGATGTGGTGTTCACCCCACACCAGAAAGGATGGGGTTAAAAGCAGCAAAGGGAACAGCCAGTCAGGAACCAATGGGCTTACATAAAGGGAAATTCAGGGCCTGAAACATTCAGATGCAGCAGGGAGCCCAAGGAGAGAGGACTGTATTCTTAGTGGGCTGCAGGAAGGTAGCACTTTGAGCAGAGCTGTTGCTGTCAGGGATCAGGGGAGCCAGAGGGAGCTCCTGGCTAGCTACCGGGACGCTAGCTGTAGGCTCTGAGAAGAAGGTGACGAAGGTGCTGGGACTGTGGGGAAGTGGCTCAAGGAAGTGAAGCAGTATTGCTGGAGCAGTTAAGGCGAGGCAGCAGGAGGCTTCTATCTATAGGGTCCCTGGGCCAGGACCCACAATAGTGGGTAGGCCTGAGTCCTCCCCACTGGGAAAGTGGCTGCACTATAAAACTGGGAGAAACTTCCCCTCCCAGAAGGGGAAAAACATGGATAGTGACACAGCCAGAGGGCTAAAACATAAAAAGGATGCTGGACTGGGGTAGATCTAAAAGTGGAGACAAGGACAGGAGAGGAACTACCAGGAGAGGGTGCACCAGATGAGGGAGCTAGTCTATGTGATGGCAAGCAGGAGGCACTGCTCTCGGGAGCAAACTACGTCACACTGTGTTCCTAAAATAGGAGAGAGATCTGTAATGATCAGAAGACAGAACATCAAAACTGGGAGCACTGAAAAATGTTGAAGATGGGTTGCGAGGGAAACCTTGTGGCTAGGCAAGACAACCATAACACATAATCATATATATCCTTAGATAAAGGGCCAGTCTAATATACCTATTAACAATACACTAATGAGCCATAGATTAACAGCATATCTAAAAACCAAATACAACATTTTATATTATGCTGTACACACTTTTACATTTCAGTGCTGCTGTAACAGGCACTATTTCCTTTTAAAGCTTGGGGGAGGGAGGAAATGAAGCACAGTTTCTCCCTGGGGTGTAATTACTAATCTTTTGCAGAAGAAAAGGAGATTTGATAAAAATAATCCTGGGGAGAGCTATGGGAGTAACTGATTTTTCAGTCACTGTCTGGTCTGAAAAATGCGGGGGGGGGGGGAATCAGTTTGGGTTAAACAGAAACTGAATTTTTTCAGAATTTCAATGAATCAAAAAAGGTGAAAAAATGTATTTCATGTCAAACAAAAGGTTCTGTTTGAGTATTTTTAATAAAAGGAAATGAAGGTCTAGATTCACAAAACGGGGGGGGGCAGAGGTGATGCATGGGGGGTTATGTGCCCCCCTATTTGCGCCTTGGTTTATACTGAGCATGCTCAGAAACACTGCTGAAACTGGCTGCCCTTCCTCTGTCCCCACACTATTGGAAGGCACAGGTGCCCTTACATCCAGTCGCCTAGTAGCTAGGGCACTTCCCAGGGATGGGGAAGATCCAGGGTGAAATTCCCTCTCTGGAAGAGATATTTGAAACTCAGAACTTCCCTCTCCCAGGTGAGTGACTTAACCACTAGACTAGTCTGGAGGGGGTCTCTCCATATCTCTACTTTTCCACTTTATATGAAATATTCTTTGGGCCAGAGAAAGGGAATAGGAACAACTCTCTAACGCTGTGATTCAGACGCTCACCTGGGAAGACTGTTGTCCAGGTCCAGTGCCAGTTGCAGAACAGGGATTTGAACCTGGTTCTCCCATTTCTCACAGGAGGGCATAACTACAGGGCATGAAGAAGGCACGGACACCACCCACTAGCTCCAATTTTGTGAATGGTGAGTAAATCCCTTTCTGAATCTAGCCCCAACACTGAAATGGTCCATTCTGATCATGACAAAAGGGTTTATTTTGACATTTCCAAAATATTTTCTTTTTTCATTTTGACAGAAACAATTCACTGACTTTAACAAGAATTTGTAAAATGTTTTGGCTAACCCACATCTGCATATTTCAATAAAAAAAGGTCAATCCAAAAAGTTTCATCCTGCTCTAATCCTGGGACCCTGCTTGTACCACTGACTGCATCCTGGTCACTATATTGAAAACGCTTTTTCAGAGCTCTTGAGCCTAACCCAGCTGCTTACAGAATTTAAATTATTTACACTGTGTGACAAAGCTCCAAGTTTGTACCTGTGGGTCCTGCACTTCCTGGAAGATTTAGGGGCCTCAGAAACTCGTCTAGGCCCCAGAGTGTCCTCCCTTTCTCAATATAATTGGCAAGAGTCACCACCTAGTGAGTTACCTTCATCACAGGCCAGTATGGAAGGTGGAAGAAGTGGGGGAGCCCGGGCCCGCCCTCTACTCCGGGCTCCAGCCCAGGGACCCTAATAGTATCAGCTAAGATGGCTGACCTTTTATCCACAAAACACAATTCAATTCCCTGGGCTACTTCCCCACAGCAGTCCCTGCTTCTTCAGACTCCACTTCACCCTTACCTCAGGGCCTCCTTCCTTCTGGATGATATGTTGTCCACCACTCAGTCTCACCAACAGCGCAACCTCCTCCCACAGCTCCTGACACCCACAGCCCACCTGACTAACTGGGAGGTTTTTATCTGGATTCAGCCAGTCCCTGATTGGCTTCAGGTGTCCCAATTAGGCTAGCTGTTTCTACTCCTTTCTAGAACGTTCTTAATTGGCCCCAGGTGTCTTGATTGGTCTGGAGAAGCCTTTGTTTGGCTATCCAGGGAACAGGGACCTGCACATCCTGAGACTAATATACCTGCCTTCCAGCATGCTCCTATATCCTTCTGGTCTGACTCGGTCACAACTGTCATAAAATTTATCTGCTAAAGTTAGAAGTTCCTCATGGTATCCCAAGAAATAAAGCTGACAATAATTTAAGTCAAGGAGAGACACTGGCCAAGTATTTGTACCTCAAACCAGCAGAACTAAAACATAAAAATGAATGCCAATGTGATGTTAATGTTCTGATATGAAATGCTCAAAAATCTGGAAAGGAAATTGTTGGAATTTACATATGTAAAAGAAAGCCTTAACAATAGGTGAACTTTGCATCTGTTTGAAGGACTCTTTCTTTTCATTTGGTATTAAAGAGAAAAAGGATGCGGGGAACGGTAGAGGAAGAAAATTCTTCAAGCTCTCTTTTTTTAAAAAAAAAAAAAAAGAAAAAAAAAAAAAGATATCCAGTGTTTACCTAAGTTACCATGGTGGTTTCTTTGGAGCTATTGCAATCTTCTATATACTAGCAAATCTCCATTTTAGAGACTTTTTTTAAAGCAGATGTTTGATCAAGGCAATCCTAAGGATCCCACTGGAGATCAATGAGTCTTTAGATCCTCTTTTAGAGAGAAATTACTGACATGAAACACCTTAACTATCCTCTTGGGACCTCTGCAGTCTATTATCTCAATGTAGCTGCTGTTTGGGAGCAATAAATCCACTCGCATGTGAGGAAACTTAACACACATGAGCAGCAACAGTTTTTGTCCTACAAATGTCCAACAGGACTTGTTTTTAATATTTTATTTTCACAGATACCCAGGAGCACTACTCCACATAGTAGACTTATGACCATTCATCTTTTGTTTTTCAACTATCAAACTGATTTTGGGTTAGAGGATGACACAGAAGCAGCTGAAACGTTACACTAGGAGTACAGCTCAATCCTCACTGCTCTAACAGACACCACGAACTGAAGTAGCTGCCTATTGGTGTCTGGAGAGAGTTTAAGATGCTGGTTTTGACCTTTAAAACCACAAGTGGATTGGGGCCTTGCTGCTTGAGAAGCCATGGTTTTCAAGAAAGACTAAGTGGCTCTAAAGCTTGAAGTATATAGCCCAGCTTGAGGAGACATACTTGTACTAGCTTTGACCAAGTATGTACCTATTGCCTTGAATGGGCTCATACTCGGGGTGACTAGCTCCTCCTGCTGTTAACACTGCAAGGGCTACACTAATTCCTAGCACGCTGGCTCAATCGCATGTACACCTTCCAGCTCTCGGATAGACATACCCTCAGAAGCGCAAGTCCCATTTTCAAAAGTAGCAGACTCTTAGGGGCCTAAGTATCATTGAAAGGCAGAAAGATTTAGGTTCCCAAGTGTATCACTTTTGACGTTGGTTTGTGTTCCTAAGATAAATGTTACTTCTAATAAAAATCAGAAAATAGGCAACTAGGGTATGGATTCTAGTCTTGGGTGTGTCCCAAAAGCAGGTTTTCATAGAATAGCATCCAAAGTCTGGCAAACGTCAGGGATTTATAGCACAAAAATTCTGTATTGAAGGCACATGTCTAAAAGCGTTACTTCACATACCTTCCCAAAACCAGCTGTTCCATTTCAAGCACTACCCCAGTATGAGACATGCTGTTCATTTGTCCAGTGGCTCTGCTGCTCCAACAGCTGCCTCTGGCAATTTATGAAATTTTGGCCAAGGAGGACTTTGATAGCACGTTAAATCGGGTCTGCTGGTGTCTGTGCACTCTGCTAGCTGCAACTAGTAGTTGCCAGAATGCTGTGGGTAGGGCCAATCAGTGCACAGCCTACTGACAACCTCTAAAAAAAAAAAAAAAAAAAAAAAAGACTGTTGCTTTGTGGATAATAGGCTTGTTTCCATCAGGAAGGTAATGTGGGGGTGGGGAGATGAAAGCTAAAGGGGGAAGAGGGTGGAAGAAAGGAAAGAGGAGCTTGATGAGGGGAGAGATCAAGGAAATGTGAATTGCCACAACAGCCATCCTGCTCACACCCTTCCAACTCCCGCACCTTGCTAAAATCCTAAAGCCAGCCTGACTCCTGACAAAGTGGATTTCACAAAAACCAGAAGAACATATGGGAATGAAACAACCAGTGAGGACCTTTGCAGTAAAGGAGTGGAAAGCTGTTGGCATGCCAGAAAGAAAATATTAAAAATAGTACATGATTAAACCCACCTATAGAGAAATGCAGAGCTATTCAATTAAATCTCAAGATCAACATGAGGGAAGGGAAGCTACAAAGTATTGTAACAATCCATTTGCTTTTAAGCTGGCACTCTTAAGACAATGATTCACTGCAGTATAAAATTCAAGATACTTTATTCATTACAGTCTTTGACCCAGAATAAATCTTTGAGCAGAGTCTTTAAGGTTCTCGTTTTCTCTGCTATTTATACCCACTAGACCATATTTAACTTTCAGTTAGTGCAGGGAAAAAAAGAATCTTAAATTATACAGGCCAATGAGCAATACATGTTTCAGGAGTGCCAGGTGGGTTGTTTTACAGTGTTTAATATTTGACAACTATTTTAGGAGAGGAAGTGCAGATTAATTTATGTGACTGAAACAGAAGGGGAAATAAGTGACCGTGTGACACATAATACTAACTTTAAAAAAGCAAATTTAGAGTTGGTGCAGGGTGCCAGACATACATCTCTGCAGACAGATTCTCTTTTTATCCACAGAACAGTACTGACAACTACAGTGTAAGCTTCACTGACTAACCCACATGTCTCAACATATTTGGGAAGCACCACCTCTATAGGTGAGGGGATATTTAGTATTTGACTTTTTGCTTAGAGAAAAAATCAATATGGCAGCCTCTTAGTACCGACCATGCTCATGTTTATTGTGATGTGGACACCTGTTTACTAGGAACTGGTAATAAGACCAGTTTATTTCATGACACTGCACTCCTTTTTGATATTAATAGCTTTAATTTATTACTGGCCTGGGGTGGATTATTTAGATTGCACTAGTGCCCAAAACACAGAGTAAGACATAATGCAAGACACACAGCCACACATACACACACTCACTTCAGCTCCAAAGTTTTTAGGTCCCTCTCTATCTGAACCCCCTTCTAACACATGAGATAAGTAGATAAAAATGTATAGATAGGGCTTCTGTCTAGAATGTTCCCCAGTTCCCTCCGGCCTGGCTTCTGTTATAGATTGAAGTAAACAGCTCCTGGGTGAGGAAAAGGGAACATAAAAACAAAAAATCAGTCAAATCAACACTTGCCACTAGTTGCAGTGTTGTTGACACTTGCCATTAAACAGCCCCTTAGCCTGAGCCCTGTAAACCCAAGTCAGCTGGCCTGGGCCAGCCACAAGTTTTTAATTGCAGTGTAGAGATACCCTTAAAGAGTCTAAAAAGATAAAGAGAAATGAGGAGGTGAGTGGGGCAACGTGCTGCAATATGCAAGGAAGTCTGATTTTTGTTTTTATGTTCTCTTCCCCTCACCCAAGAGCTGTTCACTTTAATCTATATCAGAAGCCAGGCAGAAGGGAACTGGGGAATATTCTAAACAGAAGCTCTTTGGGGAAACGGAAGGAAAGAGACGGACAGCCTAGCTTTAGTAATAGTACTTTTTTTCTTCTTCTAATCGTTTGTTTGCCTGTTATTTTTTATCATTAACACATGACATCATCCTCCCTTCATTCACCCCTCTCTCTCTCTCTCACACACACACACACACACACACACAGAATTAAAGCAATAATACATTTCTGTTATGTAAAAATGTAAAAATGAATAATTCAGAACAGACCCTGGATTTGGCCTGACCATTAGAAAGAAATATCTCTCTCAGTCTGCTGAGTGCTAACTGAAATATGCCTGTCAGTTTACAAGGTCTGTGTTAATTGTAGGAGAACATCCCAAAACAGAAAGTCTATTCTAAAGTAATAAAATAACCATTAAGGACAGCTGTTGTTACAACTCTGTTTTCCAAAATTCGGAAATAAAATTTATTAATCCCCCACTCTTGCATTCTTATCTTGCTTGTTCTCTCTTCATATGTAACAAGTGGTATGAATGGGCTTATTAAAGTCTGTCATACCCCAATGATTTTAAAATACTCATGGTAAAAAAGTAAATAGGTAATAAAAATCTAAAGGTAATAAAAAAATGTTAAGTAAAATCAAGTGTAATTGCAAATGCATGTTTAAATAAATAACTAAAGATTAAGGTGCCAGCCTTAAAATGAAAAAACAACTACCCGGGACCATTTGGCCAAACAATGTGCTGGGTGGAATAGCCCGATAACCCTGAGGGCACACCAGAATCCACCCACAACCCCAAGGATGGGGGGGCCAAAGAACTGAAAACCAAGATAACAAGCTGTCATTCCTGTGCCATCTGCCTGATTGATTATCACTTGAAACGTGAGAACAGCATGACAAGGCAAACCCCATAGACTTGTATGAGCATGAATCCCTATAAAAACAGGCCCTAAAGACTGGGATCTTTGGGTCTGGTTCTGCAGTCAATTTCCAGGAGCATCAGATGCACATCTGACAAGGCCCTGGCTCCATCCTCATGTCCAGGCCACATGGCCAGTGACTTGGCATGAGCAACTTCTAGGCTGGTAACTATAACAACAACCTTGCAGAACTTCTGTGTGTATGTAAATAAATGTGTGAGTCAATGAAATGTTATAAATATAACCGATTGTTTACCCTGATTGTTTCTGTATTCACAATAAATGTGCCATATTGCCTTATCCCCTGAATAAGATCCTGCTGGTTTTTATTTTCTAACACACGCTCTCTCGCTCTCTCTCTCTTTCTCTCTCACTTCAGTTCTAACAGTTTTAGATCCCTCTCTCAACACCAAACCCCCTCTTTCCATGCTAATGAGAAGCTTACTCATGAGATAAGTAGATAAAAATTGATATGTTGGGTGACAATCAGCTAGATTCTTTTCGGTATCACAGAAGAGACTCTTTGGGAGGGAATTAAATGAGGGCAGGGTAGTGCCTTCCAACTTTCATTCTAAAATGATAACTTTTGGTTTAGTTCTTCACGCAGCTTAATCATTTCGTCCATGTGTTCAATTCTCAGTGCACTGTCCTGGAGAAGGCTGACATACTAGCAGGCGTTGTCACTAGGAAGGAAGGAGGGAAGGAAAGGAGGGAGGAGAAGGATGCAGCAAAATAAGCGCATTCATATTTCAAGGCACATTAAATACATACTTACAGCCCTTATTGTAAATTATTAGTCAGACATGCACCTACTGAAGTGGGTGCGATGACATCTGTGCCAGCGGTTTAGCAATTGGAAACAAGCTAATTACTGTAATACATACCAAATGAGGAGGAGGTGGCTGTTCTGTATATGGAGGGGGTGGAGTCTCTCCTGCTATTTCTGGATCTTCATGTTCACTCTCACTGTAGCATTCTAGGAAAAAAGAGTAAAATGAAAAAGAATAGACACCCATTTATTACTTCCAGCTTCTCAGCAGTTGAAGATCATCATATATTATAATCAGGTATAAGACGGAGTTGCCTTCGATTACAGGGAACTGCACTCAATGATCCAGGAGGTCCCTTCCAGTCCTATGTATTTTGGTCTGAAGGCCAAAACCATTCATTGTCTTAATGTCTCCCACAGCAGTGTCTCCTCATTGCTATTTTATGGCAACTTGTTTTGAAAAGTATTTTTACATTTCTATGGTTATAGTAGGAGTCATCAGACAGCACTGCCATAGACAGTTTTACCAGTTCCTTTTCTTGGCACATGAGCAGTTTTCAGTCTGAAGAAACGCTGTGGTGTTAGTTTTGCAATTTTGGGGAAGCTGTGGCAAGCAGTAGGGAAGTTTGTTCCCTTCCTTAGTCTATCTCATGTCAATTCCTGGGGCAGAGTTGCTCCCTGGGAAGGAGGCATTGGTGTTTTGGCCAAAATTCCTGGAAGAGGGTGATTTCCTGCGTGCTGTTTGTGACCATCTTCATTCTAGGATTGATGTACATAGGGTCAAATAAACAAGGTGCACTAAGAATACACTCAGACTCCACCTCATTGTTTTTAACTCCAGCAAGAAAGACCTGAAAGGCCCCACCATCTGCTACTGCTCAGCAGAGGGACAATAATATAACTCAAAAGGAAAATGGCAGGGGAGTTAGTGGAAGTATTCACTGCTGCCACTCGGGAGGGTTTTTTTGAAATCTACATTAAATGAACAAAGCATTCACAACAATGGAATAGGTTCTAATCCAGCTATACTCTTTTACAGACCGAGAAATTGAGACACAGAGCTTCATATGACAAGAAGGAGGCCAAGGAAATTAGCATGCTGTTTGTTCTAACTCCCAGGGCCCTGCTGTAGCCACTGGAAAACACTGCTTCCACAGGATTAATCCCTCAGCAGCAGCCACCAGCACTGCAGATTCAAACTCAGAGCAAGCGTTTATATGAGAGACTTCATTCTGTTTGAATGCTTTCCTGTACCACATACCATGTGCGACAAAGTACACACGGACCCTGTACCTGTACATCTGATCTGAACTGAGCCATAGTGTGGTTAGAAAGAATCAGTTAAGCAAAATGTAATGACGACAACATCAGTGGGTGTTGGGAGACTAAGGTACTCACTGCCCCTGTGGTTTCAATTAGAACCAGTATTCTTCACTTCCTCTTCTAAGCTGTTGCACAATATAATTATGTGCTGTTAAACAGCAGCAGAACTCATCTGGTGGAAATACCACCTTACTATCTTTGACTCCCACACAGTGAGTTTGTGAGGTTTCTCTTTTTTAAATTAGTGAAAGCATTTTGTGGTTCTTGGACTTCATGGCACCATACAAGTGTGAAGTAGTATGAATTAGCATCACCATTTGGTAACAGTCAATTACCATATCTTTCAGATAAATTATTGGTTGTACTTCCCCCCGTCCCTCTTTTATATATGGAAAACTGTGTGCCACTTTTTTGGTTCTAATAATTTACCCTTCAGCAAAAAGCATTGATGAAAAGATTTTAAGCAAAAGAAAGATGTCACAAAGATGTTGATGAAATGACATTCAGGGGATTTGCCAGGTTTTGTGTAGTGTTGCACATATTCTTATTTTATTATTGGCGGAACTAGAGGATTATTTTAGTTATTTTTAACATAGCTACCATTTATTTACTGCAAACTTTGGCCAGCTATATATTTTAAAATAATGTTTAGAATAACAGATTGAAATTTTATGCAAGTAGAAACATTTTAAGAAATCAAAGGAACTATTGATTAATAAATAAAATATTTTTTCTGTGGCTTGTCTTTTATTCACACACATGACACTGGAAAAGTAAAATCTATATCTGGTTTCCATTACAGATATAGTTGGTTGTAGTTATGATGTGTGATACTCAGGAAAGAGTTATGGTGCTGGAAACTGTAGCATGTCCTTAGGCTAAGCCAGCATTTTCCCAGACTGTGGGGTGTGCCCACCCAGTTAATGGGAGGAAGATGGATACACACACATCAGGAGTACAAGGCAGGAGATGGGGAGGGGTGCATTTTCCTGAAAACAGCAGTGTGGGGTGTCAGCTGTAAAAAGTTTGGGCAATACTTGACAATGTTATGTTTGTTCTGATGATGAAGTGCTAGTAACTTAATCACCTGCTGCAAAGGTTAGCTGGGACAGGACAGGAGCTCTCTCGTTTGCTTACATAGTTCCCATTAAGCTCAGTTCGCTTTCCTAATTTTAATTGCTTCTTATTTTCCTAACTCTTCTCTGGCTTCAGCGGCTTCTCCAAACACAGCCAGCATACGGTACTTCCTGGCACTTTCATTTTTAAGCTCCTATTTGTTTCCATAATACTGAGAAGTTGCCAGTCAAATTATTATCATCATCTTTCAAACAGCCATTCCACTTATCTGAACAGCTCAAGCAAAGCTGGACCCCTTCCCTCCTCTGGTAAAATGATCAGACTGGGTTCCCTGCTACAAGACCTAACATTCAGTGTAGCAATGTGCCCTCCACTTGTCCCAAACCACTCTGCTCTCAGACCTGGGTGAGGGGATGAAGAGGCACTAGGGAACATATCCACAAATGGCAAGTTTCTGGAGTAAGTTACTGGACCAGTGAACAGAGGTTTCTGTTAAAGAGAAGGAAGAGGAAATACACTGTATCCCAGTCAAAACAAAGGAGACAGTGAGGCATCCTGATTCTCCAGGCACCTCAAGTTATCATCACCAGTGATTTCTGTCAGTCCAAACAGCTCCATATGGCACTGAGCAAGCCCAGCAAAGTTAACACAAGCATTGTATGAATGAGTCCTATGTATGAGCTACGTCCCCATTCACAGAAGTAGCAGAAGGCCTAAAGCAGGGATGGTTAAGATTTTTTCTATCATGGGCCCATAGATGCCAACTCCATGGGTGATACAGGGCTAGAGGAAAATGGTGGGTGCAGAGAACCCACTGGCAGCCTCCCTACCAGAACCTCCTCCTCCCCCAGCACCTCCTGCCCTCTGGTTGGCTTCTCTGATCAGCACCTTCCCCTCCCTCCCAGTGCCTACTGCCTGTCGCGAATTAGCTGTTTTGCAGCATCAAGAGCCTCTGGCGGGGTGGGGGGGAGGAGAGGAGCAAGGACGGAGTGTTCAGGGGAGAGGGAAGAACTGGGGAGGAAAGGGGTGGAGGCAGGAAGAGGTGGGTAAAAGGCAGGGCAGAGCGGGGGTGGGAAGAAGCAGAACAGGGTGGGGCCTTGGGGGAAGGGGTGGAGTGGGGACAGGGACTGGGCAGAACCAGCGGGAGCACCCCCAACAAATTAGAAACTCAGCGCCTATGCACGGGCCATTGACCCACATTAAAAAAAAATTCAAATCACTGGCCACACACAGCCCTGCAGAGGGGCACAAAGCCTCAGGGCTTCCTGCCCACAATGGGGAAAGCCAGTGCTCACAGTTCCCATCCCATTGGAAGATCCGGGGCTCCAAGGCCGCAGCACCAAGACTTGCCACAAGCCAGATGAAATCAAGCGATGGACTGGGTTCAGACTGCAGGCTGTGGGTTCCCCAGCCCGGTCTAAAGAGAAGATTGTATCAGAGTTCTTTGGTGCTCATAAACACAAATTGACTGGAGCATTTAGGCTGTAAACTCCTTGGGTACAGGGACCTAACATTTTGTGTCTCTAAAGCACCATCTACACATATAGTACTGTGCTAATGAATAATGGAAACTCTTAAATCATAAATTCCAGAGTTGTCAGACAGTTAATTGATGTGCCTTGGTTGATATGGAAATCAGATATTTCAGGACACAACTGTCTTTTTGGTGCTAGTGAAACACACAACAGTCGATGAGCCACACACTGAATGTTTAAAAAGAATAGTGTTGATATGAAATTCATTGTAGCAAAAATCTCACTGTTTAAAAAAAATGAAATTGTTCCATGCAAAACCTGTGATATGAACATACCTTCTTCATTCTTTCCATTGGATGCCTGAGGAATTACAGCTAGTCCCAGTTTATTTAGCCACCTAAACAATAAACAGAGAGCAAGCACATTTTTAGGGATATTTGTATTCTACCCTGCAAAACCTCTGACAGTCTCCAGATAGAGTGCTCTTCCTATCTTTTATCATCAGCACCATTGTTCTTTTCTTTCATCCTCAGTTTAAACTTCCTGTGGGATTCAGAATTGGTCTACACTGCAAAGTTAGGTTGGCTAACTTACATCCCTTAGGGCTGTGAAAAATGTCATGCCCTCTGCAATGTAGTTAAGCTGACATAAGGTTCGGTGTAGACACACTAGGTTGGTGGAAGAATTCTTTTATCTGCCCCCCCACTGCCTCTTGGAGAGGTGGATTTACTAGGGCAATGAAATAACCCCTTCCACAGCAGTACAGCTATGCAGCTCAAGATGAGCCCCCTTGGAGTGCAGACGCTCCTTAAAAGGTGCTGAATGCCTGCTACTCACATTGATTTCAAAGGGAGTTGAGGAGCATTCAAGCGCTCTCCAAGGAAATATGTACTCCTCATCTCAGAGGCTAAGGAACAGTTTATAAGACTATTTAGAAATCCCTCTATTTTTAAACTGCTTCCATTCATGGGCATCTGAACCAGTGACTTAATTATTTAAGATACTGTAACAAATTACTTATTCCTCACAGTTACATAATCTTGCGCTCTGATCAGATCATGGCAAACTTTGTAAAAGTAGGTCCTTTAACTCAGGCTTCCTGACCAAATTAAAAATTGCATAAGCTATGTTCTGCCTTCCTAAACGTTCCCTTATGCCCTCAGTTTTATATAGCATTCTTCACTTCCTGTTCTAAACAGGTAGTGTTGCTGCATGCTATTAACAGCTGCTGTTTCCCACCTTCCCTAGAGGGCTGTGTTTTCTTAGTGCATAAAGTGACACCTGGTTATAGTTTGTGTATCTTTTCAGTTTATAAACCATCTGGATCCTTTGACCTGTAAACTGCTATAGTATGTAAGATATTACCAGCTCAAAAATTCATTCACCTCCCTCTTCAGACCAATCTCTAAGTCTAGTGGGCCTCTGGAAACTAGTTATACAACTATTAAATTACATATGTCTGACCTTGTTCTCACTGAGGTCATTGGGAAATTTGCCAATAAGTTCAGTAGGAGTAGGACTGAGTCCTTAGTCCTACCTCCCCCTGATCACTGTATGAAGTATAGATGTGCATAACAACCAACGATTATGGATTGTCATTCCTGTAATAGAGGAGAATGAATTTTGGCTCCAGATTATCAAGGGCCTTGACCTGACTCAATGAAGATTAATAGAAATGAAAGTAAAAAAGAAATCTTATATTTCAAACAGAACGGATAGGTCAAAAGAAAATCCAGATTTAAAAGGTTGCCATCATGTAGCAGTGTAAAGTACACATTGGTAAATGCATGCAGCTATCTGCTATCTTCTCGCACATGTACTAAATCAATGAAGCAAACTACTTCCTGAAAAAAACCCATTAGTGGTTTAATGGATGGGTGCCTGTAAGCATTACAAATAAAGGTCCTGTTCCTATAAACATTTATGTACAAGAATAACTTTACACGCATGAATAGTCCCAACGAGTTCAGTGGGATTACTCACAATTGTAAACAGTTTCAGGATTGGGACCAAGAAGGCAGACACTGCTCACTTTAGTTTTATGCATGTGAGATCTTTGTATAATACATGTCCATGGAAAACATCAGTATTAATACAACACTGAGAAATTAAGTTCTCATCAATCAGCAAATCCACAAAGATTATCTCTGACCCTCTGCAGGGATGTCTCAACTCCATCCTCAAGAAAGATTTTCTGCAAAATGTAAATTTCATTATGGCTTAAAAAAATCAAGACCAATATTAAATTAGTATATGCCATATTGTATCATACCTTACCCTGTAAGGTTGTATAAGAAATTTATATAATATACATTCAAATTTGTCAGACAATTCATAATTCACAATACATGCCATATTTTAAAGACCTAAGTTCAAGGGTCAGAGTTAATCTTTGTGGATTTGCTGATTTATAAGAACTTTAGGAACATTGATTTATTTTTATGAAACACTGGCAGACTTATTGATAATTGGCCTTATAATGGGATCCTAACTTTACCTTAACTATGGAACAAATATTGCCACTCCATAATATCATAATTAAATTGGCATGCTTTTAAACAGCTACCACTAGAGCAAGGTGTTTTATCTTACATATACCTTACATTTACATTGAATCAGCAAGAAAAAACAAAAACAGCAGTCTAAGAATAGTCTTGAATTACAACTACTACTTGACAACTAAAGAGCCAACATGCAAACAAAGCAATGGTTCTATGACACTGGGAAAGGATAGAGATATTCAGTTACTGTTACTTACCTATTCATTTCCTCCACATTCTCTGCTGCAAAATAAAATGTCTTGATCTGTGGGTGGCTGACCTTCATAGCACTTCAAGAAAAAACAACAACAAGAATGCACACACACACACACACACACACACACACACAGAGGAAAAGCTCATTTAGGTAGGAAAACACAATGAAATTGTATGAGCAAATTATTCAAAGTATAACACCTTTGTACACCCCATCCTATTAGTGCAGACCAAATTATCCATCAAGAAATGTATTTCCTTCCTCAAAATTGTGTGTCATTTTAGCAAAGATATAAAGAACATTGGGTCGAGATAGACAAGAGGCGTTCGTTCCAGTACTGAAAGGACATTTTCAGAAGAAGAAAATTATTAATATTTCTAGTCTATTAGCATCATTTTATGGCCTCCTGATTTGTACACCTTTTTTGGTGAAGAGTAAAAAAGATACTTGTGAAAACAATTGTTATAATGATATTAGCTGCCCTCTAACAAACCAATAACGGTACATGCTTGGGAATAAGCGCTAACGTATCACAAGAAAGATATATCGGCTAAAGAAAAAAGTTTCCAATTCTGGATGCTCAGATACCAAGAATCCATCTCAATTCACCTTTGTTCTGTTGCCCATCCCCCGCTCAAAAAAAAGAAAAAGAAAAAAGAAAAGAAAAGAAAGTCAGCCTGTTTCAGAAAAGCAATAAAGTTGCATTCTAGTGAAGGGCTGGAATCTGCCCATGGGACTGCACTGAAAGTTGATTCCATTCGAAGGTTGTTTGGTGGCTTATATAAAATGAACTCAGTCCAAATACTGCAGGCAAGTATCCACATAAACCCCCATCCTGAACTCTGTCAACAAGTGGCAGCTACAATGAAGAACTGTACAGCTACGGAAACTGAACTAGCTAGTTGAAACACATTAGTAAGTTAAAACAGAAGAAATTTACACTTCTACAGCCAATTTTATCTCTGTTCTGTGGATAATTAGAGGATTTCAGGCAGTCTAAGCAGATCATGGGGCACCTTTTCTCAAAATAGCTATGATTTTTTCATTTAAGACATCTCACCATTTTTGAAAGGGTGCAACTTTATATGCCTTTCTTCCTACATGTGATTAGGTAGCTTTCTAATTATATGCACCAAACTCTAAAAAGGAGATTATTGTTATCATATCATTTAAATAATAGAGCAAATTATGCTAATTTCTGCATTTTGAAATAAGATGATAGCAGGTCTTCTATATGTGATAATTAGTACTGGGAAAATAATTCAAAAGTTTCTGGTAACATTCATTCTAATTTTTAGATGAATTCATTGACTGTTTACAGCCTTTTTGTGTTGTTTTATTGCAAATATTCTACCAAACAAGTTTCTGTGAGAAATTATCACTGAAACAACCAGTTGGAAATTAATTGAAGAATATCCATAGAAAGCAAATACTGAAGTTGCAAATAAGAATATTCGCAGAGGAATCCTCATTCTAAGGGTACATCTACACTAAATCGCCAGACCCTGTGATAAATCAATCCCCAAGCATGCTCCCTGTCGACTCCTCTACTCCACTTCTGCGAGAGGCGGAAGCGGAGTCAATGGGGGAGCGGTCGACTCGCTGCCCTGTGGACGGCCAGGTAAGTCAACCTAAGATTCGTTGACTTCAGCAATGCTATTTACATAGCTTATCTTAGGTTGACCCCTCTTCCTCCCCCACCTCCCCGCAGTGTACACAAGGCTTAAGAGTTTCACTAATCCAGTCAGGGACCGTAAACATACCCTGTGATTTATAATTGAACATTTCATACTTGAGTTCCTAACCTTAGGCACCTGGGCCCCTCATTTGCAAACACTATATTACATGCTTAGCATTAATGGTCCATTGAAGCCAAAAGCAACAGTCAACACTTGCTGTGTGTTATGTGGCTCAGCAAACAAGGGCTCTGAGAAACCAACAGGGAACTCTGGAGCCACAGACTCTCATACTCAGAACGTTTTGCCTCTATTCCTCAAGAATTCAAGTAACAGGCCTGCCAGCAAGCGTGCCCCAAGAAAAATGTGGGGATAGAGCATAGGGAGGAAGGCATTCTCTTAAAAGCCAGGACAAAACCATGTAGTATTTTACAGATTAAAAACCAAATTCTTGAGCTGCATTTAGAAGCATCTGGAAGCCAGTGCAGTGTATGGAGCATGGTGGTTGGGGCCAACCCTAGATAAAATGGTGCCCCAGGCAAGGAGCATCTTCAGCACCCCCACTTCCCCCCATTTGTTAAAACGTTGAATACCTTATTTTTATTGCATTTGTAGCCCTTTTCATAACTTGCATGCATGACTTATCCCTGTCATATAAGATGATAAATTTGCATGTTAGGATCTGTAAATCTGTATTTATTCATGACATATGTTAACAAATAAGAAAAAATTGTTTCCTCAAATCTTATAGAAACATTTTAATTTTAAGAATAACTGAAATGTACTAATATCAAGAAATTGAACTGTGCACCAACACTGGGTGGACCAGTATTAAATAGTGTTACAGTAGGTGACAGTCTTAGAAGGTTACCCGAGTGCTAGGCTCTCTCATTTCACTTCACTTTGTTCTTGTATCTCACTGACTGACCACTGATACCCCTCCCCTTACATAGCATGGCTGACAACATTCTAGGAGGTTCAAGGAAAATATAACTCTCAGAAAGTCTGGAAGTTTCCATGACATTCTGCAAAGAACGTTCCAGCAGGTTTGTAAAAAGTGAATCCACAAACGGAATACCTGAAACTTTTTACTTCAAACGTTCTATTGTCCCTTTTGTCACTAACAACAAAAACATTATTTTGAGCCTGGTGCCCTCCAAGCCTGGCACTCTAGGCAGTCACCTTCGTCACCTGCCCCTAACTCTGTTCCTGACGGTAGTAATACATCAGACAGTTTATGCTGCTAAGTGAGTATGCTGTCATGTCCTAAACAAGCAGGGATTCTATGTGATCCTCAAGCATATCCCAAAGAATTCATTGCAGTAATCTAATCTAAAGAATAATCCCTGATCATATCATTATTAACCCTCCCAGTTAAGAAAAGGTAGCTAATCAAGAGTGTTCTCATTTGGACACCAGTAGGAAGAAAGCCCTTGGCATAAAGACATATTTATTGTTTAATAGAGTATTATGACTCTGCATACCATAGATTTTATCTTTACAAGGGTGCACCAAATTCACTTTCCACAACTCCTAAAACTGCATAAATCCCAAACCAGGGTTCTCCGGGGAAGGCTAACTGCTCAGTCCAGATAGGGCGGCAATACACAGGAGGTGGAGTGAGCCAAAGGCATAGCAGGAAAATAAAACAAAAAACAAAATAAAGTAAAAATAATAATAATAATTTTCCAGGCGATGTCAAACACACAAAACTAGCTATTCTTTGCACAAAAGTTAAGCCCAGTCATGGTAAAGGTAAGAAATTCAGAAGTTCTTTAGACAGTCTACTCAAGCCTTTTCTAACCTCCATCCATTTTCATTGACCTCCACCAAAATCAAATGTAGCTTTTGGCATGTAAAATCTGTATTCAGCTATGCGTGGGGCTGAGTGACAAACTTACTACTTTTTCTTGCATTCACTCGCTCGGTCCACAGCGAAGTCTGGCAGGTTGATGAATCCTTCAGCTTTCTCTGCCTGCAACAAAATACGTCACCCAGCATTAACCCAGGCTCCAGTGGGGGACATTGCTGACCAAGGTTAAATGAATTCCCAACAACCTTTTATTCCAAGCATATACAATTCTACTGCTAGGAGCCAGATAGGACCCACTATTATGTGACTGTGTGTAGGGGAATCAGAAATCTTGCATGGGTTACCTACCTCACTGTGATGGCGGTGCCACTACTCCTCCCAGTGGGCAGGGTGTGGGCATAGCTTTTGCTCTACACCCACATGAGCCAAGCAGAACTGGCCCAGGAGGGGATGGAATCTGCACCTAGTATAGGGTTAGGGAAGATTACTCCCCCTACCCCTACCCCGGAGCAACCATACACAGATTCATATTCAGGATTTGTCACACAAAGTCACACTCTGGTTCGTAGGGTCAGCTATGGATACAAGCTCCAAAAGCAAAATTAAGCCTTGGGTCTGAACAGGACTAAAATAGAAGAGGCGCTAGGGAATGCAGCTCCCTTTGTAACGGTTAGCGATCACATGCAGATACGGGTGTACGAGAACAAAGTCATCAGCCAAACTTCATATATGCAGCATGGGAAACTGAACTCTTAACCTTCAGCTCCAAAAAACGGAAGACTCTTCTCATTTGAGGTGAAGATGAATGTCAATATAGGCCAGTAAGAGTGAGGACCATATCCTCTTATCAGGCCCGGCCATTAGAGACAATCTCAGAGGTGTAAGCACTTCAGCTACTTTGACATTCAGTACAACACTGCTTAGTACATCTTGCTAAAATAAAGGGCCAGATTTCCCAGGCTTCCTTTATTCCCCCACAACATTGTTAGTGCAATTTAGACATCTAAATATCTGATTTGCAGGTATACTTAATTCATTAAGCATTTACAGGTTGGATTTTCAGAAGTGCTCCTCCTGGACCCGATTAAATGCCTGGTATGTGAAACACGAGGGTGCTGAGGAAGGACGGACAAAGCACCCCTCCCCAGATTAGAGTTAATAAAGTTGCAGCCTGCTGCTGAAATCCATCCCCATGTCTGTCTTCATTCACCTGTGCATCCTGCTGAACCACTGTAGACCTGAATCCTTCCCCTCCTATGAATAGCAGTGATGCAAACAAAGAAGAACCTGCATCTGTATGTGTGTGTGGGAAATATGGATTTATTCTTAAAAAATGTTGGAAATATGAATTCCTGAGCTACTCAAGTCTTGTCCCTCCCCCTCAACCCTATCACATTATAATTCTGAAAACGTACGCTGTGAAAAGCAGCTGATCTATTTAAAGATATTTCAAAGAGCAGGGATAATACAGATGGAGCAGAGATGCAGAATACTGACAGCATCTCAAACTACATTGTGTGTGTGAATTTGAAATGATTATAAAAAGGAGGATATTAGCCAAGAATAGTCTCTCATTTTTATACGTCAAATGTTTAAACTAGAATGACCGAAGACTCTGATTGAGAAACTAAGTGCAGAGAAAGCAATGGGGTTAACCATAGAAGGTGAGGAAATTGCAGTTTTGGGACTGGCTTCTTCTGCAGTGTTTTTTTGTCTTCTCTGGATTATAATTTTAATTATCTGTCCAGGGTGCCGAAAGACTGGGTTAGGCTTTCTTTTATGTTTCACATGTTGAAATGTAATTAACTTAAATTAATAGCAAGCAGGAGATTAGAAGGGTTTTTTTAAAAAAAAGAAAAATAATGTGTAGGAGAGAATTTTACCAAAATTGTGTCATATTTAAAATAGGATAAACAACACCCTGGACTAAGGCTTTCAACCTAGCAGCCACAGTAAACGAATGGAAAAATAAAGAAAAAGCAGTAAGAGAAAGAAGAATTCCGGGAAAGTGCCTTCCAAGGTTTGGCTACTGATGGTGGGAAGAGAACAAGTTATGCAGGATTAAAATACTGAGAGCTTGGTTACCTCCTGAGCTAAGTACAGTAAACAGACTACATTTACGTTTCTCTTCCCAGTACAAGTTTACAAAAACAAATGCCAACACAGACAAATGCTCCATGTGGTGCCTAGCATAGCATTGAAACAGCTGTTATTAAATGCACCATTGGACTGGAAAGGTACACCCACAAGGCTGGTTTCTCCACTCCATCCACCCCCAGTCTAGCTATACAATTTTAGAAATCGAGATTAAGATGATCTTTTTAAAAAGGAACATCCCTCACATCCCCACCCCCAGCCCTACCCACACACCAACAAACTGAAATTTAAAGCAAGAACCAATGAACTTTGCAATACCAGGAGGCTCTTTGACAGCACATAATATGCATAAGGTGCACATAATATGCATCTCTATAAATATGCACTTATAGAATATGAAGAATGCATACTACCATAGTATATGGTTTTTATATGTTCCTTGAGGGATCAACGAGATACTACTTCTTGGTAAAGTTTGCCATTACTGAAAACGAATGCAAATCCAAAGCATTCAGAGTGTTCTTAATACACTTTTTACCATTTTTAAAGGATGCTGAAAAATTGGAGAGGGTTCACAGACGAGCCAAAAAATGAATCAAGGTCTGGACACAGTGCCTGACAGTGAGAGATTTAAAAAGTTCAATCTGTTTAGCTTATCAAAAAGAAGTTTTAGATATGATTTGATTACAGTGTGTAAGTACCTTCACAAGGATGAAATACTAGGCATTAGACCAGGAGTGGGCAAACTTTTAGGCCTGAGGGCCATATCACAGTTGTGGTAGGGGAGACTGTGCCTTCCCAAACAGCCTGTCCCCCTGCCTTCCCCCCTCAGAACCCCTGACCCATCCAACCCTCCTGCTCCATCCTCTGGCTGTCCCCTCCCAGGACCCTTCACTCCTAACCCCCCGCCCTGCCAGGACTCTGCCCCCATCCAACCTGCCCCTCCCCCCACTCCCTGTTCCCAGACTTCACCAACCCATATCTACATCCCCGCCCCTTAACAGGCCTCCTGGAACTTCCACACCTATCCAACCCCTCCCTTCTCCCTGTCCCTGACTGCACCCCCCACCCTTACCATGCCGCTCAGAGCAGCAGGACTGGAAGCCGCACTGCTCCGTCGGAGCCAGCAGCATGCCCCACACGGCGGCATGCCTAGGGGGCGGGGGACAGCAAGGGAGGAGCCGGATCTAGCCTCCCCAGCTGGGAGCTCAGGGGCCAGGCAGGATGGTCCCACAGACCGGATGTGGCCCGTAGACTATAGTTTGCCCACCTAGCAGAGAAAGGTATAACAAAACCAGTGACTGGAAGTTGAAGCCAGCTAAATACAAATTAGAAATAAGGCACTCTTCTTTAACAGTGATTAACTATTGTAACCAGCTACCAATGTAAGTGGCACATTTTCTGTTGCTTGATATCTTCAAATCCAGACTGATAGCCAAACACTTGTTATGCTGCAGTCAGACAAGTTACCAGGCTCAACATAGGGAGAGCTGGGGGAAATTCTATGGCCTGTGGTATACAGGAGTTCATACAAGTTGATCTAATGGACCCTTCCTCTCTCCTCTCCCTCCCCCAGTCTGACCTTAAAATGTATGAATTTATGAATCCAGGTCCTAGCCTTTTCCATTCATCTACAGAGGGTGCATCTCTATAAACAGGTGTAGGATATGGCTGTAAGTCTCATTTGGGGATTTTGCAGCTTAAAGTTGACCTTTTTGTTCCACTGTGGGCCACTCATTTTTAAAGGGAACCTTTCCCCTCAGTCACTTAGGAAGATGGATACTTACAGCCTCAATACAACAGTGCACTTAAATACAGGTGCTTCCACTAAGCATGGGATTCAGTCCAACTGAAGCCACCTGACTATTCACGTTCTTAATGTTAAGCAGGTGCTTAAATGCTTTGCTGGAGCAGAACAGTGCTGAGCACTTTTCAGGATCAAAGTGTAAGCGCATTTTAGGGTTCCATGTTCATTGTGACTACATAATTACCATATTATATTTAATTCATTTACAAGCTGCACATGCTTCTGTTTTAAGGTTGTGTGTTTTTTTATTATTGTTTTTGCTTTGTTTTGTTTCTGTTTCTGTTTCAGACTGACAGCTCTATAAACCAGACTTGGTATCTTCCCTGCAATCCCGAGACATGCAGCAAGCATAATTGGGAACAGAGTTGTGATAGCTGTGTTGACTCCCCAATATTAGCATGCGTAAAAAGGAGTAAAATCTTATTCTTGTCACACAAATCAGCAAATAGGATTCTAAATAAGCACAGGGAGCAGATATGTGAAGTAAAGGGGCCATTTTTACAGTCACTTTTTGAAATGGAATGGAATGGCATTTTAAAAGCTGAAAATTCTGTGAAAGTCATAAGCCATTATTTGTCTCAAGAATTATTTTCTAACATGATTTTAAATGTACCATTATTAATTTCATAAGGATATGGTCAAGCTTCCCTTTGGGGTCAGAAGAACATTTTGTATATGTGAGCAGAGTGTTTTTTAAATAACCTCTCATTCCACTGGGCCTAGGTGCTGGCTGGGAACCAGAGAACTGGAATGCAATAAAGAGGGCTATGTGGTTTCTTTTTTGCTTCTTGATAACAGGTGTGGGGAGTCAGAAGCACAGTTTGTGACTGGTTGGGGAGTTTAACTTCAGTGTTATCTGCCAGTCTTGGGAGTATCTGCTCTTCCCTTTGCAGCCTGCCCTGACCTTGGCATTTCCAGTGAGGGCTACCCCATGCACCATGGGTCACAATTTAGTTTCAACTTTTAAGAGAACATAAGCAATGGGGGTAAAGGTGCAAAATTGATAGTGCTAGCGATTGAAGTTGTCACTTCATCTAGAGAACAGCAGAGCACTGACAGCACAAATTGGTTTCTGTGGCCTCCTCAGTGTGCTTCAGTTGTGGCTGCGGTGCAGGGGGAGGACCATTTCTAGGCACGAATGAGAAGTTCAACCTCCATATAATGTTTATCCAGGCCTGCGAGGAACCAGAATGAAAATTAACTGACCTCAGTCCAACAAACAGTTAGCCGAAGGCAATGACTTTTTGTCAGGGCCAAGGGGGTCTGATGAGCATACTTTAAACACAATTAGTTAGAGCAAGACTTAAGGATAAATATTGAGCTCATCATCACCTGAACCCTCTTTTATTGTATTCATCAGAAGATTTTTCTAAGCTGATTCCTCATGAAATGGTGTTAGAGATCAAGACTTTGAACAATGTGCATAGCTATAGAAGGTAACTTGGAATTTTTGTCCATCCACCGAAAGTCACACAAGTAATCCTACGGATACACAGCGAATAGTTGATTAGTATCCCACTTTCCAATCAATCACAGATGCACGTGAGACAGATATGAGGTGTAGCACTGGAATTGTGTGTGCAAATTTTTTTCCTTTCATGCAGAAGTAACACCCCACTCACAAGGTTTCAGTATGAATGCTCCAGACCAGAACTAAAACTGCTTGGGGGAGGCAGAACCTGATGATGTTCTAAATGTTCAGTTTAGAAGTATCCATCTGTACAGAATAGCAAAACAAAGAGGGAACTAGACACTAGCGGACAGTGACTCTCAAAGATGTCTGGAGTTCAGTCTGGATAAGCTCCAAAATGTCTGAATGCTTATCAGGCTAACTTATTAAGATTGCCCCACTTACTCCAATATCAGTTCTCAGTCACACCTTTCAACCCAGTCAGGTCCTTCTCAGTTTCCTTCTCCCAAGGTGCTCACTGACTACCTTCACTGCCTCTCCTCATCCTTTTTTATTAATGTCACAAATCTGACACTGTTCCTGTTGAGATTGCCCAGCTGCTGTCTTCTGGTGCACTTACTGCTGGTGAGACATGAATGCTTTTATTCTCCATTCTCTCTTCTATTAAAGTCCCAAGATTTGAGCATAAGACCAACAAAGAGTTCCAGAGCTTTTCAGGCCCTAGGATAGATTTAATCAAGAGCATGCGATCCACTGGGGATTGTGGAGAATACCCACCCTATGTTGAGAAAATATAAACGTGGATTCAGTGAGAGATTCCACCCAAATTCTGATATTTCTCCAGCCTTACTAGAAAAAGGCCATCAACATCACATTGCTGTTGCTATGCTACAGTTGTCCGTATCTGGTTGACTGTACCATCTACAGAAAGCTAAAAAAACCTCTTGCTTCTTAAAATAAAGAAAGTGGTCATACAAAACCACAGATAGCCAAGGTCACTAACTTCATTCATTCATTTGATCTCAACTTGATTCTGCCCTCATCCCTCTTTCTCTAGTGTATCAACACTCTTCTCTAATGCTGTAATGTTTAAGAGGATCTATGTTTAAAGGCCCTTTTATATAGTAATCTGAGTTGAGCGTTTAGATGCTAAAGTGGAAAGTAACTCTGCTGCACCCTCCCAGCCTGACATACAGCAGCTGATCCCCATATTGTTGAAACTACAGAATAGTCTAATGTTCTTTAAAACATATAGGGCCCCATTCTTATGTCAGTTGTGCTGGTGTAAGTCAGGATTAACTCCACTGATGGTAATATAATTGCACCAGTATAAAAACTGGTGTCAAGCGGGCAAATTGGGTCCATTATATCTTTCAGCAAGTCAGTAAGAAACCAGCAGAATCTTCTTATATGCTGGTCAACAACACTGCACCTTTATTCTGCTTCAGGCACTAGCATTTAGGAGCAGGAGTGACTAAGGCATTAATAAGCATTTCTAAACATCAGTGAAAAGGTGGAAATATTCACTAAGCTATAAAATACGATGGACCAAACATATGCCTAGGGTAACTCCACTGAAATTAATCAATCCGCACCTGGGATAGCTTTGACCTGCTAATGGTAAGCGAGAAAGGCTTCCTCTTCCTTTGACACCCTTTCGTCAGGATCATGCTGCTGAGCAATGTCTAGAACTACATTGGGCGGAGGTAACAATATTGTCCAAGGTAGCAATATAAACACAAAATTGTTTATAAAATCAAGGAAAGGTGGAGACAAGTGGACCAGTACAAACTGGATTGCTTACATTAAAACAAGAGTGATGAGGGGATAAAGTTGCAGATTGATATGACAACGAGCTGAAAGAGTCTCAGATGGGGAGGAAATGTTTATAGTTGAGATCACTTAAATGTGTTTTGAATGATTAACTAAATAAGAAAGCCACCCCTTTTTGGATATGGTCTATCAGGGATGTGGGACATGGACTGGAAGGAGACAACTTTATCACCAGGGCTTCCATCTCCATCATCTCCTGGACCCCAGAATCTACCATTACACCGTGGACCTTCAGCATCCTGATCCTAAGAAAGAGACCTGAACAGAGCAAGCCAGGAAGAGAAAACTAATGATATCACCAACTCCACTTGATATGTGAGATTTGCATTTCATTCCCTCATGTCAATTTTCTTGCTAGTTTAATTTTTCCTCTTTCCTATCTCTCTTTCCTTTTACTTTCTGTCCAAAAAGATTCTGTTTAGCAGGCCAGGCCTGACATGTCTCAGAGTGGCTGATAAAACTGCTATGCCCATGTCTCTCCAGTAGCAAGGTTGAAAGTCGGATTCAACAGCAGAATCAGGAGCTGTATTTTCTATCTTTGTTATTCTTCTCTCCTCATGCATCTGTCTTCTTTTTATCTTAAAGAAAGAAGGATCGGACTTCAACAACAATGGCAGCAACAAGAACTGCTGCAAACCACCTCAACGGTCTTCTCTTTTCCCCTAAAAGAACGGTTAATAGCATCTATAAAGAGCCCTGGAAAGGGGTCTCTCTCTATAAAAGAATTATCTACAGCTAAAGGATTATTAAAAATATTTTAGCAGCTTTCTTTGATAAAAGGTTTTTTAAAAAATTAAGGGTAATTGTTACAATGTAACTAAGTCAGTGATTACTTGGCAAGAAATCCCAGACCACACTTAACTGTTTATTGTTGTGATGGTAAATCGGGGTAGGCAACCTATGGCATGTGTGATTTTCAGTGGCACTCACACTGCCCAGGTCCTGGTCACCGGTCTGGGGGGCTCTGCATTTTAATTTAATTTTAAATGAAGCTTCTTAAACATTTTAAAAACCTCATTAATTTTACATACAACAAGTTATATCACCTTGATTGAGCAGTCCATCAGCCCTCACAGAGCAAGCGCCAATCACAACACATCAGACATATTGTTCTAGCCAGTCCTTCAGCTACCCACTGGCCAGGCTGTCAGTAGCATCGGACACCCACTTGGCATAGCGCACAGCAGCCCAGAACTCCTGAGCGATCCGCCAACCACAGTGTCCCAAGCAGCTGGGATTACAGGCACACTTCACTGCACCAGGTTCTTGTCAAGTTCTATATTATAGACTTATAGAAAGAAACCTTCTAAAAACCTTAATATGTATTACTGGCACATGAAAACTTAAATTAGAGTGAATAAATAAAGACTCGGCACACCACTTCTGAAAGGTTGCCGACCCCTGTGGTTAACAAAGGTTTCAGTAACATCTTACCTCTTGTTGGGCCCAAGACATCCCTTTTTCAGCAGGACAGCTATTTGCATTTAGAAGAGTTAGTCATTCACTATTCAGCACTTAAACGTCATGGTTCCAATCCACTGTGCTGTCCCAAGTCACTTGATCCCTCCAAAATTCTGGGCTCTCTCAGAGCAGATGTCCATAAAAAAATACAGTAGGAGCTTTTGTGCCAGATCCATGGGACACATGAGTAAGTGGGAGGGGAAAACACTCCAACTTGCATCCTTCTGGTCAGCAAGTGCAAGATGCTAGCTGTACCTAATCAATAGGGTCACAGCAAAGTCTAAAACAGGTGTATTCACTCTCCAGTACACACAGTGCCTTTGCACTCAAGCCATAATCTTTCATTAAACATCCCGGTAAAGCATCTTAGCTAAACAGGACTGGCTCTGAGTGATTAGGTGCAGCATAGATCACCTGATCATGCCATTAGAAAGGCAATTATGCAGTATTTAATCTCTGCTTTCTTGACACATTTTTTTTATTTCTAATTATCCTTTTTTTCCAGTTGATCACAGAAGTTCAGGGACTGCTCATTGTCTCCATCATAGGCTGCTTCCCATTCCCATTGTAATAGGAGAGGGACTGTCTGGGGAAAGCAGAGGATTGTCATAAATAGAAAGGTTCATTTAGGAAAGTTCATCCTCTGAACTGAAAGCTGACTCTTGAGTTGAAGTGCAGCATACTCCTGCTTTTACATACTCCAGATGTGGCCCTTTATCATTGGCACACCAGAGCAGCAGGTTACAAATTAGAAGGACACACGACAGTTTAATTACAGAGCACTGGATGTGACAACAGCCAGACAAGAGATAACACCATAATGAGCTGGCCACGCTGTAATTCTGACACCTGCTTTCCTATCAAACAACAAAAATATCAAAAGGAGAGCAAAAGACAGGTCAAGCAAGGTTCAAGCTGGAGGTGCGGGAAATAAGCAAGTCACCTAATTAAAATTAAGCAGTTAATTCAGTTGAGAATATGAGGGGAGTGCTGCTCCTTCCGTGACAGTAAATGCCTGTAAGCTTCTTAAATTGGCAAGTTCCTTCCAGCATTTAAATGACAGTGGAGCCAGTAAAGAACAGCCAGGCTTAAAGGAACAGACTGTATGTATGATAAGTTCATTTCACAAGTGCTTGCAGAACCAAAAAATGTGGCAGCAAGTTTCCACCACTCGCTCATTTTGCAAGAAATCTTGGGGCTGAATAAAAACTAAATAAGCCTGATCACATATACATCACTGGACTCCACTTCAGATCTGCCCCAACCCTTCTCTTCCCACTACCAGTAGTTCCTACTTAGTCATTCATACAGTTAGGAGTTTATTGTACTCGTACTCACCAATTGGCTGCTGTACCAGTATAATGATGACCCCTTCAGCACGAACCAGAACTTTTTCCATTTGTTGCCAATGAAAGGTCCTTTTTCCTTTTTCTTGTAGAGCCACCCCTGGTAATCAACTAGTCCCAGATCCTTGCACGATATCCTCCGTCGACTCATAATAACAATCCCTGTGCCATTAAAATAAATGGTTCTGCTTGTTTAAATGTACAGTACTAAATAAATATATCAGTCCCTCTACATTTGCTATATTAACAGTCATTCAAGTGTCTCTTAAAATGTACATAGACGTCAGATGGTCAGTCAGTTGTCTGATGTCTGTTAGACACATTCATTTAAAAGACATTCTAAATGTACAAAGATAAAATGAGAAGATGTTCTCAGAAAATAAATGGCTGATTACTCTAAAGATAATTGCACACAAATAAGACATGAATTATTGTAAAATAAAACATACTAGATAAAAATGTGTCTCATCCTTCTTAGAACTGCATTAGAAAATTATAGATCTATTTAAGTCACAGATAGAGAGGACTAGCTTTCAACTAAACAAAAAGCTGCATGTCTGTCTCTCTCTCTCCCCTTCTCTCACTCTAGAATCTCCAGCTCTGTGTCTATTGACATACCACAAGGGTTTAGTCCAAATGAACAGCATGCTGTCATTTTTTCACAATCGATGCAAAAATAAGCAGAGTTTAAACAACAGTTCTTCACCAGCTAACCAGCCGTACGAAAACCTCCACCTCCCCCGAACAAGGTACTCTTTTTAAAAAGAAAAAGAGGAACATAAGAGAAGGGAAAAGATCTGTTACCTTGACTTTTCTGTTTGGTCTTCTGACGCAAGGGAACCTGCAAGAAATGCAGGAAGGAAAGAAAGGAAATTTCAGATTGTGTTACAACATTTGTAAAGAAAGACTCGGGGGCGACTGGAGGAGGGGTGGTGTTTATATGGAGGATGATATCTAAAAACCCACTTGCAGCTAAAGAGAAGCTACTAGCTGAAGCATAAAATGTGTTAATTAAAACTGATGTATGTGCAGTTGAACAAGAACAAATGTAGCACTATTATATGTATGAATCTATCCACTAGGGCTTCCTGTTTCACACCCACAGGCAGACTCTCTGACTGCTTTTTAGCTGAATTGTAGAATGTTCTCTGAGGTAAAAAAAGAAAAGTTAAGCCTGCAACATTTGAAGCCTCATTGCCTTTATTAGAGATAATTACTAACATGTAAAGGTGAAAAATACATGTCAGGTATTTTGTTGTTATCACTCAGCTCTTAGCACATTGTGGGCACTACTGTAAATAAATAATAAAAACAAAATATCACTGCTTCCCGCCCCCCCCTTTTTCTTTCTAGTACACATATTTCCCCCTACATGAATAAGATGTTGACAGATTACATTAGGAGGATAATGTCTCAATGTTAAAAAAAAAATTGTCCACATTTGGCTGATTTTCCAAATTATAATACATAAATATGCTTAGTTGATTATGTTATCCCATATATATTTATGTATTTTAATTATATGCATTCATTTGCATTTTTACATATAGTATATTTTATCCGACATTATTACGTGGAAAATACATTTGCCTTACTGAAAAACAGAGAAATGAAAGTAAGGGTTATCAGCTTGAGTTAAAACCTGCAAGGGAGCCTGAGGTTGAACTTGAGCTGCCAACTCAAATTAAAAGCTGAGTTGCTGTGTTTTCACTGCTATTTTAACCTGAGTTAGTTCACGTGGGCTAGCTAACCCAAGTTAAGAACACACCATTTTGTACAATGTAGACATAACCTAAACTATATGAAGTGGAGTCCAGAGAATAGGGAATTAGGAATCAGAAGTCCTGGGTTCTATTCTTCTCTCTCCCCTGACCTGTTGTGTTACCTCAGACAAGGCAACTCACTGCTTTTTGCCTCAGTTTTGCCATCTATAAAATGAGGACAATAATAGTTATTCTTTTTAAAACATTCAAACCTCTCAGTGAAAAATTATGCATACCACCTTACTATTTTTACATTTGTTTATGCATACAATCCAGCCATGTAGAGGTGATATTCATCTGATGAATTGCAGAACTATGTAACAAAGGACTACACTGTATCTTTAACCACTTAACTTACAAAGATATTTGTCTTTTAAGTTATATTAGCTTTAGGAGAGAAAAGCTATTTTATGCCCTTTGGGGACGTTTTCATGGTTCCACGTACAGTTGAACTCATGGTAACTAAGATGCTTGGCTTTAAAATGGTGCAGACACAAAAAAAATCAAAATCATGTTTTTAAAAACCTCAAACATTTTCTCGATATTTTTCTCTGTAACATAGGTAACGCATACATAAGTGTGTATCACCATTTTTTTTATTATCAGGGGATAGCCGTGTTACTCTTTATCCACAAAAAGAACAAGTATATATGTTATCATTCCTGATGTCTGATTTGTGTCCATTTGTGTCCAGGAACCAGTTCCTATAACAAACCCTGTTGCCTACTCTGTCCCCATATTTACTCTAGAGACACAATCAGAAGACTCAACCACATCAGCCACAGCATAAGGGACTCATTCACTTCCACATCTGCTAATATGATATATACCATCATGTGCCAGCAATGCCTCTCTGCCATGTACATTGTCCAAACCAGATGGTCCCTATATAAAAGAATAAATGGACACAAATCGGACTTCAGGAATGGTAACATACAAAAGCCAGAACAACACTTCAATCTTCCTGACATTCTATAATAGATTTAAAAGTAACCATACTTGAACTGAAAAAAAGTCAGAAACATTCAAAGAGAAACTGCAGAACTAAATTTCATTTGAAAATTTAACACCAATAATTTGGGCTTGAATAGGGACTGGGAATGGCTGGCTCACTACAAAAGCAACTTTCCCTCTCCTGGAATTGACACCTCCTCCTCCTCAATTATTGGGAGTGAACTACATCCACCCTGATCGAATTGGCCCTGTAGACACTGGTTCTCCACTTGTGAGTTAACTCCCTTCTCCTCTTGTATCAGTATAATACCTGCATCTGTAATTTTCACTCCATGCAATTGAAGAAGTGGGGTTTTTTTAACCTATGAAAGCTTATACTCAAATAAATCTGTAAGTCTTAAAGGTGCCACCTGACTCCTTAAAGTTTTTATTGGTGCTTATTTGGGATGACCTACCTAACTCACTTGGATGGCTGTGCCCAGAGTGAATGAAAACAGACTCATATTAATCATCACATATTCCATATTATTTTTTATTTATACTGTGGTCCATTGGGTGTTTCTCTCTAGACAATGCTCCACTGCAACAGATCAAGGAAAACAATGAGCCAATAGACCAGTCATGTGGGAGCCACTAATGTTCCTCCACTCCCATAGGGGCTGACCCTGAAGTCTTCTTTCTAAAGGAAGATGTACTTGACTCAGGCCTGAGCCCATAGGAAGATAGTAAGAGCTGCCAGGACTACCTTCTTGGATCCAATACCTCCTTCCTAGCAATTAGGATGGGATAATGAAAGAGGAAGATGAAACAACACCTCTTATGCAGAAGCCAGGAAGTAGGAATGATGCCATGATGCTGTAAAGACGACACACTGTCTAGATCCAGATTAATGAAATGTCATGACGGTACGATTGCAACACAGTGACAGGATGTGGCTCTCTCTAACTACGGATGAAGACGTAGCTCTCCGGCTAATGCACGACCTGTGTCACTCAACTAAAGCAAAATAGCTTAGACCATAGACTGCTCTGAAGGGAAGAGACAGAATCCCCATTACATGAATCATTTATAATTGAACTGGACAAATCACAGGTAAATGTAACGGAGGCAGCAATCCTGGGATCTCAGCATGGATTGCAATATACTCTTCTGGTACCAATTTCTATGGTTCTAGTAGCAGGAAGCCATGAACTTTTCTGTTAGATGAAAAACATGAAACCTGTGACTAGTGTGCTCTGTTTTCAGAAGCCCAATAGCCTTTATTACTTGTTAATAAAATCATATAAAAATAAGAACAGGAGCACTTTTTTCTCCTTTAAGAAATATTCCATTTATTCCTAACAGGTCGTGGGTACAGTCAAGGGTCCCTGTAGTCCAGGACTCTGCAGCAATGGAATTTGTCATGGAATCCCCCCACTCTCACAGAACTGTGCTCCAGAATTTCAGCTCTGATACCCCTCATGGTTCCAAAGTTAATAAATTCGATGGGGGGAAAAACAGCTGTACTCACTAAACTCATGTTCATATTTAATATTATTGAAACCTCTATTTTTTTAAATTTAAATTAATCTACCACTAAATTTGCAGTCTGCAGTGTGACAAAGAATCTATCAACTTGCAAAATTTAGTTCCAGCTTATCACAAAACACACAGGATGTTGGGTTGTACTAGCAAATGGTTTCCCAAAAATCAAATTGAAGTTTCCCATCTATGAGATATCCAGATATGACCACTATGTGTAGGGAATCTTTCAATTTAGGATACTCAGGTGAATAACACAAGGAATCATCAATAAAGAGCCACTTGAGATATTCCGGTTTGTAAGTTTAATGTCAGACCAAGAGACAAATTCCTGTAACAAGAAGGAGCTTTTCAAGACAATGAGAAGCAGCTGAAAAACACTATAAAAACATACCCAACCATAACCAATAAAACCGATGGTCCAAATCAGTGGTATAAGAGTCATGTCAGAAGAGACTATATGGAATACATAAGGTGCACTCACTGGAACAATATATGACTATAGTGTGCCAGATTGTTGTGATTTCATCATAAGCCCCATGATATGTAGTATGCTTCTTAAAGCCCCAGCTCCTGAAATCATCCAATTTATGAGAATCTCAGCTTTCATTATCCTTCAAAGAGGAAAGACGAAAACATGAATCCCCTAATGGCCCCAAAATAGAAAGGCAAATAAATCAAATCTAATTTTTAAAAATTACCTGTATTTTTAAGCCACTCATGATTTTGTGCAGCCTGACTCTTGATTTTTGCTTGCAGTTGACAATACTGGATTTTTTTTCATTATAGTTTTACACATCAGGAATGTGGTGGACAGTGGTGGGATTGTGGCCTACTGGAACCTCTGCACCTAAATGCAGACTTCAAACCTGTGGCTTATTATCCAAGCTCCGCCCACAGAGCGCAAATACATACATGCACTAGGTGTAACTTGATGCATGTATGTATTTGCAATGCTCAAACTAAATCACATTCATTTATCTCAATGGCTGACCCAATCAATAGGCAGGAACTTATAGAGATGTAATGGTTTGGGGGATATGGCTGTGTCAACTGACGAATTCCATTTTGGTTTTGTGAACATTACATTGTATTTTCAATCTCCGTCTAGAAGGTAGCCTTTGGTGTGGCTTCGAGCATTCATTTGGTAGCAGGAACTTGACATCTGGTGGACAGATTATGAGTATGCTCCATAGTGTAGCATAGCTCTATAGGGTAGACTCAGCCTACGCCAATGGAAGGGGTTTTTCTGTTGCTCTAGGAACGCCACTTCCCTGAACAATGTTAGTTATGTCAAGAGAAGCATTCTTCCATCGATACAGATGAGTCTTCCCTGGGGGTTCTCTTGAAATAGCTGCGATGCTAATGGATGTGGATTTTTCACACCCCAAGCACGAACCTAAACTTTAAATGTAGACCAGGCCTTAAGGCATCCTGTAAAACTCTTGTGTTTTAATGATAGAGTGTTAGAGATTAATGCCAGAAGGGACCACCAGATCATCGTCTGACTTCTTGTATTGCACAGGCCATCAACACCACCCAGCAATCGCACACTAACCCAACAACCAAAATGAGGCCAAAGTATTACAGCCCACAGGAAACTAGCCTGGACTATTGTGCTGCAAGTAGAGAATAGGAGAACCTGAGGTGCACCAGTGCCCAAGAGACCCACAATGGCAGGGAAATGATTAAGTAAGAAATACCCAGATCATCCTGGCAAGTGACCTGAATGCAGATGCTGCAGAGGAAAGCAAATAATCCCCAAGGTCACTGCCTATCTGACCTGGGGAAAATTCCTTCCCAAGCCCACATATAGCAATCAGAGAGAGTATGAGAGTGATAAGCAAATATATTTGCTAAGCCTGTGTTCTTTGTTTTACTGCCATGTTATTCCTGATGGGTGTCAGTAGAAAACCAGAGCTCCCACACGGATACAATGGTTCTGGGATCTAGGCTACCAGATGGGGGGATACCACTGCCCAAGAAGGGTCAGACATGGGATCGGCACCTGAGAGAGTGCCAGAGAAACTCAGAATCAGGTACAGTGATCACAGTCACTATCAAGAGACTCAGCTGTCGGATCCAATCAAAACAGACTGGTGCTCCTCCAGAGAGCAGGACTGGACCAGGTTGCGACAATCTTATTGGCTGGCCTAATCAATAATCAAGAACTTACTTACAAGATTGAATGTGACCTCAGCCTTTTGGAGAGCAAAAGCACACACATAAGTAGAGCACTTCTCTCAACCCATCCTGCAAGTAATGGCTCTAGCCAAAATTGGAGATATACTTACAAGAGCATGTCCATCAGCAGCCATGTAGGATTCCAAAACCCAAGGGGAAAAGCTGCAACGAAGGAAAAAGATGTTTAAGATCTAAGCCACATTTTACAGCATAAATCTCAGTAAAAGGGGAAAATAGTTTTCAAAAATGTTCTAAATTTCCTAAGTTTACAAAAGTTATGTTCTTCAAACTTAAGGACGCTGTATATGTAACTTTACTAGCAGAGAAGTTAAATAATGATCTGGACCTGAGAATCTTTTGTGAATGAAGATAAGAGATTTATGTAACTGTCAAGGAAAAAAGTTTCTGTATGGCTAATAGTGGCCATTTATGCTAAGGTGGCTGAAATTGGTTTCAGAAAAATCTTTGCTATGACTTTGACTGAAGGTACATTTTTTAAAGCATTGAAGTAACTTGAGAGTCAAAGTTCCATTTCCAAAGTAGGCATCCAAGTCCCATAGACTTTTTCCTCATGTTGGTTAATTAGAGTCAAGTCCTGCAATTTAATAATCTACTGTTCCAGCCCCACATTCAGCAGGTCCATGGTCTTTGATAGAGGCCCAAAACAGGCAAATGATCCGTTTCTAAGGTAAAATGTCTTCCCACTAAGTAGACTTTGAAGCATACAATAGCAAAAACCATCACCAATAACTCTCTCTCAGTCAGGGAATACTTTGCTTCCACTGGGGTGAGAATACAAGATGCAAATATAACCAGATGCTCCATCCTGAACTCCTGATTGCATTCATCAGTTGGAATCATTTGATCTTTGGATCAAAAAAGGCACAGGATTGGATCTAACCGAAGACGTGATGTGGGGTTTCAGAAAGCCTGCTTTGTCTTGTTAGTCCCGACCAACCGGCCCTGGCCCTGAGTTAAATCTCACAGCAGCTTTGCAAGAATACTAAAATGGGGCAGAGCACGGCCACCGACATATTGAGTTAGTCCAAGAAACAAATGTAAACAGCTTGTACCCATTCACGTGTCAGTTTCAAACCACTGACTGACAGAGAATGCCCTAGAACAGAGGTGGGCAAACTATGGCCCATGGGCCACATTCAGCCTGTGGAACCCTCCTGCTGGCCCATGAGCTCATGGCCCAGGAGGCTAGCCCTTGGTCCCACTCCTGTTGTGCCCCCTCCCCCACAGCCTCAGCTCACTGCACCGTCAGTGCAATGCTCTGGGCCAGTGCAGCTGCAGAGCTGCAGCCTGACCCGGTGCTCTGTGCTGCACGGTAGCGTGGCTGGCTCCAGCCAGGTGGCACGACTGCCTGTCCTGGTGCTCTGGGTGATGCAATTACAGCACCTCCAGGCAGCACAATAAGGGGGCAGGGAGTGGGTGCGGGAGGAGAGGGAAGTTGGTTAGATAGAGGACAGGGGAATTCGGGGTGGTGGTCAGAGGGCAAGGATATGGATAGGGGTTGGCGTGGTCAGAGGGTGGGGCACAGCGGGTTGAATGGGGGCAGAGATCCCAGGGGCAGTCAGGAAGGAAAAGGGGGGGGTTGGATGGGATGGCAGTCGGGGGCGAGAGGTGCAGGAGCACTCAGGGTACAGGGAGGGATGAATAGGGCTAGGGTCCTGGAGGAGCGTCAGGGGACAGGGAACAGGGGAGTTGGATGGGGCCAGAGTCCTGGGGAGGCCATCGGGGGCAAGAAGCCTGGGGGGTTGATAGGGGGCGGGGGCTGGGCCATGCCTGGCTGTTTGAGGAGGCACAGCCTCCCCAAACTGCCCCTCCATACAATTTCGGAAACCCGATGTGGCCCTCAGGCCAAAAAGTTTGCCCGCCCCGCCTTAGAAAGTTTACAGCATCTTTTGCAAAACTGAACTTAGCCGCATTCCACTTTGTGACAGCTTGTTGGAACAGCGTTAGCTATGTTGAAAGGTCTCAATTTTGCCTTCTTCCTGTTCTACTCCTCTCATGGTACTGCTCTGCCCCAATAAAGGAGAACTAACAACTTAAAATGCCTTGTTCAAAAATTTTAAGTAACACTTAACTTTCAAATGCCTGAACAGCAAATGTAACTTTTATTGTCTGCATGGTAAACACTGGCATTTTTATCTGTTTAAATAAAGTGGTATTTTCTGTGCCTTCTTGGTTGCAAAGATTTGAATTGCTTCCCAAAGGGCCACAGTCTGGGCCAGCTCATACTCTAGAGATGGTTGCAAGGTCATCTTTTTTGTGCACATATATTCCAGAACAGCCTTTGGAGTAGATCCTGCTGAAATGTATCTTGAAAGGGCCTTCAGTTTATCACCTAAATCACTCGCACCAATATCGCGCTTGTCATCATGTGTAAACACTGTCTTTAGTGCCCTACATTGCTGGTGTAGGTCTTCTTCAGGTATAGTGAGGAGTTTTGGAATATCGTATAACATCTCAAATATACTGCTGTGTGCCTTGAGCTGCATGGAAAGTTCTTCAACTGACTTTATTGCGCAATCTAGTGCCTGGTTATACCTCCCTCACTGGGAAAGGCTTGAGAAAAACCCCTCACCAATTCTGCTAGGTGAGCCTGATCCAAAAGCCTGGATCTACAAAATGGAAAACAAAGCAGTCAGATTCTTAAAAGAAAGATGTTAATTACAGGAACAGGAGAGAAATAAAATCTCTATAGGAATCAGCGGAAAACACTTCAGAGCCACAAAAAGATTGAAAGAAAAACCCATAACACAGAGGAATTCCTCCCCCCCTGCTAAGTTCAAAGTACAGAGAAAACACAGGATATCTCCCAAAAACCTGAGAAATTCACAAGTGAAAAAACAAATATAAGCTACAGCCTTGCCTGGCTAAATTACTTACTAATTGCTGTTTAGAAAGGTTATAAATAGATGGAGAGAAGAAATGGGTCTGGCTCCTTTGAAATCCCAAACCCCAAATGAGAGACAGACAAAAGCACTTTCCCTCCCCGCAGGTTTGAAAGCATCTTTGGTCCCCATTGGTTCTTTTGGTCAGGTGCCAACCAGGTGTCTTTTAGCTTCTTAACCCCTTACAGGTAAGCAGGAATTCTAGGCTACTTTATGCTTATGACACTGGTCACAAAAATGTCCCTAAGCATGACTATCATAACATCCCCATATTCACAGTCTTGGGCCAACCACTGCAAATGATATGCAAACTCATTAATGGTTTCATTGGGCTGCTGATGAGCTTCAAAAAATGTCTTCCTCAGCCAGAACAGAATCTCCAGTGCAAAAATCTCATTGAGGCACTGCCCAGCCACACCAACAGAGAACTTGGGCTCTGGAAGTCCATCCTAAATATCAGTGTTGTTATGGCCTAAGCAGTCCTGCAGCAAAGGTAACCTAGCAGCAACAGAGAATTGCATGATCTGCACATATATCCTGCCATCAACACTTTACTGTTCTTTCCCAGTACTAATTTCTCAGCTTCCAATCTTCAAATAAAGTAGCACCAGTCAACAGCAGAAATGATGTACAGGCAGCATTGGTTGCACTATAGGAGTGCTTGTCACCATAATGTCACAGTCAAATGCACCCCAGAACATCCCCACTCACCACCCACACACCCACACAAAGGAAGAAGCAGCAGCAAAACACACAGGTAAGTTGTCAATCCAAACATGTAATAGCCATGAACCAGTGAAGTCAGCAACAGTCTGAACAAAACGTAACTGTCTAAAATAGGATTCCCAACCATCCAGGATTGTCCTGAAGTCTCCAGGAATTAAAGATTAATCTTAATTAGAAGTAATGTCGTGTGATGAAACCTGCAGAAATTCATCCAGCCGAAGTTGGCAACCCAGTCTATAATGCCGATATGCAGCAACAGACTCCGAGTAGCTGCACACAACCAATTTGTCACAGTGGGATTTCTTCAAAGATGAATGTTTTCATTTTCAGAAATCATTGATATTGAAAAACCATTGAAAGTTCTGCACACTAGGGACTCAGGGGGAAGCAAGCAGAGTTTAGACCAGCACAAATTATTAGTATTCTTTACTCCTGTTCTTACAAGATCTACATTAGCCAAGTGGCATGTAAGTAACAGATGATGCAATGAGCATGAGAACACAGGAAGTGACTTATAAGAAATATCTTGCAATCATTTCCACCTCGCTACTACCTACATTCTGAAAAATAGAGACATCACTATCAAAGAAACACAGAGAGGAAATAAACAGGTACCCACAATGTCAAAGGGGAGCCCTAATCTGCTAATCACATTTTTTTTGCAGAATATAAAAGCTATAACATCTGAATTTGTATCTCACAGGTTGTAAAATACAGTGCATGTGTGGATTTCCAGTGCTTTTGGCCCAAGTCTGGCTTTTGGCACATCCCTCAGATGACATCCAGAAAGAGGAAATATGGCTTGTGAACAAACACTTTACATACGTAACGTGACTATTTGTACTGTGGTAGCATCCAAATGAGCCTGGCTCCGTTCCTGCTCAGAAAATCGTACAGTATAAAACAGACTGGCTGAAGGAATTTAATTTTTCACCTTAGGCTAGAATCAGAGCTCTGAAACAACCTGGAAGTAGGCTAATGCTCTGGAGTTTTCTCACATTTCTCACTGACTTTAGCCCCACTGTTTTTCTGTTGACTATGTTCCAACAGAAAATGAATTGACAGATGACATTAAACTAGCCACAGATTTATTTAAAAAATAAAAAGATTTCACCATAGATTTCACTTAATCACCATTAACAATTTCATCACAACAAACCATACTGATGCTTGAGGCCTATCTGCAGTTGACTTGCATCAAGATCATAATCTTACATAACAGTTCTTGAGTCATCTCTCATTCTCTAGGGAAGCCTCACCGGGGTAAAGCCACACGAGCTTTAACCCCATGTACCTGAAAACGGATGACTCATCTGGACCCAGGAAGCAACACCTTTTGTGTCGTCCTTTTGGCAGCTGGAAATGTTCTTAGTTAGGGTGGACTTCCCTATTCCCAAATTACTATTTCACTTGTATCTCAAGGAGATGGAGGATCATCTGCAGATTTTCTCTGACATACCTGTATCCAGGAAGGTCAGAAGCTAGACTGATCAGTTGTTCCACCAGACCAGCTTCACACCCAAATGGTGAACAATTTTTGAATTCCCCATGTACTGAACCCCATGTTGATGGAGCAGCATTCTGCCCTATGTTGGCTGCAATTAAATAACATTTCAAAATGTAAATGCGCTAAAGCAGCTGCAAAACTACAGATTCCCCATTCGTTTTTTAAAGGACAAGAACTCTACACTGAAGCATCATCAGCAATTAATGTTTTTCCAGAGAGTATCTGCCCCTTGGACTAGAATTATATATTTAGAGGTTGATGTAGTTCCTCTCTGGATAAATGCCCCTTTTAAAGGTGATAGGTATAAAATCAAGGCCAAAGCAAGAAATACATTTAACAGATTTCTACACATCTTGGTTAGAGGATTTCATACCTCCAGCATCCTTGTTTTCAAATAGTGTTGAAAGGGATTCAATCCCCTCATATGGATGTCCCCCAAAAAGAAGATTTCTGACTCCTTTTGAGAAAGGCCCAAGAAAAACTGGAGCAAGGTTCACTGATCCTACCAGAAATGGAAAAGGATCCATAGATATAATCCTGATTGGACTGCAGCCAGTTACTGAGCTGTCAATCCACCAGGGAGATATGCAGACAGGCTGCACACACTTCTGAGGAAGTCTGAAGTAAGCAGTTCCAAGAGTAGCTGGCTCCCAGAAGAGAAGGGGAGGAGGAAAAAGTAGATTCAAGGGAATAAGGATGCTGGTGCTAAGGCCACTCCTGAAGCACTCAGGATGAAAACAAATTGTTATGGTGGATGATTGTACTGGGGATTGTACTACCCTATATCTGCACTTGCCAGTGTAACTGACTGGTGAATGTGTGGTATACAATCCCTTTTGTGCTGATCCACAAAGGGTATGAGCTGTTACGGGCCCAAACCATAGCACTTTGGTCCCAGCTCTAGCAGCTCATGCTGTTAGGTCTGGAGATCCCTGGTTCAATCCCTGGCATATCAGCCATGTGAGCAGCCCTCACAGTTGCAGGCTTGTAACATGCTACAAATTCAGGTGGGTGAGCTGACTGGCAGCCTGGCTCTGAAATTTACTCTGCTGCTATCCTCAAGATACTCCCAAATGGGTTGCCAGAAAAGCAGAGGCCTGCTGGGAGACAGAACTGTGATGTTGAAGGTGTAAAAGCCCTCTTACTGACCCTCTTGTAGTGTCCTCAATCATACAGCAAAGCTAAGCCACTGGTTGCTGAAATAGGTGAGAACAGCTGCTGAATACGCATTGCTGGTGGGTGTAGGTGCTGGGGGAAAGTGTTAGTGCTAAGGGACTCCTTCCCAAAAGCTGCTCTCCATTCCAAAATGCAAAAGGCATGTCAGCAGGGGAAATTTCAAGTATCACCTTCCAAAAAGAGAAAAAGAGGAACTCTGCCTCCATTCACCTGAAATGGACAAGCATACCCAGAGCAGTCACTCCCACAGAAGGTCAAGAAACATCACTCGGACTCCAACTGCTGTTGCTCTCATTGATAATCACTGAGTTCTGGGGACACTGAGTGGAAAGAGGTCTCAGAGGGAATCCCAACAATACAGAGCTCCAAATTTATTCTTCGTAGATGCATTCATCTGAGTCCCAGTATAGCAAGTGGACTTAAAAACTTTCTCCCAGTTGTAGAAATAGAAATTAGAGGGAATATTTCTGAAACACTGAAAATAGGAAGTACAGCTAGAACCCACTAAAATAAAATATTTTATACTCTGAGGTTTTAGCTGCACAACTCCCACTAGTCACGTGAAGGAATCGTGGAAAGAAACCACTAACAAACATTTTAAAAATGTAGGGGGTAAGGTTCCTTATAAAGCTAGTCCAAAAAACTCTGTCAAAACATTTTTTTCAGTCAGAATTTGGTTAGAATTTGTGGATTTGTCAAAAAGCAAAATCTTTTGCAAAGGCGGGTTGATTTTGATATTGTTCAGATGTAACCCTGCCTGTCAGGTGGATTTCCGGAACAAACCTGCCAGGTTTGTTGTCAGCTCACCTGCCCAGCTCCTCAGTAGCCCACCTGAAGAGGAGACAAAGGCCTGGAAATCCCAGCTCTCAGATTCACAGCAGCCTGGTGTCCCAGGATCCCTTGTTCTGGGGCAACGCACATACCAGGCTGAAAAGGAGCTAACCGCCTGGAAGCCCTGGTTCCCAAGTTCTAAGACTCCTACCTCAGCTAGAGCTCCAGGCTCCCAGCTCCTCTTCAGCCTACCAGGCAGAATTTCGTTTGGAAATGATCAACATGTTATGATTTTTCTAATGTAAACATTTTATGTCTGTTTTATGTAGAATTTCAGTTGAGTTTTTTTGTTCCAAATTGGAAGGAAAATGCATTTTAAAGTTCTCTGAAAGGGAATTTATGGATTCTCCTCCCAGCTCTAGTTCTTTGCTATGTCATCCACATCAAGGTCTTAATAAGGAATTTACCCTGTAACTGTATATATGCAGGTTTCAGAGTGGTAGCTGAATTAGTCTGTATCAGCAAAAACAACAAGGAGTCCTTGTGGCACTTTAGAGACTAACAAATTTATTTGGACATAAGCTTTCGTGGGCTAAAACCCATTTCATCAGCTTATGCCGAAATAAATTTGTTAGTCTCTAAACTGCCACAAGGACTCCTTGTTGTTTTTGTATATATGCACAGAGCCATCTAGTGGCCAGAAATAATTTAAGACAGTGAACTCAATACTTCAGAAACTATGAAGTTTATATGAACTATAACGCCTTCTGATTTCATTAGAGCACTTCATGTTCCAAACTGAACATAGACCAATCTAATATCTGAATCTAATATAAGTGACTGGCAGGCAATTCTGGCAAGAGTGATCAGTCCCTTTCAGAAGTGATACTACACATGCCACGAATGCCAGTGTAACAAGATAATAATAAAGCTGCCGTCGGACTGTTCAGTTACTAATACTCAGCCTTTCCCTTTGACACACACGTTTAAGAGTAAAAGAAAACAATGTCACTACAACGTGTGCTCTCTCTGGTTTGTGAGTGGATCATGTCCCCGATCTGGCCACCCTTGTAAATCCATTGTATGTATAAAGATCTGGTACTGAGAATCAAAGAGAAACGTCCAAGACAGAGCCCAGATTATAAAACAATGCAAAACAAAATCCATGATGCTGGTCAGAAGGGGGAAGCTATGGAGCAATAGCTTGGGCACTACTGTCCTCTTCCATCAAATGCCTCCATCCTATATTCATGAAAGTGAATTTCTTAGAGGGCTAAAAGGATGCTAGGCTGTCATGACAGGATGTAGTGGTGATTGACAATGCCGCCATTCTAGAATGAAATCCATTCAGATAATGCATATAGAATGGTGAGAGGCACTTCCACAGCAACAGGGTGCTAGGGGAACCACAGTGCCAGCATCAGAGTTTTTGTTGTAACCGTTTAATTGCCAATGGCACCAGAACTTAAGATCCAGTCCTAAACACCAATACGGTGCAGAGCCAGATTCGCCAAATCATGCTGCTTCAGGTATTTATGAATCAAAGCAAGGTGTACTCCACTGAAGGGGAAAACTATATTTTAAGATATTAAACTCAAAGAGCAACTATACAATAGACACTGTTTGCACTGAAAAATATTTTTGCTACTTATTGGACAGTCTCCCCACTTACTGTATTATTGATTTTATCAACACGTTTCATTTCCTTTTAATCCCGTTTGATTGACCTTCACTTTTTTCACCACCATTTTTGAACTGAAAGTTTTACTAGGAAGGATGAGGTTTGTAATTGTACTTAGCATTTACATAGCACTCTATAGCTCCAGTCCAAACTATAACATGAACATTAAGGGTGCAGAGTTGAACCTGTAGGAGGAGGGTTTGGGGCACGGGAGTGGGGCGGGGAAGCAGCGTATCAATATACAAGAACAATCAGTATTAATTGCATTCGGACCCCACAGAATGGGAACCTTTCTTTCTCCTTCCTCTGTCCTTAAGGGCTTTCTTTTCTCACTGACTCCTGCTCAAGAAAACCCAGCAATATGATTAGCCTCTAGTGTTACGTGATGGGTGAGGAAATCAGACTGAACTGGTCTGGGTAAAAGGACTCTGGGAATGAGACACGATAATTGTCAAGAAGAGAGAATTAAAAACTGACCCTAAACACCCTCTAAGTGTCATTTAGGGAGGAGTGCACTGGACGTTTTCCCACAACTTTTAATATTTATACAGTATTTTAAATCAATCTGGTACTTTACAGATTCTGGCACAGATTTTCAGAAGCGACTAATGGTTGAGACATTTTCAGGAAAAGCAGAGCATCTACCCAGCGAAAATCAGGCATTTCCAAGGTATCTCAAATAGTGCTCCCACAACCACTAGTCCAGGTGTAGGCAACCTATGGCACACATGCCAAAGGTGGCACACGAATTAATTTTCAACGTCACTCACACTGCCTCGGTCCTGGCCACCGGTCCGGGGGGCTCTGCATTTTAATTTAATTTTAAAAGAAGTTTCTTAAACATTTTAAAAACCTTATTTACTTTACATACAACAATAGTTTAGTTCTATATTTCAGACTTGTAGAAAGAGATCTTCTAAAAATGTTACAATGTATTACTGGCACGTGAAACCTTAAGTTAGAGTAAATAAATGAAGACTCAGCACACTACTTCTGAAAGGTTATCAACCCCTGCACTAGTCACTTTTGAAGAAAATTTAACTATAGTTTTACTACTGCTGAAGTTAATATGATGTAGAAAAAAGGGGATTTCCCTTCCCCCACATTCGGTGTTGCCAACTCATAATTTTATCATGAGTGTCGCAATGGGTGTGGATTTTTGAAAGCCTCAGCTCTCAGGTCACATAAGTATGTAAGAATCTCAGCTTCCGTTTAGAAGTGAGTCTTCACAGTTGGATAGAAAAACTTTAAAAATGTGAATCCCCAAAGGTTCTGAAAGCCCAAAAAAAATCCCACCAAAGTTGATTACTTTTTACAATCACAATTTGACTAATTTGAAAAGCTGGAGGCTGGCCATAGAATCCACAAATGGTGACACAGGTACAGGCAAAAAATGGAAGTTGTAATAAGATGCATGGCGTAGTTCAAGAATTTCCTTTATACACGCTGTGACAAAGCTCCAAGTTTGTACTTGTGGGTCCTGCGCTTCCTGGCAGATTTAGGGGCCTCAGAAACTCATCTAGGCCCCAGAGTGACCTCCCTTTCTCAGTATAATTGGCAAAAGTCACCACCTAGTGAGTTACCTTCATCACAGGCCAGTGTGGAAGGTGTAAAAAGGGGGGAGCCCGGGCCCGCCCTCTGCTCCGGGCTCCAGCCCAGGGACCCTAATAGTATCAGCTAAGATGGCTGACCTTTTATCCACAAAACACAATACAATTCCCTGGGCTACTTCCCCACAGCAGTCCCTGCTTCTTCAAACTCCACTTCACCCTTACCTCAGGGCCTCCTTCCTTCTGGATGATATGTTGTCCAACACTCAGTCTCACCAACAGCACAACCTCCTTCCACAGCTCCTGACACCCACAGCCCACCTAACTAACTGGGAGGTTTTTATCTGGTTTCAGCCAGTCCCTGATTGGCTTCAGGTGGTCCCAATTAGGCTAGCTGTTTCTACCCCTTTCTAGAAGGTTCTTAATTGGCCCCAGGTGTCTTGATTGGCCTGGAGTAGCCTTTGTTTGGCTATAAAGGGAACAGGGACCTGCACATCCTGAGACTGATATACCTGCCTTCCAGCACTCTCCTGTATTGTTCTGGTCTTACTCCATCACAACACCCAGAAAATGTAGCAGTCATAGTCTGACACCATTTGTGCAGAAGGAAAGAGAGAAAATGATGTTCAGTAAAAGAATAATTAGTACTAGTGTGTTTATATTGTTAAATCGTTGGGAATTCAGACCCCCCAGGTAAAGGAAGCAGGAAGGAGAGAAATGTGATGTGCAAAAAGTAAAACTCCAAGCATTAGGAGCTGCATGTAGAGAATGTTAGGTGTTTCTGCTGTAACTGAACCACAGATAGTATTCTAGTTCAGTGGTCATCAAACTGGGATGTGCGCACCCCAGGGGGAGCGTGAGGACCCCCCCTTGGGGAACGCAGCAGCCCAAGCCCAAGAAGCGCCACGGCGGGCACCTCAGCGGAAAGGTTCAGGAATAATAGGAGCCTATATAAGAAAAAGACCCAAAAATTGGGACTGTCCCGATAAAAATCGGGACATTTGGTCACCCTAGTCACTCGGAAGAGGTGCCTCTTTGTAGGGATGGAAATATCTCCTAAGGAATCTTTCTGCTACTCTGCTAAACTTGAGCTAAGCAAGCTGTTCCTCTGTGTCTGAGTTAAAGTCCAAAAATTTAAGTAAGGCAGCAAATAGCCAGATTCAGATTTTAAATATACAAGAGCAAATCCAGAATAAATACATTTCAATCCATATAACTTCATTTGAGTTATATCAGTGGGTATCAGGCAGCAGATTCAGGGCTTGGCTATACTTACATTTTATAGTGCTCTAACTTGCTGGCTCAGGGGGCCAAACACAACTTGAGGGCTCCTTTTTTAAATTGGGAAAAAATGAATTTTTGAATGACCAAAGGTGACCCTCTGTCACCTTTCCTCTCCCCCACACCGCCTTTTTCTCTAAATTGGACCCAAATTTGTTTGTGTTTGTATTTTAAGGACATATTTTATCTGAATTTACATTGTTGTACAGCACCTCAAATACTTTGCCAATAATTTTAATGCAATTGTTATTTTTGCAGCTCTGGTGGGAAAAGAAAGCATACTTTGAAAATTTTAGTGAGAAATGCATCAACTACTTTGTTCAATATAAAAAGTACAAAATAAGAACCTTGTAACAAACTGTTTAGGGCTTTTGTGTAGTTTAAGTCTAACCATTTAGCTTGCATATACTGTATTTCAGTGGCACGTGGGGGGATATGGATCAGCGTTCACATCACAGTCCCTCTCAGTACTCGGTCCAAGCCAAGGAAGCTAATGATCCAACCAGATTCGGTGATCAATCCTGGTCACGTGCCACCTGAGGCGTGTTGCGTGCATATGCTAAGAATGACGACACGTGATAAATAGAATTAGGAATGAAGACTAAGGAGATTCATTTAGACACGTCACCTCTTGAACTTGGCACATATATGTCATCAAAAAGCAGTAAGTGCCTGAAGGTAGCTAACTCACACTCACTACATTCAACAGTCATGTAGATTGATTTCAACTGCAATAATTTAAATCAACTAGAGATTTTTTTAAAAAGAGTAAGAACAGTATTTTAAATACCAGTGATTTAAGTTGCTTTGATTTAAATCAATCCACCTAGCAGGACAGTGCTTTTGGCCTGAACTCTTGCCTAACATATGGGATGGCACTTTTGTCCCTGTGATCTAATATTAATGGCCTGTCCAAGTACATGCTGCTATGCATCCTGTTTTTGTTGGCCACTACATGACTTTTCTCACCTTCTGACCATATATGCTGATCTAGCGCATATGTTTCAAAAGCGTTTTCATGCATAAGTTAATAAACCAATAGTAATGTCTTACAGAAGTACTGTAATGGCAAGTCACACAGGCTATGTCTACAATGCAATGAAAATACCTGTACTCTTGGTCTCATGGGGTTTGGGCTGCGAGGCTGTTTTATTGCAGTGTAAATCTCCAGGCTCAGGCTGGAATCTGAGCTCTAGGACCCTGTGAGATGGGAGGCTGCCAGCCGGAGCCCAGACGTCTACACTGCAGTGAAACAACACTGCAGTCGGAGCTCCTCAAGCCTGTGTCAGCTGGCCCATACCAGCCACAGGTGTCTAGTTGCTATTTTGACTTTGGGAACTGAGGCACAGAGAAACTATCTGCAAAATGGAATTAACAGCACTTTCCTACCTCACAGGGATGTTGTGAAGATAAATACATTACAAGTTGTGAAGTGCTTTGTGACCTACTTATGAAAAGCGCTATATAGGAGCTAGGTATTATTATTACTATTATTTTATGTTTTGGATGTAGCTCACCAGGCTTTGGCTGGCACTAGTACCCTACCATAACTGAATTAGTGCCTTGTGACCAGTGATGATGCCTTTCTGACACCTGGGTCTGACTGAAAACAGTTAAAAGATAACAGAAAGCTGTGAGTGCACTTGCAGAAAACCATGTTCCTATTCAATACGGGCAAAAAGCCAGTTTTCCTGAGGTAGGGTTGCTAGTGTAACACATGGCCTCAAACCTGCTTTACAAATAGTGAAGAAATATTTAGGAAAATTAAAAGGCACATGACAGACAACACAACTGAGGGACAAATTTTGTCCTTGCATATGCAAATCTCACAAATCTAAATTAGATCTGTTGAAGAAAGTGCTGGCCAAACCAAAAACTCAATTATTCACTCAGCTCTAGTCAGAACAGAATGTGTGTAGAAGAGAGTACTACAGAAGGTCTTGTTTACACAGGGAAAAGTCCCAGAATAGGTCATGTGGAATTGCTCTTGCTGAATAGCTATCCACATTAGCTCACTAGCTCCCTATGTGGATACTCTTAGGGTACGTCTACCCTATGGCTGCCGCGCCGAATTGGCAGGCAGTGACTGATCTATCAGGGATCGCTTTATCGCATCTAGTGTAGACGCGATAAATCGATCCCCGAGTGTTTTCCCCATTGACTCCGGAACTCCACCTCCAAGAGGAGATGGGGGAGCGGCAGCAGTCAACTCGCTGCCATGTGGGCGCCCAATATTCGCATAGCTGGAGTTGCGTATCTTAGCTCAACCCCCACCCCCTCTACCCCCAATGTAGACCTGGCCTGTTTGTACACTAAAGGCTTACCTACACAGGGAGAGACAGGGAAGTTAAGATGATGCAGCCGAAGGTATGATGGAATGTGCCTGAGTTAAAGCATGCTACCACCAGCTCTCACTCAGGAGTAAAGTGATCTTAATTTCTGTAACTTAATCCAACAGCAAATAGAGGCTACGCCTATATTATAGAGCCTATGCCAGCACAGCCCCCAGCTGTCATCACAACCATATCAACACAAGGAGTTTTTCTGGCAGTGTAGGAACACCTCCCCAAACATCATTAGCTACATCAACAGACACACTCTATTGGCATTGCTGCATCTACAGTGGGGGAAGTTGCTGGCATAGCTACATTGGTTTTGGGAGTGAGGGGGTGTTTTTTTCACAGCCCCAACTGGCATAGCTATGGTGACATAACTTGTAATTGGGGATCAAACCTAAGAGTGCCTTTGTGAGCTTTAGCTTGATCCACATCCAAAGTGGACTAATCTAAACAGCACAAAGGCACTCTTGGGGCACATCTACATAAAGTGAATCAAGTAAAGGCGTGAAATCAATGTGCACGAGTTAAAGCCATTTAACACTCCCTGGCTCCACACATGACCATGTGAATGCTCTCACTCAGGAGTAAAGGGTAGTCTTATGTTTGGGCTACACTTAAAAGTTATATCAGCATAGCTATAGCAATCGGGGTTGAAAAAAACCTAACAGATGCCAACCAGCATAACCATGCTGACAGAAATCCTAGTGTAGATGCAGCTGTGTTGACAGAAAAGGCACTTCCATGGATGTAGCTACTGTCATTCAGGGAAGTGGTGTCCCAACACTGACAGAAAAACTGTCAGCATAGGCGGCACCTACACAAGAGGTCTATAATGGCACACAGTCTGTAATGTAGATGTAGCTTTAGTGTGGCATAAAAGTGCTCACATGAGGAATTAGTGCAGAATAGCTTTGCACTTTAAATTCACACCTTAGCTATCTCTCATTCACTTTCCTGCGACTTGCCTGTGTAGACAAGCCCCAAACTGTACCTGGTCTATTGAAACCTTATTCCGAAATAGGTGTAACAGCACAAAGTGGGGAAATCTGTATAAGAAACACCAACAGGTTTACTGGCTGATAGATGTTTTTAAGAAGTTATTCTAAAGTATTCCTGATACTGTTTGTAAATGTCTGTGTTTGTATTACATGTTTGTCAGTAAGAACTCTCTCTGAAGCTGTGTGACAGCTATTATTAGCACTTACATTTAAAGTTTTGCATTTCATAGCTCTGAGGTTTAACTCTCTTTAACATTTCTCTGAAAAAGTTGTGAAAAGAGAACTCTGACCTGTGCAGCCTCAGAAAGGTAAGCTGAGGTGCAGATAATGGGGACTGTAAAAAAAAGTGAGTCCATTTCCTGCTAGCAAGCCAAACAGTGACGGTACGACAACCCTGTAGTAACTTACATGGAAACTGAACCGGACCAGTTGTGCCACCCCAGCCTCCTCGTGGTGCAACTCATGTACTTAGTTATGTAAGCCAAAAGCCTAATAAAATGAGTAAGATGAAATCTGCTCATAACCTCGGTGCTACCTCAATCTTGGCATTGGAAAAAAAGAGATGATGAGGATGAGTTATATGCAATATTATCTCATCACCCATGGCACATGCAAGCAGCATTGCTAAGTCATCACGGAACCACATTCAGCCTGGTTTCATTAGCAACAAGTGATGCAGCCACCAGGCCTCTTTCTCCACTTCCGCTAATTAGATTACATGCACTATCAGGAGTCTGAGTGGCCTTCAAGGCCAGCCCCGTGAACAGAATAATAAAATAATTAAGCCTGTCAGCGACAAAGGCCTGGACAACTGCAGCAACTTGCATGTCAGAGAAAAAGGGGTGCGCCCACCCCATCAAATCTCAAAAGGTACAGTGTTCATGGCTTCTCCTGCTATGCTGGAAGGAATCCAGTAGCAGATGAAGATCCAACAGAACCTCCATTTTGCAAACCTGCTAACAAAAGTCTCCATAGTCCCCATCCTTTAATCAAGGGAGCAAACCATCTTTCCCTCCCTGGATAGCTCCCTCCAGCCACTATAACCACCTCTTTCATCCTGATTGAACCCCAGCCAATTCATTCCTATCCACAGCCCTATTATTTTAGCTGGGCACTGAAACCATAAAACAGATGGTATCAGAAGCCTGTATTGTCTCACTGTCTCCCTTAGCTGCCTCAGAAATAACATGAACAGGATGGGGAACAGTATAAAACACAGCAGTACAACACACAAGCAAGCACACCATGCTGAACTGCAACATCAGAACACTACATCCATTCTGAAAGACATTTAACAACACCTTAAAGTTCTTTGAAGTGTAGTTGTAGCCATGTTGGTCTCAGAATATTAGAGAGAGACAAGGTGAGTAATCTTCTACTGGGCCAACTTCTGTTGGTGAAAGAAACAACCTTCATGCTCCATAAAAAAACAGAAGCGTGCCACAATTATTAGGACAATTGACAGATCAGTTTGTGCGTGAAGAACTAACAATTACTCCACTAACATGCAATTTCACCTCTCTCTCTCTCTCCAATGACAAAGTCAGTACCACATTCATAAAGAACACAGAAGCTGCAAACAGAACGTGCATACTCCACTCTCTCTCTCTCTCTCTCTCTCAGGATTAAGGGATTGCCATCCCATTTCCAAAAGGAAGAGACAGAGTGAAGAACCTGGACAAAGTCACAATGAAAAACACAATTAAAAGAGGAATGTCTGCACATCAGAGAATTCAGACATATGGAAATAGATTTTCTTGTACTGTAGGACTTCTACCTTATGAAGGTACTTGCAGGAATGTGACTAGAAGGCCTATGTAATGAATGGCATAGCAGGAATATTTACTAATCCCAGAGAGCACTAGATGTCTCTAGGAAGCTACAGAACTTGAAAGACTGGGAAAAGAACAGAAGTGATAGCACCCAAAGAAAGTTACCAAAACATTTCTCACTATATTAAGAGATGCCTAAAAGAAGCTTCCTCTAAATGCTGAATTTTAAAACACTGGCATCACTGAAAGACTACCAAAACCTTAGAAAGATAAGGTGGATGAGATAATATCTTTAATTGGATCAACTTCATAAACAAACTAGAGAAATACAACCTAGATGGAACTACCATATGGTACATGCATAACTGGTTGGAAATCGTTCCTAGAGAGCAGTTATCAGTGGTTCACAGTTATGCTGGAAGGGTATTACAAGCAGGGTCCCAGAGGGATAAGTTCTGGGTCCGAATATCTTTATCAGTGATTTAGATAATGGCATAGAAAGTACACTTCCAAACTTTGCAGATGATACCAAGATGAGAGGGGTTGCAAGTGCTTTGGTGGATAGGATTAAAATTCAAAATGATCTGGATAAACTGGAGAAATGGTCTGAAGTAAATAAGTTGAAATTCAGTAAGGACAAATGCAAAGTACTCCACTTAGGAAGGAACAATCAGTTGCACATGTACAAAATGGGAAAGGACTGCCTAGGAAGGAGTACTGCAGAGAGGGATCTAGGGGTCATAGTGGATCACAAGCTAAATATGAGTCAACAGTATAACGCTGTTGTGAAAAAAACAAACACCCTTCTGGGATGTACTGGCAGGAGCGTTGTAAGCAAGACACGAGAGGTAATTCTTCCGCTCTACTCTGCGCTGATTAGGCCTCAACTGGAGTAGTGTGTCCAATTCTGGGTGCCACATTTCAGGAAAGATGTGGACAAATTGGAGAAAGTCTAAGGAAGAGCAACAAAAATGATTAAAGGTCTAGAAAACATGACCTATGAGGGAAGATTGAAAAAATTGGGTTTGTTTAGTTTGTAGAAGAGAAGAGTGAGAGGGGACATGATAACAGTTTTCAAGTACATAAAAGGTTGTTACAAGGAGGAGGGAGAAAAACTGTTCTCCTTAACTGCTGAGGATAGGACAAGAAGCAATGGGCTTAAATTGCAGCCAGGGCAGTTTAGGCTGGACGTCAGAAAAAACTTCCTAATTTTCAGAGTGGTTAAGCACTAGAATAAATTGCCTAGAGAGGTTGTGAAATCTCCATCACTGAGGATTTTTAAGAGCAGGTTGGACAAACACCTGTCAGAAATGGTCTAGTTCAGTGGTTCCCAAACTTTAACAACCTCTGAACCCCTTTCACTAAAATGTGAAGTCTCTCAAACCCCCTTCTAAAAATGAATATTTCCAGAGATTTTCTCCTTTACCTGAATATAAATTATAAAAGCAGTGATCTTGGAAATATAAAATGTGTTTGTATGTCATGCGTACTACACACTATTTATAATTATTCATCATTACAGTATTTTTATTACATTATGAAAACAGTCATACTCTCCTGAGATCTCACTTGTGTAGCTTGTATCACTTTGAATAAGCCTGTTAAAAGACAAGGCTCCTATGTTGTATCAAGGAGTTTCAGATGTGAAACATCATGAAGGTATTTAAGAAGTCAACTCAAAGAATTCCTCCTACACAAGCATTCAGGTCTTGAGCAGTCCAGGCAAACAATGCATGTTACAACATAGCTTAAACTTGTTTTTCATAATAATTTTAAAAATAATATTAGCTTCCCGTTTAATTTTGAAAACAGCAAAAAATATCCTCCTCCCTTTCCATTTCTTATAAGAAGTCTTGAAGTTTAAATCTCCTCAGTGTGATCGATATGCTTGCTTTGATCTGCTTAGCTTTCGGAAGTCCAGGAGCTCCGGGCTGCTGGCCCTGTGCTGCCTGGGATCCCTAGGGACAGCTCTGTCCACCGTTAGGGAATTCCTCCCCTGCCGCGCCCCCGCCCCCGAACTCCCTGTAACATTTTGCAACCCCGCAGGGGTTCACGAACCCCAGTTTGGGAACCACCGGTCTAAATAATATTTAGTCCCACTTTGAGTGCAGGAAATGGACTAGATGACCTCTCAAGGGCCCTCCAGTTCTATGGTTCTATCAAAGAGACAAGCTTTTGAGCTACATAGAGCTCTTCTTCAGGTCTGGGAAACGTCAATAACAGATATTACCTCACCCAGCTCATCTCTCTAATATCCTGGGAACAGCACAGCTGAAAACAACAAATACTCAATAACTGTATTCAGATTTCTTAGCTGAAATAAAAGAATATATTAGCAAGGGGTACATTAGGATTTAAATTCAACAAGCACAAAGAGAGAGACTATCATACTTCCCAAAGAGCACTTGTTGAGAGTCAGAGATGCTTGGAGAGGCTACTTATCTGTATCTTAAATAGGTCTGAGTTCAGTTTAGAGGAATTGGTATTAGATTTGTACTCAACCTATTCACAGAGAAGCCAAGGATTTGAATAATACAAGTGTGACAGTTAAAGCCTTAGCTGAGTGAGAAAGCTCACATAATACATGCCTGTCATTTTGCATACCACCACCGCCCCCTCCCTAACGCCACACACATTGTTATGAGCAAAAAAGATGAAAGATTCACATATTCTTTCTTTAAAAAAAGAATAGAAAACCATTTACTTAGTGCTATTGCTTCAGCAGACTAAATCCCATTGTTTATAGAGCACCATAAATCCATATAACATGTTATGAGACTTGCACATTTTTCTCTGAGAAACTGAAATTGGTTTAGCTGTTTGTTTACTTCACTATCAAATATTCATCTTCACATACATCAATCACATTTCAGTGAAGTAACCAAAACGAGGATCTCGCACTGACCTCTGATGCAGCACAGAGTTAAGCAGTGGGCTCTTTTACAAAGTAGAAATATGTTCATTTAAAAAAAATATTTCAGAATAATCTATTTCCTTTGTTTAACCAAAGGAAAAAAGGAAGTAGCACATCTCTTTTAAGCAGATCGTTATAGAACAGAGCAGTTAGCTTCCTTCATAAGTGTAATTACTGATCTTTTGCAAGGAAGTGAAAATTCGATACCATGATAGTCATTCAGCAAAGACAAAAAAGCATCCAATTTAGGAGGAAAGGATTAAAAGTTACATACTCACCAGCTAGGAATTCCTGTGACACACTTGCCCTGCCAACTCCTATACATCTCAAAATGGAGAGGAAATTCTTACTCAAATTAGTTGCAATGCAGTTGCCCAAGAGGAAACTGGTGTGTCTTTGAAAAGTCATGACTATTCAAACTAAAAGTGGTAAGTCAGTTGACATAGCAACTTCTAAATGTCATGCCAACCAGGACCATGCTAGTCGGGGCTGCATGAACTATCCACCCCAATTTTGAACAAGTTCTCTCATGGTATTCCTGCATATCTAGTCCTGTAATCCAAAAGCGTAGAATGACATAAGGGGGCAGAAATTAAATGAAACTTTCCAGCCTTCTTGGTTTAAATTTTGGGATTTGGGGCTTTCAGTGCTAGTGGTTCCATATTACTGTGTTAGCTGCTTCTTGGGCTTGTTTACGGCACAGCACAGCACATTTATTGTTTTGACTACTGGTGTCATTGACACTACTGGTGTTATTTGTAGACCATTCAAAAGACAGATTAAATTGTATTTGCTTTGATCTGGCCAGAAAGACCATATTACAGACTGTTGTGCTTGTTTGCAATTAAGCAGAGGCCCAGGATTTAATGACCACAGAGAATGAATGACTCATTTCACACTGTAGAAGCAGTCATTCTAAAGCCTCAACCACACTGCGGGGATTGTACCACTTTAAATATATTGGCATTGTTAAAGCAGTATAGCTACTCATCTCCATGCAGACACTTTTGTATTGGCATAAAGGTGCAAGGATAATTAATTCTGTACAGGAAGGGAAATCACTGCAGCAATGTAAGGTACCTTTACACCATTACAATTCATCTGTACTAGTATATCAGTAAAAAAAAAAAAAAAAGAAAAAAATCGCACTCCAAACCAACATGGATATAGGTATAACCTCCAAGTGCAGCCTAGGCCTATGCCAAGGTTAAGATGGGTTAATAAGGTAAAAGTTTGTACTGCTGCTGTTCATGTCAGATTTTCTTTAAATCGAGGACTTCTGCTATTAGCAAATATCTCCAACAGCCAGAGATAGAACAGTAGATAGTTTCTGTGTTACTACAGAGAATTCTTTCCCAGATGTCTGGCTGGTGGATCCTGCCCACATGCTCAGGGTCTAACTGATCACCACATTTGGGGTCAGGAAGGAATTTTCCCCATGGGTCAGATTGGCAAAGACATTAGGATGCCCATGCTGCAAAGACCTTCCTCTGCAGTGTGGGCATCTTCACTTGCTGATTTGACCTAGAGCAAATGGTATAACCTGAAGACTTTAAGTCAAGATCTGTCGATGTCAACAACTCAGCCAGAGATTATGAGTCTATTATAGGAGTCACTGGGGAGTTCTGTGGCCTGAGATGCTCAGGAGGTCAGACCAAATGATCATGATTGTTCCTTCAGCCTTAAAGTCTACACGTCCGTATGTAAATTCAGCATGAAGATTACTTTTTTAAATGGAAAAAAAAATGTTTTATTATTAAATATTGAGTTGTTTTTGTGCCACATCTCCATGATGGATCAAGTCACCTGTGTTTGGAAGTTTATATGGTTTGTAAAGCACCACTAGAATTTTCTGAATGGGAATGTGCTAGTTAAGCATTATTAGGTACTAATATTTTTTAATCAGAAGCAGTTGTATTTATTAGTCTATTTGTTATATTTTTATCCTATCCTGACAAAAGTTCCAATCCCTCTACGACAGTAAGTCTGTGTCCCCTACCTGACTCCAGGGAAAAATAAAACTTGAAACAGAGGTGGACATTAAAATCAGAAGCTTTTCAGTTTCTCCAGTCCCTAGCTATCTAAGTGACTTTCCAGACAGCAAAGTCTATTTACCTCTTCTTTCCACTGTATAATGTGAGGGTACATATGAAGACAAGGGCAAGCATGTGCATATTTGGCTCTGCATTACCATTTTAAATATTTGAAGAATATTCAGTAGAGTAATCTGTACCAACTGAGCCATGAAAGTATCAACTCAAGAGAACCTGAGTGTCATATTAGACAGCTCAGTGAAGACCTCTCTGCACAATATGCATCTGCAATTAAAAGTCCAAATAGGATGTTAGGATGACCAAGAAATGTCATGGGGAATGATATAAGTAATATTACAATGCCCTTATAGAAATTGAAGGTGTGACCTCCTGTGGAATACTGTGAGCAGTACTGGTCACTCTGTTTCTAAAAGGATACTGCAGACCTAGACAGAGTTCAAGAGAAGAGTCACAAGAATGATCCAGGGACTGGAAAACACTCTCATATGAAAAGAGATTGAAAAGATTGGGATTTTTTACTTTACAAAGGCAATGAATAAGAGGGGACATGATAAAATAGCAACTGGTCTAGGGAAGGTAGATTAGGAAATTCTATTTTCCCTGCTTTGTAACACAAGAACACAGACTGTTCAATTAAATTAAAAGGTGGTAAATTCAAAATTAAAAAAGCAATACTTTTTTACACATTGTGTAGCCTGTGGAATTCACTGCCATAGAAGTCGTTGAGGCCAAACATAACATGCTTTAAAGAGACTGGTGTCTAAAGGGATATCAAGAATATCCAGGCTTATAGTTAATGACAAAAAGTGGATGAAATATTAAACCTTATGCTTCAGGGTTTCAATCAAACTAACTATCAGAGATCAGGGTGAGACCTGAGCTAGGAAGCAGATTATCCCATACTGGCCTTCTGCAAGGTTCTGACATCTTCATCCAGGGGTGCTGGAACAATGTTTATAGTGTGGATGCTGATGATGGAAACCATGTATTTGGGTTGCTATTACTACTTCAAGCTGGGGGTATAGCACTCCCAGTACTCCTAGTTCTAGCACCACTGTCTTCCTACGAAGCATCTCAAGCTGGCCACAGTTGGAGATAGCATACTGGACTAGATGGACCTTGAGTCTGCTCCAGTCTGGCAATTCCTATGTTTCTAACGGTATGAGGGACATAATAAAGAAAGCGGACCACTAATGAGAAGATGCAACTTTTTTCAACAAATAGGATTCAGATTTGCCACACCCACATGCTACAGGGAAACAGTCACAGCACATATCTAAGATTTATATTTAAAAACCATACACTGTCCTCCCCTCCCCCAAACACAAATACACTGTGTACAGATAGCTCTAAAGGGTTTTACTTTTTCTCATCAAAGCCAGGAAGTTCTGAGTCATGCACCAAGTCGTCATTAGTTTGGGTTTGTTTCTACTTACATGCATAAGAGCGTGAAGTGGTTTTGCAGTTCATAAAAATCAACCAGTGTTTGAAAAACTCTAGCAACGCTTCAATACAAAGAGGATGGTGGGACTTAAAAACACATTTGTAGCCTAAGTTTTGCTTACTTTCTGGGTTCAAGTCAAGCCCTCAGGAGTATTATTTCAAAGCAGTTGGGGGGGATTTGGCTGTGCAACTCCCATTAATGCTAATTCTTGTCTTTGAAAATATAATCTTAGCAGATTGAGGGTCTCATTCTCTTTTGGTTAGAATAGGGAATCCGAACTCCTAGGTTCTAGTCCCAACTCTGCCACTGACTCACCATGTGATTTAGGCAAACAACCCATCTCTGCACCTTAGTTTCGCCATTTGTAAAATGGGTGTAAATAACCACCACCAATTCAGAGGAACGTTGGATTGCTTCATTAATACCTACTTGTGAAGTGTTGGATGCTGCTTAGATTACATGTTTCATATGAGTACAATACATTGCAGTCATTAAAAGGACAACAGAATGAGAGGGAGGAAAGAAAGAATCTCAGCAGGTGAATGGAGAATTGATTAAATGACTTGAAAACAAATAGTAGCAGGTGAATCTAGCTGAGAATAAAATACTGGATCAACAGCAGCAGTAGCCAGGCCCAAGCGCTGTTTGACGTTTTGTGAACAGAATCGTAAATCTCAATGCATCTTTTCAAATGATTCATCTCATAAACGTACATCGCTGCTTTTTCCTCTCCCACCACCTTTGGCCTAGTAGACCCCAGCAGCTCCAGTCACATGTTACCACAAATGCTGTCTATTGTATGTACACAGTTGTAATGTGTTTGTGTAATTAGCAGCATGCAGTAGTTTATCTTCATACGAGTACTCATGTAGACAATTTTCCTTGACATCTCTCAGGAACTCACCTGGCTCCAGGTGCAGTCACCTACCAAACCAGTGAGCTCAGCTGGACCCAATAAACCCTTACTAAGTGACTGTGTTCCCTGATTAGACAGAAGGACCCACAGATCACCATTTACGTCTTGTAGCAACAGCAGGACAGAGACTGCTCATTGCATTCCATGGAAAGCAACAGTGCCAGACCTGCTTCCTATACTGGCCCTGGCTCCAACCCAGGCCTGCTCCCACTCCAGTCCTAGTCCCAATCTTCTTTAGAACTCCTGACTCCAGCTCCTGCCTTTCCCCTGACCAGGCCTCTGGCTCTGCACTTTGATTCTGCTCCAACTACTCAGTCTCAGCCAGACTCCTGTTCTGACCACGAAGTCACACTGCTTATACTCTGGTGTGACACCACCTTTGTATAAATTCCCATAACCCTTGATTGATACTGAATATTCCAGATACAGCCGGTACCTGCTGTGCTCGCTGGTGATACCAATTACATCCAAATGTTCCACTAAGGCCAGGTCTATACTAGATACTTCTGCTGGTAGAGTAATGTTGATTAAGGGTGTGATTATTTAAGGACATTTCTATACTGACAATAGCCCGAGTACAGATGAAGTTATACCAACCAAAAAAAGCATTCTTTTGCTGCTATAAGGTGCGTCTGCTGTCACAAGGACAGTTATACTGGCAAATGCTGCTTAAAGTGCTCTGAAAAAAGCGGGAGCCTATCATAATCTGCGTGCTCAGCTTTGGGAAGGAAGTGCTTAAAGTGACCCCTTCCCTGACATGGCTCGATTAAATATATATTTGCCAGATTGCGACCCATCCCCCCTCTGCACCTCCACTTTATGCACGGCCAGCAATTTTTTCTGGTGTACAGTAGGCCTAATAAAATGGTGACAGCACAACAAGTTCAGCTGAAAGCCTGTTATAAAGGAGTTGAAGAAACTTTAAAGGTAAGGAAGGCTGTGTATGTGGGGAGAAGTGGCAGGAATGCAAACTTATAGAATCATAGGACTGGAAGAGATCTTGTGAGGTCATCTAGTCCAGTCCCCCAAACTCAAGACACGACTAAGTATTATCTAAACCATCCCTGACAGCTGTTTGTCCAACCTGCTCTTAAAAATCCCCAATGATGGAGATTCCACAACCTCCCTAGGTAATTTATTCTTCATACCAGTAGGGCCTGATCCAGCAAGACTTTTGCAAAATCCTGCAAGCAGTTTGTGTGCAGAGTGATTTTCATTGTGCAAAAGAAGTTCATTAACAGAGTTGTGCAAAATTATAACAAGGAGGATGTAGATGTATTGCTTCATAGAAGGCTTGAGTAGCCAACTTTAATTTGTGTGATTATTTAAAACATGAGTTAAATCTAATAAAAAGGTAATGAAACATTTTTTGGTTTTTACTGTGGTGGCATGCAGCCCACCTCCATCCTCACAGTCTCACCCATCAGCGGCCCTGACACCTCCCCCTCCTGAAAATTCAACCACCCTCCTGCACGGATCAGTTTAAATTCCTGGGGAAAACACTGGTCCCGCACGGATCAGTTCTGGGTCCGGTTCTGTTCAATATCTTCATCAATGATTTAGATCAGGGGTTCTCAAACTTCATTGCACAGTGACCCCCTTGACAACAACAATTACTATACAACCCTTGGAGGAGGGACCAAAGCCTGAACCCGCCCAAGCGCCACTGCCCTGGGTGGGGTGACCAAAACAAAAGGGTATCAGTCCCTCATCGGGGGGGGGGGGGTCTGTAACCTGATACCTTCCACCCCAGTCTGAAGCCCTTAGGCTTCGTCCCCAGGCAGTGGGACTCAATCTTCAGCTTCAGCCCTGGGCCCCAGCAAGTCTAAGCCAGTCCTAGCGACCCCATTAAAATGGGATGGTTACCCACTTTGGGGTTCCAACTCACAGTTTCAGAACTGCTGATTTAGATAATGGTATAAAGACCACACTTAAAGTGTGCAGACAATACCACACTAGGAGGGGTTGCAAGTGCTTTGGAGGATAGGATTAAAATTCAGAATGATCTGGACAAACTAGAGAAATGCTCTGAAGAAAATAGGATGAAACTCAATAAGGATATATTTAAAGGACTCCACTGAGAAGGGAACAATCCATTGCACACATACAAAATGGGAAATGACTGTGTAGGCAGGAGTACTGCGAAAAGGGATCTGGAGGTCATAGTAGATCAAAAGCTAAATATGAGTCAACAGTGTAACGCTGTTGCAAAAAAAGCAAACATCATTCTGAGATGTATTAGCAGGGGTGTTGTAAGCAAGACATGAGAGGTAATTCTTCCTCTCTACTCCGCGCTGATTAGGCCTCAACTAGAGTATTGTGTCCAGTTCTGGGCACCACATTTCAAGAAAGATGTGGACAAACTGGAGAAAGTCCAGAGAAGAGCAACAAAAATTATTAATATCTACAAAACATGACCTATGATGGAAGATTGAAAAAATTAGGTTTGTTTAGTCTGGAGAAGAGAAGACTGAGAGGGGACATGATAACAGTTTTCAAGTACATAAAGGGTCGTTATAAGGAGAAGGGAGAAGCATTGTTCTTCTGGGACCACTGAGGATAGGACAAGAAGTAATGGGCTTAAATTGCAGCAAGGGAGATTTAGATTGAACATTAGGAAAAAATTCCTGACTGTTAAGGTGGTTAAGCACTGGAATAAATTGCCAAGGGAGGTTGTGGAATCTCCATCATTGGAGATTTAAGAGCAAGTTAGACTACTATCATGAACGGTCTAGATATTTAGTCCTGCCATGAATGCAGGGGACTGGACTAGATGACTTCTCAAGATTCCTTCCAGTCCTATGATTCTGTGATATACACAGAGAGAGAGAGGTGCTACCAAAGCCAAACTAACACCAAAATTGGAACCCTTTGTGAAAACACACAGGTCAAAATGAATTAATGCCCAAAATGAAAGCTTTATAATGGAAATGCTGATAAATTCTTGGTTAGAGCAAGATTAGCAGGTGCCACCCTCCAAAACTGTTCACTTGTTATTTCTCGTCAGCACTTTCTGCTAAGCCTGCAAATAGCAATGCTTTTCATTTCCTCTTTTTATATTTGACTCCTCCAGTTTATTGCTCTCTTGAGCATTGCAAATACTGTTCTAGTATGCGAAGAATGACAAATTCCTTCGCTTTGGGTTTTTTCTTTTTTCTGTGCTTCTTCCACCCCCAGTTTATTTGCATTCTCCATTATTAAAGATCAGTTCACTAGGAGAGGAAGGGACTAATTACTCAGACACATCAAGAAATACTCTGCTAATGTTAGACTCCTGGGTCTTTGAGCCAGACTTAAATGAACTAGAGCAAAAAGCTGACATGCGGGTCCATAAACTCCAAATTTGTGCAGATCCAGTGGCTTCCAACTCCATGTGACTAGTATGTGGGTCCAGACTTTTGTAAGTGCTCAGCGCCCAATATGCACCCAATGCACTTTTGAAAATCTGGCTGCAGCACCTACCCCTCTTATACAAGGGAACAGCAGCTCCAGAGGGATAGCATTGCAGCACTGTACCTTGGATTGGGAAAGTCGCTTTCAATTGTTCAGTCTCTGCACAGAATCACACCCAGTTGCTCTAGCTTTGCACAAGTGAAGTGTCCGTGATGCATGGATCACACCTATAATGCTGTACTCTGCATGCAGAAGGCAGTTTGGATCTGTCTGATGATGCATCTGTAAGATGATGCAGACCTAACGCTCAGACTTTTTAAAGGACAGAGTTGGGTAGATTGCTTCCATGTTTTTCTGAGCTAGTTCACTCACTCCTAATGGGAAGGAAACAAGTGTTGAATAAATAAATCTAGATCTGTTCAAGTCTAGTGAAGGTGAGATATGTGGGACTGACTGTAGCATGGAACCTTTCCCCACCCTCCCAAAATCTGTTTCTCCGGGATACCTCATGTCCCAAACAAAAGTTTTGCCTGTAACATTTTTCCCACTGAATAAAATTCTGAGCCAAGTTCATCCTAGATGTGCCTATTTATAAGGCTTCCCTAGACCTGGAGGCTTTGTCAATCCCCAGAAAGAGCATCTTAGAGTGAGTAAGAGTCTACATCACCTTGCAAAGAAATTCTATGACACTACGCATCACTCAAAGACCTTGAACTGCAAAAAGATTCACAACAAAAGCTGATGTTTCACTAGCAGTCCTGGCCTCTCCTTGAGAGCTGTTGGAGCTCGTCTGTTCTGGGTTTGCTCTAGAACGTCCACAAGGTGGCAGCACATCAGAACACTACTCCAAGTCAATTTTTACATTGTGGCATTCACAGCAGTTTTAAAGGTCACTAGCAGTGCTGTGCTGGGAGGCGGCTGCACACACCAAACAAACAGACAAATGGGAACAGTTACATGCCAGTGCTGCTATGCAAGACTGCTTGATTAATAAACGTTACACAGTCTGTATGCACTGCATGCACACTCTAAGCAGCAATTGCATAGTAGTGTATTATATTTAAATCATCAGGCCTCCTACCCCAAATCTTTGGGCTGTCTGCTATAAGCACTAACATGGAGTAACTCCCAAGATTTTTCTAGATCCTGACCCCATACAACAAATGTAAAGCATTCTGCAACCTTATCTCCTCCAGCTATAATGTCTTTAACTATTAACTACTTTGCTGGACTGTGAAGGATTTCTAACAGGCACAGAATCAGTTCTGTTTTACTCCGTGTGTTAGGGCTGGAGCAAGCAGTGTTTTTAAAAGAAGGTATTTTTGTGATGTGACAGGCTGCAGTGACCCACTTGAACCACCAGAAAGCCCATGGGGACCCACTCTCTTCCCACAGGGCTCAAGTGGCAGAGAATTTAAATTTCAACCATGTGCTCCTTTGTCCAGATCTCAGCTCAAAAGGACAGAGAGTCAGGGCAACAAGTGAGGTTACTACTCCCTACAGAAGCCTACAGAATTGTTTTTAGACATGATGATGCCATACACTGTAGCTGGCCACGCTTGAGCACTGTTGAGCTGTGCTATATTTTACAGGTTAAGATCAGCACTATGCAGCATTTTCCAGAGTGCTAGTTACAACCGGCTCTAAATTCCCTGAACAATACTCAGATTAAGCACTTAAAGGCCTTACACAGTCCTGCCCTACAACACATACAGGAGCACAACTTTCTGTGAACCCAGCCAAATGACTCTGCGAGAAGAAATGGATGGCAAAGAGAGACTTTGAAAGAAGGGGCACAGGAAGGTTAAGATCCTGGCAAAACTATATACAAATCTTACTTCAATGTCATTTGGACAATTATAACCCAATGCAAAGCTCCAATTTCGGTAGACACCTACACTCCACCCCTACAGAAGGACAACCTAGGAACTTAAATAGAACTCACCCTATATGTGTAATAGATAGCAAACTGCAAATTTCAAGCCTCTCTTACACATAACTTTCCAGTAATTTATGAATATCATCTCTCTCTCTCATATATATACACACACACACACACACAGAAAATTTGGTAGTTTGCATGTGTTCATTCTCCAAAAAGGGAAAAAATATAGGCACTCTATATTATTAAGAAAAATAAAGCTGAAAACTAGCAAAAAAAAAATGACAAAAAAGTCTACAGGGCTGAGAGGCATCTAAAACTACCATTTGTTAAGGACAAACATCTTACACTGGCTTGGCTTCAGTAGAACTTCAAAAGATTTAGATATTGATCATTGTTGTCACTGCCAAAAAAAATACAAAAGTGGGGGTGGGGAGAGGGAGTGCAAACACAAGCTATGGAATTGCCCTGACAAAGCAGAACAGAGTCTGAAAAATCAAAATCATTCTAGAGAGAACGAAATCCTACCATACATCTCTCTCAGTGATATCCTATAGAGATTCTTAGCCCCACGTGTTCTCAATAAGGAAGGCTTCTGACCATGCACTGAATCCTCTGCAGGCATAGGGGTCTGTCCAGTCAGAGATCTTTGCATCATAAAATCATAGAAGATGAGAGTTGGAGGAGAACTCAGGAGGTCATCTAGTCCAATCCCCAGCTCAAAGTAGGAGCAACCTCAAATAAATCATCTCAACTGGCTTTGTCAAGTCAGCCCTTAAAAACCTCTAAGGATGGAGATTCCACCACCTCCCTAGGTAACCCATTCTAGAGCTTCACCACCTTCCTAGTGAAATAATGTTTCCTAATATTCAACCTAGATCTCCCTCATTGCAACTTGAGACCATTTCTCTTGTTCTGTCATCTGCTACCACTGAGAACAGCTTAGCTCCATCCTCTTTGGAACCCCCTTTCAGGAAGTTGAAAACAGGTATCAAATCCCACCTTGCTCTTCTTTTCTGCAGACTAAATAAGCCCAGATCCCTCAGCCTCTCCTCATAAGTCATATGCCCCAGCCCCCTAACCATTTTCATTGCCCTCAACTGGACTTTCCAGTTTGTCCAGATCCTTTCTGTAGGGGGGGGTGGGCAATTGGACGCAATACTCCAGATGTGGCCTCCCCAGAGACGAATAGAGGGGAATAATCACTTCCCTCAATCTGCTGGCAATGCTTCTACTAATGCAGCCCAATATGCTGTTAGCCTTCTTGGAACAAGGGCACACTGTTGACTCATATCCAGCTTCTCATTTACTGTAATCCCCAGGTTCTTTTCTGCAGAACTGCCGCTTAGCCAGTCGGTCTCCAGCCTATAGCGGTGCATGGGATTCTTCTGTCCTAAGTGCAGGACTCTGCACTTAACCTCATCAGATTTCTTTTAACCCAATCCTCCAATTTGTCTAGGTCACTCTGGACCCTATCCCTACCCTCCAGTGTATCTACCTCTCCCCCCAGCTTAGTGTCACGCACAAACTTGCTGAGGTGCAATCCATCCCATCATCCAGATCATTAATGAAAATATTGAATAAAACCAGCCCTAGAACAGATCTCTGGAGCACTCTGCTTGATACCAGCTGCCAACTAGATATTGACCGGTGATCACTATCCACTGAGCCCAATGATCTAGCCAGCTTTCTATCCACCTTATAGACCATTCATCCAATCCATACTTCTTTAACTTGCTGGTAACAATACTGTAGGAGACTGTTTCAAAAGCTTTGCTAAAGTCAAAGTATATCACATCCACCACTTTCCCATATCCATAAAACCAGTTCTCTCATCACAGAAGGCAATCAGGCTGGCCAGACATGACTTGCCCTTTGTGAATCCCTGTTGACTGTACATGACCACCTTTCTCTCCTCCAAGTGCTTCAAACTGGATTTCTTGAAGACTTGCTCCATGATTTGTCTGAGGACTGAGGTGAGGCTGACCATTCTGTAGTTCACTGGATTTTCCTTCTTCCCTTTTTTAAAGATGGGCATTATATTTGCCTTTTTCCAAACGTTCCAACCTCCCCTGATGGCTATTATCTTTGAAAACTCATGGTGAATGGCTCTGCAATTACAATAGCCAACTCCCTCAGCACCCTTAGACGCATTGCATCTGGCCCCATGGACTTGTGCATGTCCAGCTTTTCTAAATAGTCCTTACCCTGTTTTCATCACTGAGGGCTGTTCACCTCCTCCCTATACTGTGCTGCCAAGTGCAGCAGTCTGGGAGCTGACCTTATCTGTGAAGACAGGGCAAAAAAAGCACTGAGTACTTCAGCTTTTCCACATCATCTGTCACTAGGCAATCAGAAGTCGTTGCAGGATCAGGCGCTAGGTGACTGATGGTACCTACCATCATAGTTTAATGAATAATCTGCAGGCACTAAATTGAGAGACCTTTGAGAGGAAGGAAGGCACAACAGTTTGAGCACTTATGCAAGATGTAGGAGACCTAGGTTTAATTCCCTGCTCTGCTACAGGCTTCTTGTGTGACCTTGAGCAAATAACATGAAGCCTCGTGCTATTCCCATTAAAGTCAAAGGCAAAACTCCCATTGACTTCACTGACTATAAGAGCAGTAGTGAGAATAAATACATTAAAGACTGTGAGGTGCTCAGACACTATGGTTATAGGGACCATATAAGTATATACAAGATAGATAGCCATTCTGCATGAAGACCCAGACAGTCACAGTCATCTCATCAATAGCAGTGTCCACCTTAGAAATGAGACAAATTCAAAGAAATACAAGAGCATATTAAACTACTCAGCCAAAGTGTGATTAATAAAGGCTCAGCAGTATAAACAATAACTGCAGTTGTACAGAAAGACTTCCAGTTACGTCTGTCTACAACAGCATGCAGCAAAGCTGATCCTGCTGCTAAAGAAGTCCTTGCCCTCACCAGGGATGTAGACTCTGAACCTGCAATGGGATCCCATGCAGGCCGATGCCGATACCTATACAGAGCCCTGTTGAACACAGGGGCTGCAAGCGTCCACCTGTGTGGATCCAATTTCAGAAGTGGGACCTAAGTGCCGAGCAAGTTTCCCTTTGTCTAAACTTAAGGAAAAAAAACAATTTCCCTGGACTGAGCTGAAGACATGGTTTCCCTCTTCCCCGACACCAAAGGTAGCAGGCAGAGATGCCAACTCTTCCTATTTTTCACCAGTGACAAAATACCAGATTAAAACACTTTCCCTCCAGAAGCATCTCCCAGGACCATTAATCTCAGTACAGTGAAAATGTTTTAATTCCCTGCTTAAAACATTTTCAGATGTTGCCAGCTATGATAACGGTATTCACCCCTCCATACAATAGACTTCCCTCTCCATTTTGCTCTTTAAGATTGTCAGGCCGGGGTAGGGAAGGGCGTCATGGAACATAAGTTAGAAAAGAAGGATTTCTTGCCACAAGCTTGTTTGTCTGAAATAAAGAACTTAGAAAGCAGAACTCCTGAGAAAGTGGGTAGCAGCCTCCTTTCTTTCACTTTTCAATCCAGCGATGTTCCCCTTTGATTTAATCTTCTCTGCACAAAGAACCTTTCCTCCAAGGGAGGGAGAAAAAAATACAAAAACCGTGAATGATACCAAACCTTCTTTCAAAATAATGTAGTATCTGTTTCCTGAAGCCTGCCACAAAGAAAACATTTCTTTTTTTCTTCCTTCCCCTTTAAGGAATTTATTTCGCCTGCTGTCCGCTCTCCAGTCTGATCCAGAGTCTAGATCTCTGAAGCATCCAGATGTTCCTGGCAGTTACTGCTGTTAGGCCTGCACTAACCCAGCTGAAGCTAATGTAAAGACTCAAGTGTGACAATAACAGGAATGGATGCAATAAGAGCCCCACTGTTGAATAGGCTACAAACCGATGGGTAGACTAAGACTAAGAAAAAAAGCACTCTGAGAAGCCATTGGTTGAAATACTTTGAGCTATTATTGTCTGTATACACACTTTTGACAACCAACAGCTACCTCAGAGACTTTCCAGGTATTGACTGTAACCACTAGTGTTTGGCTGAACTGGTGCCAGCTAAAATAAGGAACAAGAAGTCAGGCCTCCTAATACTGCTTCCTAATTCAGCATTAAACACTGATATTACATTATTATCCAAACCCCACAGATAAGACCAGGGCCCCATTGTGCTCGTTCCTGGACAAGCCCATAGGAAGACGTCATCCTGCCCCAAAGATCTGACAAAGATGAGCTTGCAAGGACAAGTGAGATAACCATCAACTGATGTCTTTGCAATGGTCAGAAGCAAAGCCTGCCCCCAGGAAGCCACCTAACTAGCCCACTTTTGGCCTCTGCCAAAAATAATAATGAAATGAACAGGAATATTTAGAAATCCGAGTGTGTTTGCATATCTATCAGGAATCAAACTCAGGACTGAGGATGCTGTTTATGTTCTTGCATATGCCTTCTGATCAGAGCTAAGAAAATAGTTAAAACAACAACAGAGTTTCCACACTCTGAAATACCACTATTTGTGAACTTTTTTCAGTTGTTCCAGTTGGTTTTATTTATGTAGAGACACAAGCATGGTAAATTTCAGAGCTATAATTTGTGGCTTCCTGACTCCAGATCATTCTGAAGGAGTTCTCATGTAGCCATTCTGCTAGCTAAATATTTACACACATATACTGTGCATAACATTTACTTATGTGCATGGGCAAGAGCTCAGCATATTTCACATAATTTTTCAGGGTCTACATGTGTTTCAGATTATGACAACATGTTGAAAATATGTGCCTACAAAACGAATCTGAAATGCATTTATACAAAACATTACGTGCTTATCTTTGAGGTGTTTTCTATATATAGAAAAACTGAAGATTAGATTTCCTGTCCTCTCTCATGATCTTTTCTTATTATTAATCACTTCCTGGCCTTCATTAGGGATCAATCATGCGTTACTTTTCATCAGTGTTTTATAAACTCAAAACTTAAGTGAGACAATACACACAACATCCAAAACACACCCAACCTGAGGGGAAAAAATCCTGAAGAAAAAAGTGACATTTGATAATTTTACAGCAATTATGGTGGGAAAGTGCGGTGACCTGCTTTCTAGTCAGTAGGGTCATATCTGTTAAGAAGCCGCTTCTGACAGGTCCTGAATGCACAGCCAAAACAACTGTGATTAAGAACAGTTGTTAAACTTGGCTGTGGCTGAACTTAAATCATATTTTTTAAAAATCTGTTTATAAAACAGTTTGGCTTTGTCCACACATAGTGAAACAAATGGTGTCCAAACCTGATCCAGTCACAGTTCAGCTCCACAATGTTTTAAAATGTGATTACTTAGGCTGTGGTTTTTACTGTATGGACAGGGCCATAAATGCACTGAGGTCGCTCCATGCTCTAAGACCCAAGGTTCTTTGTTCTCAATAATTCTTAGGCCCTGTTCCTGCAATGTTACACACGTCTTGAGTAGTCCCACTGGTTTCTAATTGGAATACTCATCCTGCTCAAATCTATCCATGGCCCCACTAGTGTAGTCTCTCAGCATCTTAGAATCCTTAATGGTATTTATCCTCACAACATCCCTGAGAGGTAGGGCAGTACTGAAATCCCCATTTTACAGATGGGGAACTGAGCTATAGAGAGCCAGATCCACAAAAGGACTTCAGTGCATAGCCGAGTCACTGCTAGCCCACTGAGGGCCCTAAACAGGAATATTTTGCCCCTCCCACACACACACGTACACCTAAAACAGCCAAATTTTTATCATAAAAAAGCAAACAGGGGGTTCCCTTGAGCTGCTCAGGGCCCTAAGCAATCACTCAGTCTGCTTATAACTTATGCCAGCTCTAGTGAATACACCCCACATTCAAGTTCCTAAGTCCCAATGTTAGGCACATCTGTGATCCACACAACCCTTGCTTGGCTGCTGCCTAACCCTGTAGATGCCTACACTCACTGGGCACCTACATTTCTGCTATAAATGTTCCCTAGGCACTTAACTTTCTGCCTGTTTTCATGCACATGGCTGCCTCGCTCTAGGCATCTGCATGCCTCCCTCCTGTCTAAATCTTGTTCCAATCTCCTCACACAGAGAGGGAATGGAACTGGGGGTCTCCCAGTTCCCAGATGGGTGCTCTAACCATTGCCTTAATGGTTATTACAAACATTCACCTCCTTTATTTCACCCTCTAGTGCCTGATGTATAAAGAGGATAAAAACCTTTACACCACGGACAATTAGCCCAGCTGGTAATATTCTATGTCACACACTTTCAGTGAGAATATAGTCATTTCTTGGCAGTTTCATGGAAAACAATGTTTCGGCAAATAGCACAAAACAAAAATGATAGAACACGCTGCTGCAAATGAGGGAAAAAGTAACCCCCTTTTGCATAGCTCTGTTTAAATGATAGCAGAAAGAAAGGTTTGAGAAGGCGCATGTAAACAATTATGTATTTGTTAACCACCGTCAGTATTGCGCATGGGATAGCCGCCATCTTGGCCAACGCTTCAGTGATAGATCTGGGAACCTCCAGAGCTAAAAGCAAAAGCTGCTGCCAATGAAGCTAAAACTCCATAGCTGAGGCTATAAGAAATTCATAGCCTCTACAGATCGGGCACAGATGAGCACCTATAACAACACTCACCAGCAGGTTACACACTCTACTGTTAAAACATAGAGACAGACTTGGCCCTTGTCCACAGAAGTGGACATTCTAAATGAGATCATGCATATAGTTCAGACACCCAATTCCCTAGGGTCCCAGACGCTGGTCATCCTAAAAGCAATGTGGATGCCCTTGCCCTAGGCATTTCATTGGACCAGTTACGGAAGAAATACTAGACAAAAGATGCGAGGCTGCTCCAGCAAGGAGCAGAGTCTTCAGCCACATTTAGCCCTTTCTTATTTTGGGCTGTTCCAGGAATCAGAGGGGCCCTGAGGGCCTTCCACAGCCCACAATTGCCACAGCACCCGCCTCCCAATTCCAGCACAGGGGGCTGCATTGGAGGATAGGGTACAGCCTTGTACACCAACTGAGAGAATTCCCCTGGTGGCTGTTGAAGCCTCCTTTACGCCCCGGAAACAACATAAAGGAGTCATAGCTGTGCCAGAATCTTGCCTACTACGTTCCCTCCTCCTGAGGAAATGCCACACCTTCCGCTGGGGTTATTAGACAGTAGAAGTCGATTCTGAGAAGAAGAGGAGCTGCTGCTGGAGGTGAGAGGGAAGACAGAGCAAGTAGTGGAGAGGTACTCACCTGCCAGGGCAGCGCTTGAGCATGCTTTGAAGACACGGCCCTTTTTGCTGGGTCTCCTAGCACTAATCCCCACACTTTCGTTCAATCTCCTACTGTTAGCCAAGTGACCGTGGCAGAAGTTGCAGCTAAAAAAGCAGCACCAGGCAACATGAGCTCACCAGCCAGGAAGGACAGAAACATGGGGATTTTCTTTCCAAAATACTTGCCATGTTTTTCTGACTCTCCTACCAGGTTTCAGGTTTGAAGTAGAGGTCCAGGCCAGTTCTTGTTTTATCCAAATAGGTTTGCCCATCCCTACTTGAGATGTGAATTCATTCCAAGACACAGGGCCAAAATCTCCACTGATAAAAATGAGCAGAGCTTCATGGAACTGCACCCATTTTCACCAGGAAAACGTCTCTGTAACATTAGAGGAAATCCGGAATGCCTTACCTTATCCAAGTGCACAGAGAGGGGGGTCAGCCCACAGGATAAATGTGTCTGTACAACCAAAGGAGGCAAAATAAAGCATATTTTAAGAAGTGCAAGTGGCGCCTTGTAGTCTACGGTCTGCCAAGTTAAGCCAACAAGAAGAAAAGAAAAAAAAAACACCTTGTAAATAAAGTGATTACAAATCTAGTTTCTAAATTCTGGCATGAGGCCAGGATCTAAGTGTTAAGGACTGAAAGGAAAACCTGTTGTAAATTCTTTCACGTGAAAGCCTGTGTTTAAAAGGCACAGGATAGCAGTTTCGGAAAGGTCATGAAGTCGCAACAGTACTTCCAAAGCAGAACTCAAAACAAAGTGTAAATCTGCAAGGTCAGCATTCAACCGCACTCATTTTTAAAGACAGACAGCAGCCATAGAGGAGCAACTCCTTTGCATAGGAATGCCGAACAATGATTGATGAGAAAATCGTGCACTGAACCTTGTATATACTATTAGGCAGCTGTGACCAGAAATTAAAACACTTTCAGAACATTGCATAATCATCAGCATCTGAACAATTATAAACAATATTTGTTGTATATTACAAAACAAAAAAGTTACATCCTCCCTCCCCCATTTTAAAATAATAATTGAAATATGTCACAAAATGAGCTGTGGCTGGTTTAACTTGCTTCCCAGGTAATGGGATTGAATCCAAGGGTCAGCTGATAGTCATGTGATTTAGCTACATTATATAAGGAGGGGTAAGGGCGTGTAGTCATAACACTACTGTGTCCAATAACCTCCAGCTGGCAAGAGAGGAGAGCCACAGTTGCTGTTGTACTGTAGAACACCCCAGAGATTGTACTAAACTATGTTGGCACTTGCATAGATCAGGGAGCCCCGACCAGCTTCTTTGCAGCTCGCTGCCCCTCTTTGAACTTAGCCGATACTGAGAATTTGGGCTTTGATTTTTCAATCCCTTTAAAAATGTTGTTTGCATAGCATCTTGGCTGTGTGTGTATTTACAAGCCCCCAATCACAAGCCACTGTGACAAAACACAAATTAAATACGTTTAATATGATCTCCTTCTCCTGTACAAGTCCGTTTTAAATTGCTGTAATGAATCTTCCCCGACTTTGCATGCGTAACCAGTCCTTGGCATGAACATAGCTTTTTCATCATCAAAGCACTTTACAAGGTAATTGCACTTAAAATGCCCTATTTGAAAAGCTAACCAAACACATATCTTCATGTTGAAAGAAATTGTTCTTATAGGTGAATGTGCATTAACGCACAGAGCCACCAAACTATTGCCTCCCAAATGAAATAGCTCCTTTATCAGCGCATTGCACTGAGCTTACAATCTGCCTAGTGAGTGACGGTGACAGGCCTGAAGAGGCATACGTGTTACTTTGTGGAAAGAGTGTCAAAGCGGAGGACACTTCTGGATGTTGCTCAGTAATTTCACTGATTCTCAGAGGAAGGCTGGCCTAGTCTACCAATCAGTAGAGAGCCAACATGATAGATCCTAGGTTCCAGGCATGTTTCAACCCACTCCTGCTGCAAAGAAGCTTGAAACACTCTGGTTTTGCTAAAGTGAAAAAAAAGTTCCAGGCCTTTGATGCCTGTGGGGTGCTTTTGCCACCTGATAAAAGGGTTCTTCCACTTGCTGCTCTTGAATTATTTTGAGCAAAGGCCTTCTTTGCCAGTGTACTTAGGTTTCTCTGTGCTGCTCCATCTGAATGAAGCTGCCCTAAATTTCGTGACTCTGGTCACTGAGGAATGGAATAGATATAGGTGAGAGGTTTATTGCAGGAATGGGTGGGTAAAATTCTACGGCCTGCATTGTGCAGGAGGTCAGACTAGATGATCATAATGGTCCTTTCTGACCTTAAAGTCTATGAGTCTGTGATTAATCCTGCACAGAGCCACCATTGCAGCACCCCTACAGCCCACTCCCCTTTGGGCCACTGGCAGCCAATTAGGACAAGGGAACTCAAAGATGATTTTTAAAGCCACCTTTGCATACACACTCCTGAGCTGAACCGAGGGTTCCTCAATGGCTTATTAGGATCTTGGGCCATGTATTTTCTCCTCTTGGGACACCAAATGGGATAGTTCTCTATCCCTCAACAATCAAAGGGCATAGACTCTTAATTCATTTTAAATGACAACTTAGAATAAACGCTGTAAACCCTGACAAGGCATCTAAAGAAATGTAAGGCTAGCATTCTAGCTGCCTTCAAGCTCTGGGTTATTTCCCCCCTTTTACAAGAATGAGAATCAAAATGAGGGTAGACAAAATAAATGTTCTCTTACCTGATTATTTCTGTGTCAAAGATGACCCTTCCTGGTATCTATAGTGTATGAAGAGAAGATTTAAAAGGCCAGTGTAATAAAAATGTGTGGGGAGAGATTGGGGGGTTTTTTTGGTCTTTTTTTTTTTTAGCAAAGCAACACAACGTTTTGGCACTGTCAATCTTTCTCCACTAAAAGATCCACCTAATCCCTAACCCTCCCCTTTCTCTGCAAACAATTTAAATAGCTCATAAGAAAAAATACCATTCACTTTCCTTAGCTACAGTCACTTGTGGAGCAATTTCTGCCTGTAGAAAATGAGGGTTTTAGTCTAACAAGCCACCAAGTTACAAAAATGGGTAGTCTGTAGATGACTGTTGTTTATCCAAAGTAAACTGGTGCTCTGACAATGCATCTTGCAAGTTTGCTTTATCCCAAGGCATCCTCCTTTATTGCAAAGCTAGTAAGTTATAGTAAGGTGAAGATTTTTATCGCATCCTGCATCCATGTGGAGCCCAAAGTGCTTTATTAATTTCACTAAAAGATTGTGCAGATGATGGGCCTATTCCTCCCCATCATGTGTAACTAACTCAGTGAGAAGCAGAAACTCCGCACTTATCAGTTCATACAGGATGTTGTTTGATCCCCCTCCACACATCCCCTTCTGCAGGTTTTGGGCCTGCAAACCTGTGTGTGGAAATACAGTGAAACTGCTGGAAATGCAGGCTGCTCCTCCGGGGGGCTCCAACAGGAGACCCAATCAGTTCAGAGTTGGATTTTTAGTCAGCCACACTATTTGACTTCTTGTACCACTCAAATGGCACAACATGCAGCCATATCTCATTGTGTGGAGATCCTCCCAGCATGGTGCAGTTCCTACTTAATACAGAGTCAGCACAGACAGTTTTTATGTCACCCCCTCCCCCTGTACCTCTTAACAGAGGGGGCATGTTGGAGATGGGGCATGTTGTACTCCCACACTTCCTGGCAGTGGATGACACCCCGACCCCCTCTGAGGGGCTGCTATCTCCTGGCTGACTTTAAAGCAGTGGTTCTCAGTTTTTGTATGGGTGACCCCTTTCATACAGTGAGCCTCTGAGTGCGACTGCCCCTGCCACCTTTATAAATTAAAAATGGGGATTTCAATTTTATTTTAAATTACGTTTTATTTTAATTGACCTGGGGCTGTCAGCCCTGAACCTGGCAGGGCTGACAGCTCATGACGCCCCCAGGCAATAACCTCGCAACCCCCCAGCTTGATAACCCCTGCTTTAGAGCAACCTCTGTTCTACTCTGAGGTAGCCCAGGCTCAGCACAGAACTCGCCTTATGTTCAAGGAGGCATGGCCTGAGTGAAGCTGAAGCTCTAGGCCGAGGAAGCTGTTAGAAATACACCCTATTTTAACAAAAACAAGGCTGAGAAATATTTCTTAACTGTAAACGAGGCTTCCTTGGCGCAGCTCAGAACCCATCCCACACGCATCTCCACTCTACTGGATCTCTCTTACTGGACCAGAACCAGAGAGAACCCTCACTGATTCTAGCTAACCTGCATTTGAAGCTGGAGCGTGGCACTTTTTCCTTTGACTCTCTGCTCTCTTTTGATTCTCTTCTAGGTGACTAGAGGAGGGGAGGCATCTCCAGCTGCCCTCAGAAGAAAACAGCAGTCTAATAGAGCATGCCTTATTCAGACCACTCTATGCAGTTTTCCACACGAAACTTGGCAGAAAATGTACAAATGGTACATTGTGCTTTTCTGAATCAAGTCCATAGTTAATAGTCCAAGTGATACACATCAACACAGTCGCTATTTGAGAAACAGAGGAAGGGCATGTTTAACTATCCAGAGAGTAGCGTATTCAGATCAGTGGTTGACAACAGCTACAGTTCTTGCTGTTCCATGTTTTTAATAACCTTTTCCCTGAGTTACTCCCTCATTGTAGTGTATATGTAGGGTAGTAGACTTATTTCAGATACATCTATTTTAAAGCATGCATAATAAAATAAAAATGTATAAAAGAAGATCTAGTTGAGGGATCACCAATTTTAAAGCTACCTGACCGTGACGTGTCGGTTTTAGGGAAAAAAACAAACCAAACACACCAGATTGTTTCTCTCTCAGAGGACAGCGAAGATTCGTACTTACCAGTTAGCAAGCTGAGAAGCAGTGCTGTTTTGAAAGCTCTCTCCCCCTCTCTGTAGTGGCATTTTGAAAGCTTGTGATGCTTGAAGTCAGAAAGTATTAATATTACAGCCTATCAGAACAGCATTAAGTCTGAAGATTTCTGAGCAGTGGGGAACTGCTAGCCAGCTAATACAAACTTGCACGCAGTGAGCTCTCAGTAAACACGAGGAAGTGCCTGTTTTACTTCTCTAGTTGCAGTGCCCTTTTATTGAAACCTTTAATTTAATACACTGCACCCTACTCTCTTCTTACTCGTGCAGGCGTAAATCAGAGCAACTCGATTCAACCCAATGGAGTTGGTGTAAAAGCAGTGTGAAAGAAGAATCAGGCCCAGTGCATTCTGGGAAAGCACTCAGTGCCAGACTAACTGCTCCCTCCCAGTATTGTTTTTCAGGACAAACATACAAAATATAAACGCTGCCAGAAGGCTGAACACTCTGTTTACAGAAATCTAAGTCCTTCTTATAGACATTATGTCAGTTGATCAGTGAATAAAGATAAACCATTGCTCAAGCTGTCTAGAGCAGCGGTTCTCAAACTGTGATCCGCAGACCATCAGTGGTCCACAAGCTCCATTCAGGTGGTCAGCGGATAGTTCCCTCTAAGGTGCGTGCCTGGGTGGCCACACAGGAGAGAATGAAGAACCGCTCCCCTCCTTCCTAGCCTCAGATCTGTGGCAGAGGAAAGACATGCCCCCCTTCTCAACCCCACTTCACAAGCTGCTGTGGTGGGGGAGAGGGAGAGACGGCACATCCATCGCATTAGAAAAGTAAGACTACTATTATTAAAATATGAGTCACTGTGTGCTTTTATTTGTAGAACAAAAAACAATTATTATTAAGGGGTTGTTTTTTATATAGCACTTTTCTCAAAAGCGCTTTACAATAGTTTGCCAATGATACAAACAACATTGGGAAAGATCATTAAGTGGTCTGCTGTTTTCAAGTGGGCTTGAAAAACCTGAAAAGTTTGAGAACCACTGATTTAGACTAGAGGAACACATTGTAGCCTAAGTGCGTGGTGTGAATCTGCACCAGTTCTGACAATCTCCTTAGAGCTATGGTAGGGAAAGGTGACATTTTAAACGCTTTGCTTATCATTGCAAATAGTTTAACATCTCTGAGAATGAGGAAAATCACAGTACATGCTGGTGCTTTAATTGATACTGCTGCCACGGGATTGTGGGAAATGTTCATTTGCACTGGTTGAGTGGGTGGGATTTTTGGCCACAGGTAAGTATAGGTCCTATCGTCATTGGGTAGAAGAGGCCATTAGAATGGCACCTGAGGAGTGTGTTGCAGCGGTGCCTCTGTTCCTCAAATAGCAGTGGCTTTATTTTCTTTCATAATGATCTTCATTGTCCCCATTCACAAACTTAAGATGTTTAAGGCCAAAAGGGATTACTCTGATCAGTCATGCTGGCCAATGTAACACAGGCCATAGAATTTCACCCAGCAATTCCCACATCAAGCCCATACCTTGACACCCTCCCATAGCAGCAGGTGTCTCAGACCAACACCCAACCATCCAAGCAACCCTATGTCTGTACAGCAGCTGGGATCATGCCTCCCAACACAGGCAGAGACACACTAGCGCTGCTAGAGCTACTATATTAAACATGGCCATAGCTGCGTGGTTAGCAGCTAGCTACCTACCTGAGTACATACTCGGGGCGGGGCGGGGGGAGCGTGTTATCCTTGTACTTGGGCAGCTGGACTGGTCCACTGCCTGTACCACCATGGCCCTATTAATATGCTAGCTATAGCACACAGCAGACATGCATCTACTTGCGCTGAGTGCCTATGTGTACTAGAACAGTGGTTCTCAACCAGGGATCCGGGGGGCCACGGGCCAATTTCAGGGGGTCTATTAAGCAGGGCCAGCATCAGATTTACTAGGGTCACCGCAGAAAGCTGAAGCCCCACTGCATGGGGCTGAAGCCTAAGCCCCACCACCTGGGGCTGACACCGAAGCGTGAGCTGCTTAGCTTCATGGGACTCCCTGTGGCATGAGGCCCTAGGCAATTGGCCTGTTTGCTACCCCCTAACACTGTCCTTGGCTTATATATGCAGAAAATCAGTTATTGGGCACAGGTGGGCAGTGGAGATTTATAGCATGTTTGCAGGACCTCAGAAGGAAAAAGGTTGAGAGCCCCTGTACTTGAATGCACTCCCTCCCAGACCTGGAATGGAGTGCAGTGTGAACAGAGGGGGTGTGAATGCACGCACATGCATTCACACTCAAATTGTATTTTTAAAATGGTGTCCTATGATGGCTTCCTAGGTGTATGTGTTGGTATTTGAAGAAACAAAATTTAAGAGAATAATGTGCAACAGATATTTTATATTGCTTACAAATATTCCATGCACAGTAGTTGCAATATTGCCAAATATATTCACAAATTTCTTCAGCAAATTATTCTTGGTCTAGAGTGCATCAAAACTGTGAATATTACATGAGGGATATAATACATGAGGGATTCTCAAGATGGGATCTTGCAATGCGTGGACAGTTAGAAGGAAGTCACAAAAAAGTGATGGGGGTTGTGACAGCCCAGTCTTTTCCATATTGCTAATGGAGAGTAGGTACCATCTCCTAATAAATGAGAGAAGTATTGGTGTGGATCCCACTATGTAAGAATCTGAGAACCACCTCAAGATTTGCAAATGGAGTAACTTTTATGACTAACAAAGGGATCCATTTTAGGCAGATCACTGACTAGGAGCCCAAAGCCCTTTCCCACTCCACAGTGACACTGCTGAAGTAGTTGATGGCCTACAGTTTTGGGTGTTAATTCCCAACCAGGTTTCAGAAGCAGTCCAGAAAGGCCTTCAAAGCCAGGAGCTAATTTTTTTTGTACATTGTTTTATGAGTTTATTTCTTAAAACCACCTGCAGAAGGCTTTTGTCTCCTCTGCAGCTGGAGACTGCCAGTTAGTGGCCTCAAGACTAGAGCAAAGGCTCTGCAATAAGACCCAACCCTGTCGGCATGATTTTATGTTCAAATCTGAACTTCTCGTTAGTTTTCCTCTTTTGTTGCAGCCCTTGTCCTGGTATGTTTCACCTATTGTTCTGAAGTAGTTCTTCATGTAACTTTAAAGTAAACTGATTCTGGGACTTTTTCTGCTTACACTATAGCTTTTGTCAGTGGACTATGAGCAATTTGTGTTCCCTCTTGGGGTTCTTGGAAGTGCTGGCTGCCAATTTAGTTAGCCTGTGAAAGAAACATAAATATACTTGGTGGAGGATGGAAATTCCCAAGGCCTAACAGCTCAGTGTCTCTCTTTTTTTCAAATCTAGAGGTCAGGAGGAGGGATCTTTAAGACCACCACAGCTCAGCAGCACCTGAAAAGAGCACACAGAGCCTCTTCCCCACTTGTGGGATTTCACTTTCTAAGTTGTGAGGTAAGGGAAGGGTACTGGGCTTAGTGTTCTCAATACATTAGTTTTCCCTGATCACCTTGTTCATCACAGACTGGAAATAATATTGATTGAAGAGCTTGTGCCCTCTCTGGAAGGGTATGCCAGGAAACCAGATTTAAAATTACCTCAGGGAGCCTGATTATATTCCCCCTCCCCTTCCCCATTTGGACACTACTTGATTAAAATGATTTTTAAGAATTGTTCAGGTCTAGTCAAACTATGGACCAACTGCTGCTCTCAGTGCATGGAATTAGGGGAGCACTAGCTGAAACAAATCGTCATAGGTTTTCTGCTGCTTCTGGGACTCACAATATCTCCTGCCAGCAGGTGGAGCAGCACTAGCAGTTGATGGGGAAGAGTTATTCTATCTGAGACACACCCATTTCACTGTCTCTTCCACACCAAAACCTGTGTATATCTTCTCTTCTCTGGTACTAGCTCTTCCTCCATAGGGAACAGTCATCTTAGCAGATAGAGGGAAGGACAGAAAAGGGAAAGAAAGAAAGGAGGAGATCAGGATTATAGCTCCACCTCCTTTCACAAACAGGGGCTGCAATTGGGATTTACAGCTCAGCAACCAGGAAAAAAAAAAAAAAGCAGATTTTCCCTTGGCTCAAGTCGTGTGTTTGAAGATGAAGGGCCAAGCTTCCAGACACAACTGCTGCTCAGGGTGGTCCAAACAATTCTTAAGCGGAGTCAAAACTGACTGCTTACTAAGTATCAGAGGAATTTTTAGAAAAATCAAAGGCTTGGAAATGAGGATCACTCCTGGAAACACTGTCTTGCAGGCAATGCTATTATTACTGAAAAGAACAGTAAGGCTCTGGCTGATGTTATCTTTGTTTTACTGCCTAACGGCTGGATAAACACTATAAATTAAAATAGCATTTATAGTTAACTGTTTGTGTAATAAATTCTTGGAAAGAGACCACTTGGAGTTAATGTAATACAATTCTAGTTTACAGGAAGTTCTGAGCAACATCAGGTCCCCTTTACTCTGCTTCAACTTTAAAAAAAATGGTGGCTGCTTCTGTGAAGCAATTAATCAAAAACTGTGATTAATATAATTTTATTATAATACAATTTTATTAATATAATTATAAACCAATATATTGAGTGGAATGTACTTCTGTAGATTTTGGATTGTGAAAAGTTCAGCTATATAGCAATGGGTTTGTTTTAAAAAAAGCTTCATTTGTACCCCTATAAATGGAATGTCTTATTCTTACAATGTACCATGAGAGGGAGGAATAGTGTAGAGTTTTAAGTACAGACCTCGAAGCCAGAAGACCTCATTTCTAATACATGACATGGCATGCTTTCCTCTCATCCGGGTGAGTCAAATTATATGTACACCACAATCTAGGAGGCAGGAGGACTTCGCAGAACTGGCCAGTAGACAGACCTAAGAGCAACTAGATGGGGGAAACTGAGGCAGAAGAGGATAAATGACACCCCCATCTGTAAGAAGATAAGATTTCTTGCTAAGCACTCAACAAGTCACTCAGATCTACATAATGAGGCTGGTTGATGAGTCTCCATCCCCCATATCATTGCAGCCTAGTGAGAGATGAGCTATGTTCTCTCTCCTCCAGAAATTAACTTATAAAAGGGCATAAGCTTGTGCTCTATTCAGAACTACTGCCAAGATATTTAGCATTATTTTAAACTATGTGGAGTGACCTTGTATACTATAGCTATAGTTGCTATAAATACTTGTTATAAACTCAGTCTTGTTTCCAATGATCATCCAATAATTGAACGCAACCAAATGTTTTAAGATACAACTTTAGAATTGCCAGGTGGGTGTATTCTTAGACAATAGTGTATCTATGGCACCTCACAAAACTTTTTACAGCTTCTGGACTCCTTTAAAACCTAAGTTTATGCATACTTGTTGGCATAAATTTTCAATATTGCTGGTCTAATGATCAATCTCCAGAAAAGTGAAAGATCATAGTGTAAGAATAGACATGGTCAAATCTCTATTCAGAGAGATAGAACATACCTCAGTCCACTATAAATATTCCTCTACAATAAAAACCTCTTGAAGGTGCAGAGGAATGGTTTGAAGACTATTAACCATTTAAAAAACAAAATACCCTTCCCGACCAATCCCAAAGCCACAGCCGCTCTGCCTTCAGCTAGAAAATAGTCATTGGGTTTACTAGACTCTCCAAGTGCATTCTAGTTAGCAAGCTTTTCTCAACTACATTTCCTCTTACAGATCAGCCTTGAAGGATGATCTTATTCACAGGTGAAATGTTATTGCTTATTTACATGAAAAGAGGAATTGGTAACCAATTTAACCGTTGAGGCTGGGTCTGAACTGGTAGTGAATTTAAGTGATTGCCATCTGATGGCTGGTTGATTTCAATCCAGTTCCCAAGGGGCAGATTTCCTCATTCCAAACCACCACTTTGGCAAACTTATTGCCTCATCAGAAGACAAGAATTGAACTACAATCCGACACTAGATTGGGTCTTTCCGGGTCAGGAATGAGAGGTTTGTTTTGCTGCTGCCTCTTCTGTTAATAAATACAGCCTCAGGCGCTAGCATTCACACACACACACACACCCCCAAGAACAGACAAGTTCTTACAAAGAAATCGGTTTTACTGCATACACTTCAGGTGGAAATGAAGTGCTTGCATTCTTTCAAGGGATGATTAAGGTAATCATGCAAGGAGTTGCAAAAAGGTATATTTACATCTGTTCTAGGTTATGCTATACTCTCTCTCTCCCCACTGGGAATAGAGCTGGAGAATACGCAGATTGATTATTTTTTCTACTAAACATATAATCCTCCTTCCCATCAGAGAAATAGCCTTAGCAGCCATCTCATGTCTAGTGACTAACTAGACTAAAATATACATATCTTGCTTGGCTTGTACATTGAGGACTGCTTTGGATCACTTCCACCAAAAGCCTTCTTGGTCACCATCTTCTGCCACCACCTCCTTTGGCCAAGAAAATCTACACCCATATTTACAAACTTCAGGGGCTGCCTCAGGACCTGGAAAGCCCTTCACCCCTCTCTCAAAGTGAGAGCTTGCCATTCAGAACTGTCCTCAGTACACCACAGCTCTGAAGAATGTTAGGTCAGTGACATTGTTAATGGGATTCAGTGTTTTAGCTCTAGACAATGTCCATAGTGACCAGAAGTAGCCATCCCCTTCCAGGATGCTGTGTGGTGCTCTAAAAGAAATTAACTGATTTCCACTACAGTACTTCTCAGGTGACATGGTTCACTATCACACAATGTTCTGAGTGTGCAAACCAGTCAACTACCCTGTTCTGTCTAATGGCCCCTTATTCTCTCCCTCAAAAAAGGTGAATGTGCTGATTGCATGGTTGTCAAAGTGCAGAGTTCTCATAGAAAACTCACAGCAAGCTGCACTATTTAAAACTGGTGCAGCAATGCAGGCAGTAGAGCTCAGTGAGATTACATGCAAAAGCAAGCACACTGCTGCTCTTGACATGTTTTACAGCTCAAGTCCTATGTACACTTTGAATGACTGTCCTTGTTACATATATTTTAAACACCACACATTAGAAATAAGCCATTTAGGAAAGTAATCACTTTAGAACTGGTGTGGGTTTTCTTTCTAGATTTGGCACTATGTTGCTAAAATTGAGAGAGAGAATATGGAGATATTTATTCTTAGGAGGCTAGAGCAGATCATGGTCCCACTCATTTCCTGTTAGGCTCACTCACTCTGGGACACCTGGCACTGGCCACTGTTGGTAGACAGGGTACTGGGCTGGATGGACCTTTGGTCTGACCCAGTATGACCATACTTATGTGCCTTCCAAAACATATAATTATTTTGAGCACTCTTCTTACATTTACTGTTTTTTTTATGAATTCCCTGGCTTTTGTAAGCATTCTAGCCCATTATGAAACTCAAAGGCTATGATAAGGAAAGAGCACATCCACACAATTGCCCAGTCTTTTATTAGATTCTGCACTGGCACAGCAAGTCTGATGCAGGATCAGGACCAAAAAGGAGGAAGGTAAAGTCAAGAGCCTTGCTTATTGTACAGTATCAAATAATCCAGCCAATGCTTCAATTCAGTATTGGAGTATCTGATGTTGAAGTCATGCTCTGAGACTGTGTAAACTGTTCAACTTTCTCCATAACTGAGTACAAAAAAAAGATATCTAGAAACCAAGTGCAATAAGGCTGCTCAGAAGGTGCATTTTGATGACTCATAGGTACAGGTGTTTTCCTACTCAGATAAAAGGGAGGCAGGAGAACTCGGAGGACCTAGGATATAAATTGAACAGTTCTTAGGAAGGAATCCTAGCAGCAGCAAAACCCAGAAAATAGGTGAGAACTGAACTTACTGGTGAATTCTTCGTTAAAACCAAAGCCCAGAACTGGGTTTAAACTGGATTTTCTATGCTATGGATGCGTGTGCAGGACAGCAGAGGAAGGACACTGCTCACTGCATGCAACAAAACTCCATCACTTTACAACTTATACTTGAAAAAACAAGTCACTTAAATCATATTCCTGCAAAGGGAAGTCCAATCATTCCTCCAAATGTAAAGCTGTCCAATTTTTTACCATCTGCTTCCTGATTTGGCTGAGTTTTAGGTTTCATGTTGTATTCACTGAACACACAAGTCTACTTGGTATATTGTTTTCAAGCAAGTTTTGCTTGGTAAGAGGAAATATCTTGTTAATTTCCTTTAATCTTCGGTTTAAAGAAACCACACACACAAAATTTACCCTGTATGTGTGTGTCACTAGTGGGCAGCCCATTTCCAAACAGCAGCTGTCCAGAACACTTACAAAATTTAGTCATTCCTAATACTAGAAAACCAAAACTGCTTCATAGTTGTCCTGAATATATTGTTACAGACTGTCCTCCTTCTACAAGTTAATTTCACTTTAACTCTGCAAACTTCTATTGGCCTGGCTATCCCCCTCCACTGGTTTTGATATAAACACTCCCGCAACTTCAGTATACAATGCGCACACACCACTCACTAAATGTTAAAAATTCAGTACACCAACCTTTGTGGCGGAATAGCAACTGATTTGTCTAATGTTGTGCCAGCCCACAGAATGATACTGCAAACATATGCAGGGACTCTGCATTGTTGTACCACAGCAGACTAATCAATACTACCAGCTTCCTGTAAATTTAGTATTATTGCATACACAGAGGTCAATTGTTGCTGTATTCTTTAGTAAAATTAGTCTAGGTTAACTCATTAGCATACACACAGCCTACATACCAATGGTCAAACCCATGGCAGGCAGTCCACAACTTTTAAGTTTCCCAAGCTTTGTCCAGATCCCAAAAGCCGCAGAGCACCCACTATACTTGTGGCCATCAACGGCACGTACGTGCATTCAGCACCTTTCAGGAGCAAGCCCAAGGACACAATGTAGGTCAGGAAATATACTTAAGCTTGCAACGTGTGCATTAAACCCATGAGAAATAAAAACATTCAGAACTTTCCCCTTCTGAGTCAGAAACAGCTATTTGAATAATGTCGGTGGTGTCAGAGATAAGGGAGGCTAAGAGGAAAAACGTTAATCACAGACACGTGTACACACCAGATGTGAGACTCCCTTCTACAGCGGAGAACTAAGAAGGGACAGGAATGTTTTGTATAAATCACATTTTTAATACTTTTCCATGTTACAAACAATGTTAAAGAGTTAGAACTTTTAACAAAGGCAGTTATGGTACAGAATAAACACAATCCAGACTCTGCCATAATCTGAGCTTCATTGCTGCAGGTTCTTCTCTGTGTTTTCAAACCTTCTAGCTATATCAGTAGATGCACTTGTTCTGTATCGTCTTGCTATCTGCTAAACATCAGCTAATTAGTACGGAAGCTTGGGGTGGAGGTAGAGAGCTGTTCAAGACATATTTTAAGTCTATTTTTCTCTCATATCCCTTCATTTTCTCATTACCAGCGAATGAAAATCAGATAGTGGTTACTTCCCTATTTGCAGATACAGCTTGCTTGGGGCAATGGTGATACACTATTCTATCTTCAAGTTCCTGCTCTTTTCAGTCTGTGCATTTCCCTGTGAGTTGGTTTTTGGATTTGTCATTCATTTAATGCTCATGAAAAGCTAGAGGCTTGAAAAAGACATAGGGCTCGATTGTCTTTTACGCTAAGGCCCCTGGTAATCCACTGTACCAGGGTCAATAATACAGGCCACCGGTGTGTACATCTCCCCTTCACAGCTCTGACAAACACGCCCCTCTCTCCCCCCACAAATTATAGCCTGAACCAACTCCCTCTGCCATTCCAATAGTCCTTCCATTTAGGGTTCCAGCTATATGGCCTTTAAAAAAAGGTAGAACAAGGTATTAATAGCTAAATGCTCCCTGCCTTGGTGTGAGGGAGATCACTTGCACGTGAATCATGGGCCAGGAAACACATGGAATGCTCTGAGAGAGCCAACTGCAGCCTCTCCACAGAGTGTGGGCTCACGGAACTGAGACACGACCATCAGGCAACAGGGCATGGTTTCCTAGTAAAGCATGTATGGAGCCAGAAGTTAACCATGTTCCTTGCACAAACTTCTGCCCAGCTGCTTCCCCGACACAGAGCAGAAAAGGACAGACATTCAGAGGCTGGGCCTAGGATTTTCTCTAGATTCTTGAACTGAAGATGTACCTATTAAGACACCCCTTTCTGGGGTTTTACTAGCCTCCTCTCCGTCAGCCTGCCCACCACCAGGATGGGAAGGTCATTGCCTCTCCTGTAACCCAACCCACGCATTGTTCCCCCTGTTCTCCCTATTCATCCTCTTCCCTATGTCATAGAGGGACAAAATAGCTCTACTAGAAGACACTTGAACCCTAAACCCAGATCTCCAGCAGTAAAAACTCTGTGCAGTAACACACTGCACTGTAGAACACCAGCTCCCAGAAACAGTTTAATGATATACACTAATAATTTAAATATTCTCATTGGACTGGAACCTTTCAGTGACTGCTCTAATTGTTAATTACATTCTTGTGCAGCGAGTTACAATTGGGTCCTCAGGAAGGGCACACACTTGCAAAAAGGTAGGCCAGGTGCACCAAGAGGGCCATGGTGGCAGCCTGCCAGGAACGTGAGTGTTGTTTTATTTATATACACTATCAAATATATAAGCATATACAACCATTATATTTGGTGATATTTCTAACTTCTTTGATCTGCTGTGTTCCTTATTAATTGGATTTACCAGCAGCAAGAGAGCAGCAATAGGTTTTCTGTATCTTAGAACAGACTAAACCAAAAGCAGGGCTGCATTTTAGGTACCTCTCTGCTAAAACAAACCACTGGGCTGGTAAGATGTTAGTGTCTCTTTCCTTCTCCAACATCCTCTGCCAGCCCTGCCTCAGAGAACTCCCCAGATGCTCCCATGAAAAGGAAGATTGTGTTACCTCCCCATTTGGCAATCCAGTTTTTTTTAAGGCACCTCCTATCAGGCCTGCAAAATGCCAGCTTCACAAGAAAGCAATATTATAAAAGGAGCTTGCAATCGGCACTGAAACAAAGCAAACAGAGCCTTGGGCTACAAGACTTATTCCCCATAAGAGGGGCAAGCTTAGGCAGCTTGCCCAAACACACATTAAAGCATGGTTGATAAGCATGTGTCTTTTGCAGCATCTGGAGCCAGTCGTGTGCTTTGCTACCAGTGTATGCCTGCTGGTGCTCGTTAATCTTGCAGCCTGATATGGGATGATCTATGATTTCACAGCAGTTACGTTTAGGAAGAAGGTATTGCACACTTGCTTTCAGAAAAGCAGTGTTCTTTGTGGTGGAATTGGCAGAGGCGGCTTCTTCCAAACTCAGTTTCTTGCAGAACTGGGTGTTTTGATTGCATTCTTTGCCCCGGGTACCTTTTAATAGCGCTAAGGCTGCACGAGGTGGGTGAGGTAATATCTTTTATTGGACCAACTTCTGTTGGCGAGAGACAAGCTTTCAAGCCACACAGAGCTCATCCTCAGGTCTGTGAAAGGATTAAGGACAGGTCTACACTTAAAACCCTGTATTGGCACAGCTGCCCCACTGTAGTGCTTTAATAGAGATATTCCTGTGCCAACAGAAGAGAGCTCTTATGTCAGCCTAGTTAATCCACCTCCCAGAAAGGGAGTAGCTGTGTTAAGAGAAGTCCTCCCTTTGACAGCAGTGTCTATGTGGGTATAACGATGTTGCTCAGGGATGTGGATTTTCATACCCCTCAGGGATGTAGTTATACCGATGTAAGTCTGTGGTGTACACCAGACCTGAAAGTGTCTCAGCTAAAAATAAGGTTGAATAAATAGTTCAGCATAAGTAGTTAGCACATTTTAAAGGGACCATACAAGGTGAAGTGGCCCATTAACACCACTGTGGTCATAGGACAGAAAAAGGCAGGTTAGTGGGTTACAGATTGTTGCAATATGCCATAAATTCAGTGTCTTTAGTAGGACCATGATTTTAGCAGTTAAAAGTGTCAGTCCCAGTCACAGCTTAGAGCAGGGTAATCAAAGGCAAACCGAGGGCCAAACCTGAACCACCAGACACTTTTGACCAAACCCTCAAATCTTTTTATTTACTTATCATCATGACTGTTGGTTTTTTAAAATTATTTTCTCTGGAGTGTGGACCTTGACCAAAGAATAATTGACCACCTCTGGTTTAAATGTTTCAAGCCTCCTTGCACAGCTATTTGATTGCATTTGTTGTGTGCCATGTACATTATTTGACATTTGAAATTTTGTGGGTGGGTTTCGGCCGAGGGGCACACACAGTGTCTACAATGGCCAACTAAATTATTAGTGATGGGCAAGCCTCCAGGGTGTGGGGACCTACTATGTACTTTTGGCCAGAAATCGTACAAGATAAGGCTCTCATAGTATTCTGGTTTCCAATGGAAGCAGCAATACAAGGAGTTACTACTTTACAGTATTTTTCAACCCAGCCAAAAATCAGGAATTGCTGAAGTACAAAAAATATCAACCTGCCCTCTGAAGTCACAGTAATTGATGGCAGGAGTTTGAAAGAAGCCAGAGATTTCTCCAAGGTGAACAGTACAGCAAATAGAAATGTGCTCGTACACCTCCCTGTTCAATGATGTTCAAGACCAGTGCTCCAAGATGTTTCAAAGAATCCTCTTTGGCTGTTCGCTGGGGTGGGGTTTTTCACCTTCCTCTGCAGCATGGGTCCTGCTCGGATTGTCTGGGCATATCCCAGCCATTGCAGAGTCTTCTGCCATTAGTGGCACCTCAGTCCCACCTGTCCTCTGCCTTTCCTGAGGACTGAAATGCTTTGATCTAATGTCACTGGAGTCAACAAAGGGGCATCTGGGTGAAGTTTAGGGTATGTCTACAGTGCAGTTACACACTCTCAGCAGGGTTCGGGCTAAGGGGCTGTTTAATTGCAGAGTAGACATTTGGCCTCAGGCTGCAGCCTAAACTCTGCAACCATCCCACCTTGCAAGGTGCTAGAGCCCGGCTCCAGCCCAAGTCTACGCTGCAATTAACAACCCCTTGGCCTGAAATCCATAAGCTTGAGTCAGCTGGCACAAGCCAGCTGCAGGTTTTAATTGTAGTGCAGACATACACACAATGGCCTGTGATAATGTGGAGGTCAGACAAGATGATCACACCATCCTTTCTGGCCTTACATTTCATGATTATGAAAAAAAAAAATATTAAGACCAAGGGCCATATTTTAAGATAGTTAGGGGCTAGAGGGATTTTTCGAAGTGCCTAGGCACTAAACTCCCATAGAAATCAAAAGGAACATCAAAATTGAAATCAATGGGAATTAGGAAGCTACGCACTTACGAAAGCCTATTAGGTGCCTATCTGCATCTGTGGACACCTAAAAAGTTTTACAAAAATCAGTCCCCTAAAATCAGTGTCACGGCACTTCCCATTTGGGGGGGAATGAGCAAAGCTGCTACAGCTGTGAGTGACATCACGCTTGGGTTCCTCCAACAAAGAGCTTTGCAATATCATTGGTTTTTTATTAAAAAGTCTGAAGCTATGTTTTATATAAAAGGGCCAGGTTGAAAGTTTAGTTTTGCTCTGCAGCCTAACTTTCAAAAAAAGGCAGAGAGGAGAAAGGGAATAGCTGGGAGACAGATTTTTAGATTCCTAATATGGTTTGTCTGATGGGTGTGGAAGTGACCAAACTGTTATAATGGAGTTCAAAATACTGGAATGCTAACTGGCTAAGTCAGATCAGATCAAAGGCTGGAACAGAGTAAACTAAACTTAAGATCCAAACTAGGGTTAAGAGCCATTCTCAGGCACAATTTAAAAGCCTGTGTCGATTAATGACTACTAAAGTTTTAACCTACTTTGGCTAAATTAGAGCAAGCTTTTCTCACTCTTCTTGTTAAGCCAAGTGTGGTTTCCAGAGAATCAACCTGGCTGGGCCACCACTACTAGACCCAGGAGGGGCAAAGTGTTCTCTGGAGGCAATCCTGCAACAACAAAGAACAGTTCACATCTCCAATTCCACCCATCTGAACACAGATGTGTGCTTCTATGGACATCTTTAAGCTATCAAATGTAGGCTATCAAAAGCAAGCAGAAGGTGTATACTCTGAATTACAATTAATTTAACAGCACTTGTTGAATTGGACCACAGTTCAACAGCAGCCAACCTAGCCTGTGTACACAGGGCTGGACTACGTTGTAAGTGGCTTCTAACACACAGTGTTGGTTGCCTAGATCTATTTATACCAGAGCAGTTTCTGCGCTCAGCTCCATCCCATCCACACAGGTGGAGCTCAGCTGAGCTACAAGTAAGTTTGGCCTTGTCTGCAATACCAGTTCTGACATGCTGGAGGAGAGTAGTGCAGTGGTGCTCTCACTATTATAACACGGTATGCTCATGCCTATGAAGATGGACCAAACTGTGTTCTAAGCATAATACAGAATGTCTAGGGACAAATTCCACCCTAGTACAAATCACCATTGAAGTCAAAGTTGCACTAGCTTATCAGAGAGCTGAATTTAACCACCTGGTCTCTAGAGGGCCATAACACAGAGTCCCATAACATCAGCTTGGTCACACCTACGTAGTCAAAACCATGCTATGTCAGAACAGAGTCAGGGCAATACCCCGACATGCTACAATCCATAGTACAGACAAAGCCCTGGTCTATGCTAGATGAGGGGATCGATTTAAGATGCGCAACTTCAGCTACAGAAATAATGTAGCTGAAATCAATATACCTAGATCAACTTACTGCTGCGTCTTCATGGAGATGAGTCAACTGCTGCTGCTCCCCCGTCCACTCCGCCTCTCACAGCGGTGGACTACAGGAGTTGACAGGAGAGCGCTCAAGGATTGGCTTATCGCTTCTAGACTAGACACGATAAATTGACCCCCAACAAATTGATCTCACGGCGTCAATCCCCACCGTAATGTAGACCTGCCCAAATACTTTAAAAGCTATTAAACTGTTTTGTGTTTTTTTCCTTTAATGTAGATGGAACACAGGAGGCTGTCATTACTGCAAGATCACCCAAAGCAGCATTTGGCAGTTGATTTAATGGAGAACATAACAGTATTTGTTTTTTGGCACTGGTTAATTAGTGCACAGTGCTGTAGATAGGAATGTACAAACTACATACGGTTAAGAGTAAAAAAAAAATAGACAGCTATATTTAACACTTAAATTAAACACTTCCTTGCATACTAACAACCTCTTGTACATTCAGTTTTAAACAATGATTCTTTAATAACCATAATTTTACAAGCTCCCCCCCACACACACAATACCAGCTGCTACTTGAGACTTTTAAAGGTGAAAAACTCAAGCTATATTTAAAAATAGCCAGGTGTCTTACTACTGTAATGTATCACAGCATATTTTTCTTTCTGAAAACACATATCTATCAGTTCAAAAACAACCACTGTAGAGGTTCCATAAAACCAGCAGGGTTTGTTTTTATACGGATACTTTGGTTAACAGCAAATCATTCTTAAATAATGAAGGAAAAAATAAATTTCTTTTACCACCTCTATAGATGCACTTCCTTGGCATGGTGTAGCAATCCACATCTTTATGGATGAGCACTGCAGCAAGCCAGAGAACAGTAGTTTGCCTGTACTGAGATCTCAATAACTGGATTATAAACCAGGTTCAATATATTCCTAACTCAGTTCTCTGGATATCAGAGAAGAAGCTACCTTTTATTCCTTACAAAGTTAAAGCTGCATCAGTACTTGCCACATCACCACATTATACAAAATAGATGTTCCCCCTCTTGCCTTTCTGGTCAGAATAGCTCTGGATTTTTGCTGAGCCTTATGTATTCAGCAACCCAATAGGTTGCACCGTATCAGAGCATTTTAGCAAATTAAGTGCTACTAGACCTCGTTGTAATGCAACGACTGCTTCTGCTCAGGTCATACAGATTTCAGATCAGAGGTGACCTCTGATTCACTGGAGCCTTACTTGTTTTCAGAGGAATGAACTCCCTCAAATTTGGGGCAGGAAAAAGAAACTAGACCTTTATCTCAATTCCATCTCACATTATCTGATCCTCTCTGTTCCAGTATATTAGAGCCACCAAAAAAATCACACACAAAAAAGGGGAAGTGTGTACAACTCTCCAGGAATAGATCGACACACCAGTCACTATGTAATACTGTCGCTGAAAAGCAAGAAGTCTGACTGAGGAACAAAGGCACTTGGTAACAGAAGATGAGAACAAATTCCATTCAACGATCAGTGAGTCAACAGTTTAAGTCTTGTAATCCAACTGACCAGTAGTGAGGGCTCTGTGGAGGAAGATTTTGTGGGTGATGTAACAGAGAGTTTTTTCACTCCTTCCTCCTGGAAAGGGATGGTTGCACTGTTATGAAGATCTGTGTTCACAAAGCACCTGCTGCCTCTGATGTAGTCTGCGCCCCTCACTAACTGCCTGTCAGCTACTGGCCTTGCAAAATGCTGCTGCGAGGAGGAACTTTCTTCAATGATTGGGGGTATCCGCTCATTACTGAAGTACCTGCAGAGGACATCGTCACCTGCAGTAAAACAGAAGGTGGAAATCATGTAGTGTTTGCCTCTAAAATTCATTATTAAGTAACCATCTTGCTTTTTTATAACTATTGAGAGGATCTCAAGGCATGATACAAATATCAATTAAGGCACAGAGTGTGCTTATGAGGTGAACAATTATTATTTCCATTTTACAGATGGGTAAATTGAGGTCCATAAAGGTTTCAAATAACTTTCTCATGCTTAGACCATAAAGTCAGTGGCAGAACCTAGGAGTGCTGGCATCCAATCACCTGCCCTATCTGTGCACATTTAGCCAATAAAGGTATTTTTGGCAAGATGGCAAGGTTATTCAATACCCAACACAAAATAAAACTGAGAAGCATGGAACAGTGTTTGAAGGTTAAATGGAAGACTCAACCAGGGCAAACCTGCTGTAAAGCAACATTTCACACGAGTCAGTACAGTATCATGATGATACAAGTCACATTGTTTTCGTATTGTTCAACGACAAGTTGAACATGCCCCTACTCCTGACTTGCTATAACCCTCTTAAAGCCACAATATTCTGTTTGGATACTGGAAATCAAATATTTTGAAGATATAAATTTAAACGCTTTATTTCTGATTGCACATTTATATTGTGCTAACAGTTCAGGTACATTTACAAACCTCCTAAAATCTAAACAAAAAGCAGCCCTGCCACCTGCTGATCATTCTGTTGGATTGGCTAATTAGTCAGTCTTCAGCATTTTGCAAACCTCAAATGAGCTTTTTTTTAATATTGCAATGACCTCCCTTGGAAATGCACACAGACTTCTGTAACTGACTTCAAGAACAGGTAACAGTAGTCGTCCTGTCTGCTTTCCTATTTGGCACAGGCTCTTACACAACTTCCATCACTATAGTACCTGAACTTGGGAGAAACGACAGGAATCATGGCAAATTAACACATGAACCAGAAGCTACTATCCAACACCATCATACTAAGTTTCTCTGCCATTCTGTGCATGCTGCTTTAGGATCCATCACCTCCAAATTGATCCCAAAGTGCCAAGCAGGTGAAGCGCTCATGAGTAATTGCTAATCAGTTTTGTCAGCATGAGTACATATTTTTTTAAAAAACTGGATTGTCTCCTGGCTTCATTTAAAAATAAATTGTTCAAATGGGATCATGTTCCATTAGCAACAAAAAACCTGGGTCCAAAATTTTAGAAGAGTCCTGATGACCCAACTTTGTTTTGGATTTTGTACCTTGATGTTTGCTGAGGCTTGAATTGGTATTTCCAGAGGAAGTGCTTCTTGTCTGTCTGACAATGATGCACTCTCTCTCGTGAGATAAGCATTGTCTAGAGGACTCCTGGTTTTCTCTCCCTTACCTTTCACCTGATCTCCTTTCCCTGCAATCACTTGGCTAAATTGTCCCCCACAGCCCACCCACTTTCTAAGAGCGTCAAGCTTCTACTGCTGGACACTAGCAGCAGTTGTAGTGGGGATGATTCCTGGAAAGCTCTGCTTCTAGCTTGCTTCAAAACCAGCCCCTACTTCAGACTGAACAAACAGAAAAGCTCTGATCAAGAAACAGCTTAGTCCTCAATATTCACAGGACTGATGTGGGAGCGAGGGGAAAGGTATGTGTGAAATAGAACATCTGTTCGTAGAAAGCAGAAACAAATACAAGTACAGCTCTGCCTTAATCAGTCCAATCCACCTCAAATGCTTAAGTCAACTGCAAGACAGAACAACCAGGGTTTTGGTCTCAATGCAAACTAAGCCTGAGTTTTCAAACCACTGCCTTGTACTATTAATACTTATTAAAGCATAAAACACTGACATCAGCGCTGATTGTCTGATCTGCAAACAGCAATCCTTTATTCCTAAATATAAGATTTTTTTCTACCCAATTCATCTCCTGATTGAAGGACGTTTTTGTTTATTTTAATAGTCTTGCCTTTTCTCCCTGGTGCTCGGGGCTTCAAGTAAGGATCTGCAACTCCCAGCCAGCTCCCATCTGCAGGCATCGACAGAGGGCGAGGTTTTCCTAAGGGCATCATGGAGAAGGTTATACCATTAGTTTAGGAGAACATTATCTCATCTCCATTTCTCATCACACAGTGTTATGGGCACACACATTATTTCAAGACACTTTGCTTATAAAACAAGTAAGCACTATGAAGTGATCTGACAGCCACACAAAATGCTTATCTCCAACTCTCCTAAAAATGACCACCAAAAGTTACCACCAATGCACAAACGGGAAACCAAAATCTGATCTCACCCAGCTGGGCCTCGATGCCAGTAATTATCGTAATGAACAACAGGGTTCAATTTTAGTGAAACGAATAAGTGGTTTCAAACTTAGAATTTCGTTGTTTCTGTTTTCCTCAGATTACCAGCAGTTGTCACACACACAAAATTCACATCCACCAAAGCATTTAAATCCTGAATAGCAACAATAAGAGAGGCATGAACTCACCATAAGACTGTGTTTTTTCCCTCATCTTTGTTGGCAATATATTTGCTTCCCTGGGATACCCAGGCAACTGATCAGAATCAGCAATAGTAAACCTTCGCCTTCGGCTTTCCTGATCGAGGAAAGAATTAGGAGATTCTGCGCCCTTGGAGCCAAGTAACGGCTGCTTAGGTTTATTACCTCCTCCATAAACAAGACTCTCCTTCTCATCCCTGAAAGGACATTTGCCTCAATTAGCAATGTGAAAGGTATTTTAGTACTGCAGTCATGAGTTCAGAATGATCACTCTAGCTGATAGTCATACTCCTTTCAACTAACTGCTGTGCAAATAAAATGCTGAGAACTTGCAGAAAATGCAGCATGTTTAGAGAGGGAAGACTTCATTAAACATATTTAACCAAGGAGGAAAGAAAAAGTTACTCCCTCCAAAAAAAATTCAGTGATGAGCTAGTAGTGTAACACATGTAAACTGTAGTGGCTTCCATATAAACACCTACAGACAAAACTTTAGGGACCAGAACTGAAAGTTTTATCATGAAGATAACAGGGTCTTCATCTTCTAATGCAGGGGTCTCCAAACTACAGCCCACGGCTTCGATTTGTCTGGCCCCCTAGCTGAGCAAGTACACCAAGCAGGCACGTGGAGAAGGCGCTGCTCCTCCCCCGTAGGGGCTGTCCAGTTTGGCCGATGTACATAGCAGAGGGACATTGCTAGCACATAATGGCATATATTACGGTGGTAACACCAGCAACACCATCACAGGACCTAAACAGATCAGCCACACCACCTTCACTGGTTCATTCACCTGCACAGCTACCACCATAATATATGCCATTATGTGCCAGCAATGTCCCTCTGCTATGTACATCGGCCAAACTAGACAGTCCCTACGAAAAAGGATAAATGGACACAAATCAGATATCAGGAATGGTAATATACAAAAACCTGTAGGAGAATACTTCAACCTCCCTGGACACACCATAAAAGATTTAAAAGTCACCATCTTGCAGCAAAAATACTTCAAGACCAGACTGCAAAGAGAAACTGCAGGGCTGCAATTCATTTGCAAATCTGATACCATCAATTTAGGATTGAACAAAGACTGAGTGGCTAGCTAACTACGAAAGCCGTTTCTCCTCTCTTGGTGTTCACATCTCCAGGTCAGCTGCTAGAAGAAACCTCCTCCTCCCTGATTACAGATAACAAGCTAGTTCAGCCTCATTGGACTCATCTTGTTATCTCCAACCTGGGCCTTGCCTCTTATTTATTCCTACCTCTGGATACTTCCACTGCATGCTTCTGACGAAGTGGGTATTAGCCCACGAAAGCTTATGCTTCAATACTTTAGTTAGTCTTTAAGGAGCAACTGGACTCTGTCACTTCTGCAATTCCAGACTAACACGGCTACCTCTCTGATTCTTTGCATACTGTGGTTCTCTTGTGAATGCATTAAAATTCTTTGAAGGGAAAAGTGCAGGTTAAAATAATGATATTCTTAATTTTTTTTCCAGTTTTGAGTGTGTATCCCTGTTTGGGAGGTTTGGCATTTCCGTCACTATAAATGATATTAGCCAATGGGAGTATATCACCTCCCCTGCCCATTTACTGATGTATGATTTCTGAAACTTAAATTATAAAAAATACTCCAGTTAGATTTTTACATGTTCTAGGGTGGTTTCTGCATGAACTTCCCTTCCTAGAGTGACCATATGTTCATGAAAACCAGAAGCACCTGTTTATTTAATTCTCAAAAAACAAAAACAAAAAAACCACTTCACCCCACCACTGTGATCTGACCCACTTTTTACACCCACTATAATATGACCATCTGAGCCATGAAACTGACAGCAGGCTCTGAGTACACATGCACCTTAGGGACCACCACCTTCATTCATATAATTCCAGACCTCCAGGAGGCCCAAAAGCCACATGCACAGTCATATCTATGGGGTTTCAGAGACAGACACACACAGAACTGAAGCGACTCTCTAGCCTACGGAGAGCTCAGCCGTGTCACCACCATATGCCCATGGTTCTCTTCACTCTAAGGGTGGGAGGAGAGAAATGGAAACAGCATACAAAATATAAAATGAAGTGGGCACCTTCTCTCCTCCTTCCAGCTGCCAAAATCTTCCCGTGTGTACTTCCTTAAGGGAACAAAACCAACACACAATTATCTGCTGCTTTTCCCTGCTCCCTCCAGGAGGGGTGTCCAAGTTTTATAAACCCTCAACCCCTAATTCCAATTCTATCCCTACAAACACTCATTCAGCGTGTAGGCAGTTGGGCTTAGATTTGCTATTTGGGTCCTAAAAACCCTTAAAAGGGCTTTTTAAAAAAGCACTGTAGAGCCTCATAGTAAAAACTGTTTAAAAATGCTAGTTAAAGCATATCTAGTCTGATAAATTTTTAGAACTGAAGACCAAGATTTTAAAAACCTGACCATCTCAGGCTGCTAAATATTTATGTTTATGTTTCGTATTTATGTACAAGTGACCTGACTTTCAGAAATGCTGAGCACACAGCAGCTTCTCAGGAGTATTATCATGGGAGACTAGGTAGGTCAGGAATCAGAGAGGTAGCCACGTTAGTCTGGGTTTACAGAAGTGACAAAGAATCCTGTGGCACCTTAAAGACTAACAAAAGTATTGAAGCATAAGCTTTCGTGGGCTAGTACCCACTTCATCCGATGCATGCAGTCATGCATCTGACAAAGTAGGTACCAGCCCACGAAAGCTTACGCTTCAATACTTTTGTCAGTCTTTAAGGTGCCACAAGAGACTCTGTTGCTAGGTAGGTCAGATCACCAATGATTTGGAACAGTCAAAGCTATCATGATCTCATCCACCTGCTCTCTCTCTTTCATGTGACTAAGTCTGAATTTTATTATGGATTTAGATCCACAAAGACAAAAATACAGCCTGCCAACTGACTTTTACTCTGCCTAGAGTACTCCTGAGTTTTAGGGTTCTTTGTATCTAACAAATTTAAAACAGGTTGTTTTCAATCATAAAATTATTCCAATTAGTTACTGAAGCTGATAACAGAACATTGGGGAAAAAAAGTACGTCATGAAAAGGATTAAGTATGGCTATTTTTGCTACCCAATGGTTTTTCACATGCTATAATAGCATCTGTTAATGTTTATTGGGCAACTCTGCTCTAGGAAGCACACAGTAATTTTCTAAAACTGTACACGACTGTTTTCTCCAACAATAAGTAGTACTGTTATACTCTTAGTGGCTTATGCATTTACTAAGCCCAGAGAAAATCTATACGATCTGCAATTTCCTCAAGATAATTTGCAGAGTTTTGCAAGCAAGCCAGCACAGAGAAATCTGATTAAAAAGGAGCTTTTAGTTCAGAAGTGCATGCATATCAGCATACCGAGGAGAATATGGAACAGCTGGTGGTGGAGGTATATAGAGGTCCAGGATGGCTGGCTTCTCTTTCTTCACTGAGGTATTCATGGTGCTTTCTGGTGACTGAGTTGTAGTTGGTGGAGGACTGGTCTGAAATTAAAGCAATATAATACCTGTAAGATATTTTAGAATTTATCTTCTCCGGCACCTCCTATCACCCACCAGAAGAAGCCAATCATCAATCATTACTATATTTTACCTACTGTGGAATTCACTATCTAAATAAACAATTCAATGTGTATATGAGACTACAGACGTTATTGCTGAATGTAGGGACTGTGATGGATGTTTGTAGTACACTGAAGAAATAGCATTCAACCCAATGGCATGGTTGAACAATTTACCCTATGTCTAAGGGGCCTGGATGAGAGCAAGATATCAGACAAGGTAGGTAACACTGAGGTAACGTTGCTAGGGATGATGAGGTATAGATCATACTGCTCAGAAGATCCAACCACTTGGGAATCTCTCTCACTGGGGGTAAACTTAAACCTACCCTGCCATGCCCAGTCATTTACTGCCATATGATCAGGGAATTCAGGGCCAGGCAGCAATAGAACCCCTTAGCACTTTTCCATATACTAAACCACCAGCAGTACCAAGGTTGGCGTACTCCAGAGGAGGTCTCTCACTGGCTCGAGGAGTGAATCATTAATCGGGAGGGCCACTCTCATAGTGATGTTGGGCTACAGAACGTCTACTAGTTTGCATGTGTTCTCCTGGAGAAACTCTGCCTGTATGTCAAGGGATGAGGTTACACAGCATAAAAGGTCCCCGGTGCATATTACAGTCCTCCAGAACCAACCACCATGGCACAGTCCAGCAATGAGGATGAGGGTCTTGGCTGAGTGACAAACCAGCTCTTACTCCCAGGAAGGATGACTCTGGAGATTCTATGGGTGGGGGGGGGGAAAGGGGCGGGGGGAGAGACTAACAATGCATAGGCTTGCAGCTGATTTGCAGTCACCATCATTGACCTGGCAAGTGTCTCTGGTTTTGAACAGGACAAGGAATGGGACCACTGTGAATGAGGAGCATCCCATTTAGCCCAAGGAGGTCACTGATATGGATAGGGCACTAGAAGAAAGGCCAGGGAAATTCTTCCCAGCCTAGGCATATGCCAACCCTGGGAGCCATATTAGTCCACTAGAGGACCTTGGAGCTCATCACGTGATGCAGGGCAAGAAGATGATGCTGCTGCTTCAGAATCAGAAGAGCCCCAAGATCTCAGAGACATGGGAGGAGCGATGCCCAAGGGAGCCAAGAGGCAGTCCGATTCATCTGTCACCCAGAACGAGACAGGAATCTGTGCCGCCGACGAAGGCCAAGCATGTTGGTGCCACAGGCAGTGTTGGTCCTAGTGCAAACTCTGGTACTGGAGCACCCAAGTACGTCAATATCGAGGGTGGTGAGAGCCACCATGGGAGCATCTGCAGTGTCGAATATGGGAGGGCCGAAGATGGTCACAGTGCCGAGGTCCCCTGTACCGATTCCAATCAGGGAGCTGGAACAATTTGTATAACAGAGGTGCTGAGAGCCATTGAACCAAACTGCAAACCCTGTATATGAGAGAAACCTTCAAGCTGGGGTGGGTGGCAGCACTGGCTCTATCCCCTTCATGGGGAGGGGAGCTTCTAGAGGTGGTGCTGACGCATGAGGATTCAGTGGCTCACTGCATCACAGGGGATATAGGTGATGCAGCCCTGGGAAAGTCCTGAACCAAAAGGCAGAGAGGTTCCGTGGCTGCCTGGTATGCTGAGGAAATGGACGCCATGGGTACCAGCACTCCCTCATCAGTACTGGACTCAATGGACACCCAGAGACTGGAACCAGACCAGATGGTACTGGGTTTCTGCCCTTCCCACTTGGTACTAAAGAAGGGTCAGAGGTATGCGTGCCTCAGCCTTCATACGGGATGGTGAAAATGATGCTGGGCTAGACCGCTCCTTTCCTGGGTGAGGCAGGACGTTCCTCGAGACCTAAAGCTGACCCAATTGGTCTTAAGAGATTTCTTCATTGGCACTGATGACAGGGAATGGGTCCTCCGCCTCTTCGGAGAGGCGTTTGTCCTGGAACAAGAGGTGGCAGCGCTCTCCACACCCAAGGATGATCTTCAGCCCAAGGAGGGCCTCAGTACCAGAGCAGGCTACATGGCCTGTTCGAGAAGGTGCTGCTTGATGTGAAGGTCCCACGCCACCTGAGTCAACTTCTTGATCTACGGATTGCACAATGCTCTTTCAGGCGAGCCGTGCCGAGACTAAGCAAAGCACTGCATGTAGGGGTCGTTGCTGGGGATCGCCCCTCCACACAAAGGACAGTGTTCAAACCTCAGTAAGGGCTTCGCCAGGGGACATAATCTACTAATACACACTAACCATATAAAATAAACTAGGTTAAGCCTTAATACAAGGTTGAGAGTCTACAACAGGGGTCTCAAACTCAAAATGACCACGAGGGCCACATAAGCACTAGTTCATTTGCCCAAGGGCCGCATCACTGACATCCCACTCCCCCTTGATGCCTCCAGCCCCGCCCCCACCACACCCCTTCCATGAGGTCCCACCCTTGCCCTGCCTCCTTCCCTGAGCACGCAGCACCCCGCTCCTCCCCACTCCCTCCTGGAAAGAGCTAAGCACCTGGAGGTAGGCAAGGAGGAAGCATGGAGCGTGGGGAGCTTGGCAGCTGCAGGAAATTAAGTGCGGGGAGTGAGGGGTATAGGGAGCTTAGCTGGCCACAGAAAATAACCCCGCGGGTCACGTGTTTGAGACCCCCCCGCCTTAGGTGAACTACTCCATCACCTAACAAATCTGAGCCTCAACCTCAGCCTCAGTGTTACACATACAACGATACAAAAGTATAGTAAAAAATATTTTTCACGGTGCATCGAGGCATAGAGCCGACGCACATTATACTCCTTGGGAACAGCAATCATTTTGTTGACAAATAAGGCATTGAATTTTCTCTTTTACCTTTGTGAAAAAAATATAAAAATTCTCCCATGTGTCTTGGAAAACTCTTTTCTTCCATAAATGTTTTTTTTTTTTTGATGAAGTCATTTCCAAGCAGTTTAATAAAATATATTAACTTAATAATGCACCTCACTCAAATGACCAAACAGGAACTTAGATTTACTTCTATTACAGCACCCTCCTGGACTGGGCTGCAGTCACACTCCACTCTTGCTCCGCCTCTTCAACCCCTTCCCTGTCCCCTTCAAACCCCTTCTACAAAGTTCCCATCCCATCTCCGCCTCCTCTCCTGCCCTAGTTCAACCTCTTCCCCAAATCCCGCCCCTTTCTCCCCCTCCTCCCCAGTGCACGAGGCTTCCCACTCCTGGCCCCTCCCTCCCAGAAACCACTAAGCTGCCAGAGAACTACCTGGCGGTAAAAGGAGCAGCAGGAAGCAGTATGCGGCTGAGAAGCACATGGGGGAGCGGGGGGGAGGGAGGCCTTGGGGAGCTTGGTTGGGGGCCACGGGGGAGCATCGCGGGCCGCAGAGACGGGCTTGGCGGGCTGCATGCAGCCCGTGTGTTTGAGACCCCTGGCCTACAACCACACAGAGCTCTGATTCCAGCCAATGCCAGTGAAGAGGAACTGAAGGGACAGGGAGTCAGGACAGTGGCACCTCATATAGCCAGGGGAGTGGCCACAGCCATGAGGCACCACCACCACCCCTCTACAGGTACTTCTAGGCAAAAAGTCTCCAGCTCCAGTGTGCTGGATACCTAAATGGAATAAACACCTGCATCTACTCAAAGAAGAACTGTGATCAGCTGATGCACTCAAGCTAACAGGCTCTGGTTTAACAAGACAGGCTGAGGGAGGGGCCAGACAGTCTCAGAATCTCCTAAGCTTTGAAGTAAACTTCTCTCCCTGTGGTCTCCCAGACCCTGGATTTGATGTCCTTCAGGGAAAGCTTCAAACTCTCTTGCAGGGGAGAGGGAGAATGAGGAGGGAGACTTTCTGGTTCTTCTTATAACCTGTCACCATAGCACTCAAGTGCCTGGAATGGAGGGTGTGTCAGAGAGAACACAGTGTACGTGGGGTCAGGGGGGAGGGGGTTGGTTTTGGAAACTGGGGCAGAGTTTTTATATTGGCTAGATTTATTTATTTATTAGTATTTTCTATATGCACCCAGATCTTTCAATGGTCACATTTTAAATGACTCTGTACTATAAATAGTATACACATTGTAAACCATGTAAAAGTAATGCTGCTCAGAGCACACAGGTGTAATCTGATAGTCTGATTCATAAGTAGGAGGGAATTCAGATTTACAGCTTTCTGGAGCAGACATGCACATACACACACCCCTCAAGCACTCCAGATAGCCATCTATACACTTTGCTGAGAAACAACTACCCCCATAGCTATAGGGATCTTGTGCCAGAACACAGGCTGGAACAAAGGAAAAAATGGTACCTGTAGTCATAGGAAATGTATTAGATTAGAATATAATTCATTATCTCTTCCTGTAGCTGTTAAACAAATTGCTTTCTGCTATAATATGCTGCTCTCCAAAACTAGTCTTTGAAGTTATTAACCTCCGTTCCTCGCCCACCCATTACCCCTCCTCTGCCTGGCCCAACATCCAGATCATGCTTACATACATCATTTGAACATATACACAAAACAAACAAGAAGCTCAGTCCCTTTTCTTTCAGTGCTTGAACTATTTTTCCCCTCTCCAAACTAAAAAGTTATACATTGGAGAGCAATAGTTTATTCAGCAAAATAACCACACAGCAGTTCTCCAAACCAATCTCAGTATTTAGTGTTTACTTACAAAATTCAGTGAATATTATCAGCCTTTCAGCCTCAAATGACGTTTTTCTAAAATCAGAGCCTCGATAACTCGGATTATGAAAGCCAACATTAAATACCCTTCTTCTTTTGGAATATTGGATGAGATTATTGGCTAAAAAAAGGACTCCTTCTCATTTTAACTTTGATCCAAAGGGGACAGCCACTTCACAAACACACTCCTCCAAAACTCCACAGATATATGGTCATATTGGCTGATGTCAGATATTAAAGAATAAGTTATCTTGGGGGAGATTCTAAGTAATTCATATCTAATCATTAACGTATAAACACAATTCTTCCATCAGTGTATCACCTGTACAAGTGGTGGTTTCCATCGTAGGTTCTTCAGCGGGGCTGGAGTAAAATTAAAAGAGCCTGTAGGTCGTTTCTTAAGTAGCAGTTTAACTCCAGCAGGATTCTCTCGCAACTTTCCCACAAGGTTTTTTAGTTGCCATCCCACCTTAAAAAGAATAAAAGGTACCTCTTACAAGCATTCAGAATGATTGGAATATAATGAGGTCAGACTGTTTCTCTCAACCACCACAAATAAACACAAAAAATAGAAGAAACCCACTGAAGCAGCCGTAAAGGGTACAAAACTTGAAATGCTAATGTTTTTCTTTTTTAGGAGGTCTCTCAAAAATGTATCACAATTATTTCAAATGCACGTCCATTTGTGATAGGTCAAGCTCCAGTCCAGCATGGGTTTATGCATATGCTCAACTTTGAACATGTGAGCAGTCACACTTACTCTAATTTAAGTATACCTAATATTAAATGCCATTGAGTTCTATGGGTCTGCTCTGGTGTGTGAAGTTAAATGCAAATGTGACTGTTTATGGGACAGAGAACTAAAATGGGGGAGGGGGGAGAATCCCTCAACTCTAGGAGGGGCAAAAATATATTTGCCAAAAAAATTAATAAAAAGTTTGTATTTTTTAAACACACACAAATTCAACATTTCACAGTTGAAGTCAGCCTAAGAAAGAAATCATTTTATCCAAAAATATTGCAAGGATTTACTGAAAAACAGTGTGTGAAAACCCAAACCCATCAAGTGTTTTCAGTTGAAGAAATGACTTCTACATTGAAGTCAAACTATTTTTACACACATTGCAACAAGGACACACAACCCCCCCACTCCCTAAATACAACAAAGCTTGTTACCCATTTGTTATCTTGGAGGGAGAAGTCTTGCAGAACCACCAAGCCTTAGGAAAAGGTTGATAGGGCTTTTGATTACTTACTACAGTCTGTCGATTAACCTGGATCACCTCATCACCAGCATGAATCTTTTGAGATTGATCAGCAGGGGACTACACAGAAATAAGAAGAATTTGTTTCAATAGGCTTTCCCTTTTTCCCAAAAACCCCAAACAAACAAAAAAAACCCCACAACAACTCCGCTCTTTTATGGCAAAACTCAGATTGTGAAAGTAATATTAAAAGCAGCAGCAGCAGCTAACGTGTGTATACATAACTATATTTATACACAGAACTGTCAAGTGTGTATTATATCCCCAGTACCCATGTGGTTAAGTGACAAACAATGGCCCATAGGTGATAAGTTCTGTCATCAAGTAACTCACAGGTCCACATCCTGCGAACACTAAGCCTAGTGCTAGCCCCACTGCAGTGTGCACTACACTTGGGAGTCTTTACAAGAATCGTAGCAGTATTCCTTCTCACAAGAGAAGCAGAAAAGGAAAACAGGATACTTGAGCTCCATAAAATCCATATACATCAGAGAGTCAGGAGAAGTCAAGTTAGTGGAATTATTGTGCATGTTATCCATTAGCGTGAGGGTATATAAAGAAAAAACGTACCACAATCGTGCTTTTTCTGGGGGTTAATATTGGAGGTGGAGGGGATTTTCTGACAAAATGGTTTTTCATTAGAAAATATCAATTAATCACAACAGTACTTTTGTGCAAGAATGTATCAGTTTTTACAGAACTGTCATCGGGAACGGTTTCTCAGGTTTAGGAGGACATTCTGATTTAGAGCTGGAATTAAAAGTCCCTACTCTGCCTGATTCGGACCAGACACTTGAACATCAGTCTCCCACATCTCAGCAGAGTGCTCTAACCGCTGTCTTGAGATCTCAGTCTCTCCTGTGGGATCTGTTCAGCTGTGTATAAATAAATAAATAACTCCGTTTTAACAGAAGCAACTGAGACATTTCCCGCTCTCCATGCCCACAGACACCAGAATAGCGCATGGGTTAGGGCATTCAGCTAGGATGTGGGAGACTGACGTTCAAGTGTCTGGTCCAAATCAGACAGACCAGTGACTTGAATGTGTCCCCCCCATATTCCAAGTACCCTAACCAGTGGGATATTCAAGGAGGAACACGCAAGCACACTCTCTCTTTTTGGGAAAAAAAATCTTGAAAAATCAGTTTGGTCCCAATGTGGATCACGAACACATCTGAAATCTCCAAATTTTTCATGAGACAGGAAAGCTCTAGTTAATATACGCCCACATATGCCAATTCCTTATCCTAGCCTCACACCCAGAACCACTCCTCTCCTCCCCTAGAACACACACCAGTTGTCTCTGATAATTCAATGTGGATGTTCCAGAGCAGGGGTGGGCAAACTTTTAGGCCTGAGGGCCACATTGGGTTTCCACAATTGTACGGAGGGCCGGTTAGGGGAAGCTGTGCCTCCCCAAAGTGCCGGGGTGGCCCGGCCCCCGACCCCATCCAACCTCTCATGCTTCCCACCCTGAGAGCACTCCCCGGGACTCCTGCCCTATCCAATCCACCTTGTTCCCTGTCCTCTGATGGCCCCCTCAGGACTCCTGCCCCATCCACCCCTCCCTATCCCCTGACCTCCCCCAAGCTCCCCTCCCACTCCATCCAACCCCTCCTCTCATTCCTGACTGCTCCCTGGGACCTCTGCCCCATTCAATCCCCCTGCTCCCCACCCTCCGGGGTACTTCTAGGTGTGAGGCTAGGATACGAAATTGGCACAGATGGGCAGTATATTAACTGCCCCACTCCCTATCCACCACCCTGAACTCCCCTGCCTCTATCAAACCGCCCCGCTCCTGCCCCTTTACTGTGCTGCCTGGAGCACCGGTGGCTAGCTGTACTACAGCCACACCACCCAGAGCACCAGGACAGGCAGCCGTGCCTCCCAGAGCCAGCCACACCATCAGGCAGCCCCACCACCCAGAGCATTGCACTGGCGGCACAGTGAGCTGAGGCTGCAGGGGAGGGGGAACAGCAGGGGCTGGACCAAGGGCTAGCCTCCCAGCCCAAGAGCTCAGGGGTCAGGCAGGACGGTCCTGCGGGCCGGATGTAGCTTGCGGGCGGTAGTTTGCCCACCTCTGCTCTAGAGTCTGGTGTTAACTGTCTGATCTGCTGTAAGCTATCGTCAATACCACCATAAGCCTAAGTAAAGAAAAAGCAGCAATTAATAAGTGCTAAGAAAATCCAGGAACAGCTAAAAAAGAGCATCACAAATTGTTTGGTTCTACAGGCCTTGGAATAGTTAGCTGCACTGCGAAGAGTTTTTAACTCTGTGCTATTTTAAATTTGATTTAAACACAAAAATTTATATACAAACTATACTGCATAAAAGGTTTTAAAAGAGAACAGCTTTGAAGTGGATAATAAAAGATTAAACATATCCTATTAAGAAAATGTGGGCACTGTTAGTTATTTATGTTGCCATTTGTTATAACAATCTAAACACAACTTGGTTTCATTTAGTGTGTTCACTAAAAGCCTTAAGCCTCAAATACTGAAGATATAGGACAGAAAAGTAACGAGTACAGCTGGGGCCATTTCATTTTCCCCTCACTGCTTACTAATTGAAACAAAAGCCACAAGTTTTAACATGAAGTCCCTAATTTAGTCATTTAATCCAAATGTCTGCACCAAGAAAATAAGCAAGTTATCTTTAAACAAAAGGACAACATTGTGTGCGCACATGATGTGTACTGAATAGAGGTGTTAAATATTTAAAAATTAATTTCCTCCCAAAACAGACATGCTCAGCTAGACATTAACAAGCAGCTGTTAAACGTGTAAATATTTACTTTGAGTTATCTAAAGCTGGTGCCATGCACAGGTTACTGCTACAGTTATTTAAAAAATATTCCTGCTACCATAACAACATATCAACTCTGATGAAGCTGTGGCAACACAGGCAGAACAGATACACACTAATAGATGTGTCCACAGTGCAATTCACACAGGGAGGGCTACTCACCATTACAAAAGCCTCACTCTATCTACAAGCAACCACATGGATAGTAGGGCAATACCCCTTAGCTACTAAAGAACTGAAAGCCTAGATGGAAGTCTCTCTCTCATCACCACTAGACCTTCAAAATTCAAGTAATATCTTGTAACAGAGGGACACAACAGGAATAAATTGTGCAGTGAGGAAGATGCTGTAGATGTAATGGAAGCTCCAGCTACTATGAGTAATCACATTTCTTTGCTGTCATCTTGCTTTTTCATCAAGGAAATGCCTATTTGGAGGGGTGAATATTGTCCAGACCAAGGTTACCGGATCTTTTGGGCTGTGATTATGCTTGCAGAAAACATTGTAAGAGAGTCCCTCACTGATCAGTTCTGGGTCTGGTACTATCCAATATCGTCATGACTTGGATAGTGGAGTAGAGAGCATGCTTACAAAATCTGTGGAAGATATTAAGGGGTTGCAAGCACTTTGGAGGACAGATTAGATTTCAAAACTACCTTGACAAATAAGACAATTGATCTGACACTGAATTCAGTGAGATGAAATTCAAAAAAGTGTAAAGTACTACATTTAAGATGGGGGGCGGAGGGGAAATCAAACTAACACCTGCAAAATGGGGAATAACTGACTAGGTAGCAGGACCACTGAAAAGGATCTGGCAGTTATAGGTGATCACAAATTGAATGAGTGTTCATAATGAGATGCAGTAGTGAAAAAGGTTAATATTCTGAAATGCTCTAACAGGAGCATCACATATAAGAGTTAGGGAGTAATTGTCTCCCTCTACTCAGCACTGGTGGGGCCTCAGCTGAAGTACTGTGTCCAGTTCTGGGTGCCATACTTTAGGAAAGATGTGGATAAATTAGAGGGAGCCCGGAGAAGAGCAACAAAAATAAGAGGTTTAGAAAACCTGACCTATAAGGAAAGGTTAGAACACTATGCTTGCTTAGTCTTGAGAAAAGAATACTGAAAGGGGATCTGATAACAGTCTGTTACAGGCTGTTATAAAAAGGATGGGGATCAATTGTTCTCCAAGTCCACTGAAGGTAGAACAAGTAATGGGCTTCATCTCCAGCCAGGAAGATTTTTTTTTTCTAATTGCTAATCTAACTGTAAGGGAAATTAAACTCTAGAACAGACTTCCAAGGGAGGTTGTGGAATCCCTGTCATTGGAGATTTTTAAAAAAAAGGTTAGACAAAAGAAGTCTCATTATTGGTCTAGGTTTTTGTTTGGTTCTGCCTCAGAGGAGGAAGCTGGACTTGACATCTCAAGCTCCCTTCCAGCCCTATATTTTTGTGATTCTATGATTCATTACATAGTGAGCACTGAATTCAGAGTATCCTACAGGATGATCAACAGTCTGCTTGGGAGATCTGAGAGAGAGAGAGAGAGAGAGAGAGAGAGAGAGAGAGAGAGAGAGAGAGAGAATTATAGCCAGTTTCAGCTCACAAGGCAGCTATTCCACTCTTTTGGAAAACATGGAGAGTTTTCTTTTGACCAGTACGTTCTCATGCAACACAGAAAATCACGAATAGGCAGGAAGACCTTGGAAATCCTGTCAACTGACTGACATTAGACAGTGTATTACTTTCTTGGAACCATTCAGTGTGGTTGGTGCAGTACTAGAGTTCTGATAACAGCCACCTGGCAAGAGTTTCATTCACATATGTTAAAAGAAATGTGTTGAATAGTAAATAAAACGTAGATACTACTTTTGTCAGAAAGGCAGTTTGTAGCCAGATATAAACTACATCTTTTGTCATCAGAAAGAAGGGAGAAGAGAGTCTAATTACTACTTGCAGATCTCATTTTCATCTCCTAGTTGATGTTATTTCTCCAAGGAGAATGTGGTTTCCTTGAGAGAAGAATTGGTAGCTACAGATTCACGTGGGTTCAGAGTTTTGGTTTATGGTTGCTGCAGAGTCTCACTCGGAGCTTTCAGCCTTTGTTTCAACTACCTATACAACTGTACAATCTTTCACATCTATCAAATTTTGACATTGCTGCACAGTAGACTCAGTCTGTCAGCCTATGGTGAACAAGTTATGCCAAATAACCCAGTAAGATTAAGAGTTGGCAGATATAAAAGATTACAGTTTTCATGATAAATGGTAAGTACAGATTTCCACCCACTCCTTCCTAATCACTATAACTTAGAATGGTTCAGAAGGAATCACTAGACCTTTCTCTAACTAGAAAAGAGCATTACACAAGCTGCACTTCACAGGTTCTTCCTTTCATCAACCACAGCGTCCACGTAGATATATTCCTACTATCATCTATTTGGATTACAGTAGCACTTAAGAGCCACAATCACTGACCAGAACCCTATTGGGTTGTGTGCTTGTTCAGCACCTAATAAATAGGCAGCAGTCTCAACACACCAGTACACTAATATCTAGATAGCACCATTCTAAACCCACAAGGAAAAAACTTTGTGATCTTAGCTACTGTTACTTTGCGCTCCGAGAAGTGCATAGTTTATTCCTGGTTTAAACCACCCTCCATGATCTCCTCTGGTAAAGAGAAGTTGTCCTAATAAGAGCAAAGTACAGAAGAGCATATTTGCTCAGCAAGCATTTGTTTACACAAGACACCATAAACACTTTGTAACTGAACAATAATTTCTAGTAATTCCGTAAAGCAAATATTCTAATGCCAATGGTATTTTGAAGGCATTTCTATATCTGCATGAACAAAAAAGATTAAAGGTCTACAAAACATGGCCAATGAGGGAATATTTAAAAAAATGGGCTTGTTTAGTCTGAAGAAGAGAAGACAAAGGGGACAGGATAGCTATTTTCAAGTACACAAAAGGTTGTTACAAGGAGGAGGGTGAAAAATTGTTGTTCTTAACCTCTGAGGATAGAAGCAGCAGCAGTGGGCCTAAATTGCAGCAAGGGCAGTTTAGGTTGGACATTAGGAAAAATTTCCTGTCAGAGTGACTAAGCACTGGAATAAATTACCTAGGGAGGTTGTGGAATCTCCATCATTGGGGATTTTTAAGAGCAGGTTGGACAAACACCTGTCAGGGATGGTCTAGATGAGGCCTGCACAACTCGGAAAGCAGCAAGGGCCATATTACTGCAAAAAACGAGCTGCAGGCCGAAAAGCCCCTCCCCCATCCGCTTCCCCCCCACCCTACCGCTTGGTTTGCCCCACCCCTACTCACCCTCTGTGGGCTGCACAGTGAGCCCGTGCGGGCTGCATGTGGCCCACAGGCCGCATGTTGTGCGGGCCTGGTCTAGATAATACTTAGCCCTGTCTTGAGTGCAGGGGACTAGACTAGATGACCTCTCGAGGTTCTTTCCGTTTCTTTGATAGAAACAGAAGCCTTTAGGTGACTATTCTGGTAGTCTTTAGCCTGAGAACTTGAAAAGCAACAAATCAGGATTGACGTCCAAGACCGTTGTTCCTTCAAAGGCTTCCAGAGACATGGAATGAATGAATCAAGGCTAGCCCACCAGAGAAAGATCTTGGTGGGCAGCGGTTCACTAGATGTTAAGTAATTTGATTATCTTCTCCACATTCAAATACAGGCTGTTTTAGTAGATAACTGCAGTTCCTCAGTGATGTTCTGATGCAGTTCACTGTGATCCATATCCTGCATGGTGAAGCCACATGGTTGGTCTGTGGAATCAGTGATCAGGTCTTGATTCTTCACTCTGCCATTCTGCCACAGCCTCCACCACTTGTCTTTTGGTGACAGTCTTCAGATTTGGGGTCCTTTGGCCACTAACCAGAAGGGATTCCTGGACTAAAAGCAGCATCTCTGGGGTCATTGGAGGTCTTTGTAGATGAGCAAGCTCAGGTTTATCATCATCTGGTCATATTATTGCTGCTTCTCTTCGGAGGGATGGAAGATAGATATGTGAGGACGGAGAAAGTGTGTTGGGATTGACATCAGCACTTCTGTGACAATTCTCATAGTAGTGTTTCATATGCATGTTACCTGCACACACTGGTGCACAATATTCAGCTGCTGAGGAAAACAAGGGCTAAGGTGGATGTCCTGCAAGGTGTGAGCATCTGCTCCCTAGCTGGTCCCAGGTAGTTTGTGGATTATATTGTGCCTAGCCTTTATCTTGGCAGCAGTCATTTCAGATGTTGGCAACGTGAGGCTATGATCCACTCCAAGATATTTTGGGAAATCCTCGTGCTTGAGTTTGGCGTGACACTCAGGCAATTCTTTGCATGGCAGCTGCTCAGGTGGAATGCAAAGCACTGTTTGGAGGGGTTTTAAGGTTCAGTCTGAGTCACCTTCACCATTAGTACTCCTGCACTTTTATCAGATCTTCTGCAAGAATGCGTCCCACTGGAGTGAAAGTGCTCAACTGGGAGGACTAGCGCGAGATCCTCCACGTAGCAAAAATTCCGTGACTGGTTTGATGGCATAATGTTGATAAGAAGGATGGTGCCAACATGGATCCTCATAGGAGCCTGCTCTTCAGTAGATAAGATCTACTGGGTCTGTGCTATTAGGTATACGCCAAACTTGCAGTTGCTGAGCATAACTCTCACTAGGAGCAGTGTTCTGCAATGCACTATTTTCGACACTTTCAGAAGCAGGCCGTCCCATCAAACTGTGCTGTATGCTGAAGACAGGTTCACAAAGGCCACTGCTGTTTTAAGCCTGCATGGACAGCCAGCTTTGATCGGAGTTACAGTTTACCTGATCATGTATACTTTGTCCTGGTTGAAACCCAGTTTGATCTTTAGAGATGTAGACCTCAAAGATGCTTTCTGAGAGCTTGCATGTTATCCATAGTAAGATAGTTTTTTGGATTTTTTTCCCCCAGTTTTCGGATGCCAGTGACCTTTGCCTGTTGCCATACTTTGGGCATTTGGCAAAGGGCATGCAAGCAGCCACGCAGACCTAGGTTTTTCAGAAACTGTGGGAAGATGCCATCTGGTTGGGCAGCCTTGCTACGGTTGAGGGGCATTATGGCCTTGTCCACATCTTCTTGTGAATGGCTTTGATATTACTTAGCAGTCAGATGAAGGAGTTCTATTGCTCCCTTTCCGCTTCCCTTTTGTGATGATTCATTTTTCAGACTCAGAACTCAGGAACATTTGGATGGTGATTGCCACATATTACAGCCAGTGCTTTCTACACTGGGAAGAGTTCACACCACCCAGATTATGGAGCCTCCAGGATTTACATAAGGCCATACCAGGTCAGACCAAAAAGTCCCTCTAGCCCAGTATCCTGTCTTCAGACAGTGACCAACGCCAAATGCCCGAGAGGGAATGAATAGAACAGGTAATCACCAAAGGATCCATCCCCTGTTGCTCATTCCCAGCTTTTGGCTTTCCTACATGAGTGAGTGGAATCTAGGATCTGCTAGATGAGAGGAATGGGCAAAAGCTATGTGGAGTTCAATAATTCCGGGAGTTGAAGCAGCAGGGTCACGTTATTCTTTTAGGGATGCCTCACTGTCTGTCAACCAACAAGAATTGTGGCTTGGCTGTAGTTGGGAGGAGAAGGAGAGATGTTCCATTTTGTGCCCTCTTTAAGAAGGCTGATGAACCTGATGTAGCTGTCTATGTTTGCAGGTACCCTGTAAACCACTTTTTCTATGGTTTCTGAGTAGCCATTCCCATAAGCCTTCCTAAAGTTCCAACATGGCCTTGGTAGGGTTATGATTAGGGGGAGTGGAGAGTGACATATGACAACAGGAAGGTGCTCGCTGCGCATAAAATTGTCAAGAACAGTTCATTCCACAACTAGTGGTCATGTGTTCTGACCACAGAACACAACTCACACATCTAGCAAGTAGTCTTGTCTCTGTCTGGCAGAACAGAAGGCTCCTTGCTGCTTGGAATTGAACAGTAGATGCTTGTCTTGATTCAAAGCCCATTCAAAAAATTGTTAATCTGAAGTATCATTGTCTTGTAACCCCAGGTTATATGGTGGCAACTGAGGTCTTCAACCCATATTAAAGGGTGGTTGTGATTCAGTAAAACCTGTATGGTACAGGAGACATTTGGTGGCTTATGGACATTGGGAATAGCAAACTCACCAATTCTCATTGTGATTACATATGATGTTGAAGAGTTCAAGTTCACACAGCAGATTTTCCAGAGCTCATCTCACAAATGTTGCCAGTTTGTTTTGGGGGATGTTGGCTCCCCACTAGATGTTATTCTAGAATGCTACACATTTTTGATGCTTTTTCATTATACAATAAGTCTCTCTCTTGTTAAGTGCTTTGGCATAACCAACGCTACCAACATGACAACCAAACAGCGGACAACGGCCTCAGAGCTTAAAATGCAACTTAAGTGAAACGGCCCTCTAAGGGCCATCACCAAGAGAAACATATGATCATACTTAGATGTATGCCACCACAATGTAGAAGGCTGTCTCCTACAAAATGTGATGACTATTATATCAACAAAAGATCTATTATCTTGTGTTATTCTATTAAAACATATACATACGCATAATCTTTACAAATCCAGGATAAACCAATGGTGTAGCACACAAAGCTGCACGCAATAGGATTTTGAGATCCATACCAGGCAGAAGCAAAAGCCTCAGGAATCTGCTTAAACATAGTTTCATCCACAACAGTTTAAATTAAAAATACACCTACTTCAAATTGAATTAAACATACTCACATTTTCTGTAGTTCCAGTAATTACATGCAATCCATCATAAGTTGATTTGATATACATTCCCTAATGTTTGGTTGGGGGGAGAAAGAAGAAATTGAAATAGTCAAATTTAAGAAAAGCAATGCCAAAAGTAAAAACTTGCATATTAACAATTTAACAGTTTAAGCAACATCTTAAAACAGACTCATTCTGTGTAAAAAACATCAAATATATGAAAATTCATGGACTCACATTTATAAGTAGTGTGATCTAGTATCAATGTGCTAAATGTTCCTCTTTTCCTGAATTCTTGGGCACTCAGTACATACAAGTTAAAGAGATGGGAATTTTATACTTCACTCTTTGCAGATGATCTTTAAAATATTTATTTTTAAATAGTGAAACTTAACTTCTTTATAGCCTTGACTATCCTGGAGAATTTTAGATAGGGCTAGAGTCCCTTGCATGCCAAGCACCTCCTCACAAGTTTGCTACAAATATTCTACAGACAAGCAAGCTCAAATAATCCCTGTTCTTAGTGCAAGCCATCTTGTAACATTATAACGTTGGCGTAAACCAGGAGCACAGGCAAACCATGATCTAGTACCACTTTACTGTACTACTACGTGTGGATGCAAGGATGAATGCTAATGAAATAGATCTGATCATGTGGATTCTTTAACATACCATCTACAAATGGGCTAACACTAACATTTTAATTACACATGGTAGACTTCTGCAGCATAGGAGACTTGTATATCAGATTCCATATAGGTAACACAAGCACTTTTCATTCCTGATAAACTGTTTTGAAGATTCCTTATTGTCTGTGCTGTGCTTTTTAGCTATGCAGTGCCATGCAAATGCTAAGTGCAATTTATGTGCCAGGAATTATCATCCACCACTTAGAAGCATGAACGCAACTTTTTTTTCTTTCTTGATTTTCTTCTCCATTTACAAAGATTTATCCTCCCTGCCCTCCTCCTCCACCTTCCCCACATTTCTTGCAGAGCACAAGTAGGGTGACCATATAGCAAATGTGAAAAATCGGAACCGGGGGGTGGAGGGTAATAGGAGCCTGTATAAGAAAAAGACCCAGAAATCAGGACTGTCCCTATAAAATCAGGACATCTGGCCACTCTAAGCACAAGCTATCATGCTGCTGTTCTGTGACTGCCCTTATTTGATACCGAAACCTCATTGAAGAGGTTGCCATAGTTCTGGAACATGGTTAGTTCATTTATGTGTCTTCCATTAGTCCTGCAATAATGTAGCTCAACACACTAGAGGCTCTCCATAATAGCACCCAACGTGTGGTGTTTTTTTTTAAACTGCTCAACAAAAGATATTTCTCACTTCTTTGTAGTTTTAAGACTAAGTTAAATAATTTCAAATAAATATTTCAGTTTCCTTAAAGGCATTTAAATGTGAACCACCTCCACTCCAGCCAGAAAGGTCCCATCTCCAATTTTTTTTAAACACCATTCAATGGAATATCCAGCCGGACCAACCATATTCAGCAGTGCTGAGATGCAGATAGTGAAATTACACAATATGCCATTGCATGGTCAAAGGTTCACCACACACCTCTGCAAAACACAACCCCCAAAGAGACCCCACGCCCAACCAAAACCACAGATCAAAAACTCCCACAAAACTACAGACCAAAAAACAAACAAAAAAATATCCTTCAGAAAGTCTCTGTGCACAGCTGATTTAAGTGTCCAGCAAAGGTAAGGGATCACCATGAATCCCACCAATAACCAGGTATACTCAGCATATCATCACCTCAGAAATGCCTTACACACCCATACACCCCCCTTATTCCCACCATTGGCTCTCACTACAGCACACATCCTGCTGTGGCTTTACGAACAAGGGCCTGATTCTGCAGACAGTTTTGCCCCTAGGTTTAGTTATTACCAAGCTGAATCGTTACGGATTTTAATGGGAGTAAATACTACTCAGGTGTAACAGCTTGCAGCACCAAGAACTAACAATGCAGACATAGTAACCACAGAGCAGCCACAGGAGCAGTCATAGCTGAGTTCTTACCAGGCCTTCCCCAGGTTTAATGTTGGTTAAATGAACCTCTTCCAGACATGCACTCTGGCTCATCAACAGATCTGTAGTTGATCTGATCATCTTGTCACAAATTCCATTTAAAATCTTGGACTGAAAATGAACAAAAATTTGTTAAGAAAGCCACATTCAAGAATTCCTTCCCCCCACCCACTCATTTCTCAATAAAGCGGAAGTTTTTTAATTACAAAATCTGGCCCACTAAGGAAGCTTGATAGAATTGCTAGCAGAATATGAGAACATTCAGACAATTCTTCTCTACAGCCTTGTCTACTCTAGGCTTCTGGGGTAAAAATCTGACACTACTCCTACCACCAGGAGACAGGAATGTTGGGACAGTTAGTGACACCTTGTCTGCATAACAGCTGCCTGGAAAAAAAAGGCAACACGACACCACCACTCTTGCAAAAATTTAGTCTATATTTTTCTGAATTTTTTTATTTTGAAATCCAGAACATTTGACTATCGTTAATGCCAACAGCTATTTAGATCTGCCTTAAGAGGTGTTAAGTCAGGATGGTCCTAAAGAAGCCAATAACAATTTGTGAGTACTCTGCACCAAGCTTTTGAGTAGGAAGGCATTTAAGTATTTTAGCATCAGTTATCTCCTTTGTGCCAGTTGCTAGAATCCTTACAAACTTATATTTGCTTGTTACCAAAATATATCCAATCCCAAACGAATTCCATATCTGAAGACACATTCTGACATTAAACAATAGTCTGAGTTACATACATGTGAAGTCAGTAAGAGTCAGGCTTTGCATCAGAATGGAATAATTTGTCTTTTACAAACAGGCAAAATGACTATTTAATCAGAGAAAATGTAATGATCAGAACATCTATTTTCTTCCCACACATTAAATTTCCATTACACATCACGTTGTTTAAATTCACATCAAGACACAAAATACAATGTATTTAAGTTAAAGTTGTTTTCAACAGTTAAGAAAAAAAGAGGCCTTAAAATCTTCAGGATAGCATTTATTTGTAACTGGCTGAGAAATTGGAAGGTAGCTCACCTGAGAGAGTAAATATCTCCAAGTGCCCTTGGGACTTCTCACTCAGTGGAGACACATGTAATTAAGGGGCTACACAAAATGCAGCCTTGTATAAAGATAGCTCTGTCAAATCACAGTGGGCACAGGGTAAAATATTCACAGGGTTTTTTATTCTAAACCAGATTTACAGAACTGAAATAATGTAATTTAAATAAATTGAAACAATACCTCAGCATGAATACAAGGAACTGCTTAAACAAGGGAATTCCAAACAAGAGTACATGTATGGAACGGGGTGTGGAAAAAATGAGAAACTGAAAACTCCTATTTGCTTGGTTTCCTTGGACAAAATTATTTTTAGCTATTGTGCTACTGAATGCCTAAGCATCTATCAGCAAACGGAAGGCCTTATCAAAGAACACAGCCTGGCTCATGTCAAAAGCAGGAAGTGATGATTAACCGTTACAAAATATTGAAAGCATTTCATTACATCCCACTGTTGGTCACAAGATTGCTTCAAAGCAATTTTGAAAACTCAGAGCTTTCAAAATGAAGTATATTTAGACATAGATCTTTCTAGTTCCATAGGCAGGACAGTGCCTTTACAAGGACCACAGCAATGTACATTATCTATTAAATGAAGTGCTATATCCCCCGCTGTGGATCATGGACATTTTGCTTTACTTGATCTAACATCTTTTTACATTCGTTCCCCTCCCCTAAGAATCTGAGTCAGACATTGGACTTGAAGAAACACTCATGGAATAATACCTTAAGGATCATCTATTGTATATAGCAGTGCTGACTTATACACCATTAAAAATTCACCATTATCCCTTCTGAAAGAATAATGAATGATAAAAACACCCTGCAATGGGGTTTTGCTTCCATGGTATGTTTCAGCTGTGTCAGTCTGAAACTCTGGAAGAATTCCACGATGATTTCAACAGCTTCCACCCCACCATCCACCTCAGCCTGGACCAGTCTACACAGGAGGTCCACTTCCTGGACACCACGGTGCAAATTAATGACGGTCACATCAACACCACCCTATACCGAAAACCTACCGACAGCTACGCCTACCTTCATGCCACCAACTTCCATCCCGGGCACACCACACGATCCATTGTCTACAGCCAAGCACTGAGGTACAATCGTATTTGCTCCAACCCCTCAAACAGAGACCAACACCTACAAGATCTCCACCAAGCTCTCTCAAAACTACAATACCCGCACAAGGAAATAAGGACACAGATCAACAGAGCCAGACGTGTACCCAGAAGCCTGCTTCTGCAAGACAAGTCCAAGAAAGAAAACAACAGAACACCACCGGCCATCACCTACAGTCCTCAGTTAAAGCCTCTCCAACGCATCATCAGTGATCTACAACCCATCCTGGACAACAATCCCTCACTTTCAGAGGCCTTGGGGGGCAGGCCAGTCCTGGCCTACAGACAACCTGCCAACCTCGAGCATATTCTCACAGCAACAGCACACCACGCCATAATAACTAACTCAGGAACCAATCCATGCAACAAACCTCGATGCCAACTCTGCCCACACATCTACACCAACAACACCATCACAGGACCAAACCAGATCAGCCATACCATCACTGGTTCATTCACCTGCACATCTACCAATGTAATATATGCCATTATGTGCCAGCAAAGTCCCTCTGCTATGTACATCGGCCAAACTGGACAGTCCCTACGAAAAAGGATAAATGGACACAAATCAGATATCAGGAATGGCAATATTCAAAAACCTGTAGGAGAGCACTTCAGCCTTGCTGGACACACTATAAAAGATTTAAAAGTCAGCATTTCGCAGCAAAAAAACTTCAAGTCCAGACTGCAAAGAGAGGCTGCAGAGCTGCAATTCATTTGCAAATTTGATACTATCACTCAAGGATTAAACAAAGATTATGAGTGGCTAGCTAACTACAAAAGCAGCTTCTCTTCTCTTGCTATTCACACCTCCAGTTCAGCTTCTAGAGGAATACCTCACCCTCCCTGATTAGAGATAACAAGCTGGTTCAGCCTCACTGGACTAACCCTGTTATCTCCCACCTGATTCTTGCGTACCTATTTATACCTGCCCCTGGATACTTCCACTGCATGCATCCGACGAAGTGGGTATTAGCCCACGAAAGCTTATGCTCTAAAACTTTAGTTAGTCTTTAAGGTGCCACAGGATTCTTTGTCACTTCTGCAAGACGACACTGAAATAAACGGCAACACAAATAACTAAGTTGTAACTGAAATGCATACTTACTACATGTAGAACTTTATCTTCCATTTCAGCCACAGTGCAATCCTACAAAGAGAAAATAAGCTAAATTAACAGAACTGTGTAAACAAACTAGGTTGCAAAATACTGAAATACTACCACCCCTGACCTCATGCAAAAAGGGCAGTATCTTTGGAGCAGGGATCAATCAGAGATCCGCTTCACCTTCTAGGGATCAAATGTACCACTGAACAATTTTCTGACACCTGGTCTAAAAGGCAGTACAGACCTTCAAAATGTCAGAAGAATACAAACTTTCAGTTACTGCAGAAGAATTTTCCAGGAAAAGTGAGTTATGCACAAATAAAGACGGACTTTGTTAACATAAACCATACGCACTTGTTTTAGATACTGCAAATACTGAGCCAGCTATTACTGTATTCAACATTTCAAAAGGAATAAAAACACTGGTTAAAAATAGCTTCAGAAGTGCTTTTAAAATATGCTATTGATGGCATTCACGAAGGCAACGGAACAGCACACAAAGCATTATTTACACAGCCCAGGTACAAAAGACTTTGAACTGAAAAGAGTTCATTTAGTAGATTACAGAAGAGACCATTGTTCGCTAAAAAAATCCAGCAAAACTGGAACACATCAATATATTCCCAGGCAAAAAGAAGGGGAGAGGGAGGCTAAATATTTATCAATTACTTAAGAAACCCCCACTAAGACTTATTTTCCTAAAAGTAACAAAATGTTAGATTATATTTGGGGGAAAACTCCAAACATTATTAAAATCACTTGAACAATCTTAACTTTGATCCATATCACACCTGCGTTCCAAGCTGCACAACTGTCACACCTCATTGTAAAAGACTGAGACATTTTAACAAAGATTTTTCATGCAGAAGGATTTGCTGAATTAGAGGATTTGCTGAAGACCAAGTACACACAGTCTGCATAAATCTTTAAATCTACTTACTGTATAAAGTTTGCTGTGAAGTTGAAGAATTTGCACACAACTTGGGTTTTGTACATAAATGTAGATGTTATTGTAGTGTGAGCTCAGTACCCTGAGTCCTTAGCATTAAGTTAATTTTTGGCCTAGTTCTTAAGGGGGTTAGAGCCACTGCCTATGTATCTGTACCAAGTCTGACCACACTTCTAAATTTGATATTCCATATGCTTTGGAGACTTGTCCTGAAAAGTGCTCCAAAGGCAGTCAGTCACTTTTAGTGGACAGAAACTTCACTTTTTCTGGTGACAGTGTAGTCACATGAGAAATAAAGAGTAGCTTGCTATACTAATGTAAAGAGAGAGATACTGTACTTTGTTTTAAGTGATTCAATAGAAAACAACAAACCAACAAGAGTAAGGTACTAAAAAGTCTTTTAGATCACTTCTCAATTTTCAGTCACTAAAGTAAAGACACCGTGCACTGTTTCCATGTGGGACTGTCTTTGTTGTTCTGTGGACAGCCATACAGGGACAGAATAAAGGTTGTATGGTGACTAAAGCCACATCTACACTACAAAACTTATGTTGACTCAAGTTATGTTGGTATACAGATACCATGGTTGGTATATCGCTTGTGCCCATGCATACTTGACTCCTTGTGTCAGCAGTGTAAGTGCTCACCAGGAGCGCTTGTACTGATGCAGAGTGCAATGCACCCTGGGTAGGTATCTCACTGTGCAACTCGTCACCATCCAGCACACTGTCTTTTGGGAAGTTTTGGCAATGCATGATGGGGCCAAAAATCAGTCACATATGGGGGTCACTGAAAGCATGTGGTCAACGTCCCATTTTGCAACTGTCTCCATCCCATGTTATCCGTATCCCATAATTTTCATGTTTTTTTTAAATCCCACAAACACATACGGCTTCCTCTGTCCACCATTCCTGAAAGAATCATGGAGCCTGCACTATTATCACAAGCATTGCAAGAACAGACCGCACAATCCTGAAATATTTCCAGAGTTACAAGAACCACTGAATAAAGTGGGGAAACATAATTCTTTAAGAGGACAGACTGCTGTGGGACATAGTGAGAATCAATTCAAGGTTGTTAGTGGCATTCAGGGAGCAGCTGCAGATGGAGGAATGCTGTTTCTGGGCCTGAGAAACAAGCACTGACTGGTGGAACCGCATCATAATGCAGGTCTGGTATGATTAACAATGGCTGCAGAACTTTCCTGTGCGTGAGGCCACATTCCTGGATGTGTGCAGTGATCTTGCCCCAGCCCTCCCACACAGGGACACCAAAATGAGAGCTGCACTGACAGTGCAGAAATGAGTGGCAACTGCACCATGGAAACTTGCAATGCCAGGTTACTACTGGTGACTCAGGAATCAATTTGGAGTAGGGAAATTCACCATGAGGGCTGTGGTGAGTCAAGCATGCAGGGCCAGTATGCAGGACTGTGACTCTCAGCAATGTGCAGAACATAGCAGATGGACTTGCAGCAGTACTGCTCCTGAACTTCAGTGCAATAGATGACTTCTATCTCTCTGCTTTGGCATCAGACCACCTTGCCATTCAATACACCAAACAGGAAGGGCTACTTTTCTGTGGTTATGCAAGCACAGGTGAATCACAGGGGATGCTTCACTGACATCAGTGTGGGCTGGTCTGGGAAGATGCACGACACACACATCTTTAAGAACACAGGACTGTTGAGAAAGCTACAGGACTTTCTTTCCTGATCAGCAGTTTACCACTGGAAATGCTGAAATGCCAAAAATGATCCTGGGGAACCCAGCCTACCCTTTGCTCCCCTGGCTTATGACAGCATGTACGTCCACCTTGACAGCACCAAGGAACAATTCAACTACTGGCTCAGCAGGTGCAGAATGACAGTTGAATGAATTTTTGGTCATTTGAAGGGTCACTGGCATTATTTACTTACAAGAATGGACCTGAGAAAAACATCCCAATGGTTATAGCTGTCTGCTGCATAATATGCAAAGGGAGGAAGTTTCCATGGGGCTGCAGGGCAGAGAAGCCGGCATCGGAATTTGAACAGCCATATAGAAGGGCTATTAGAAGCTCAATGCAGAGCTATATGGCTCTGGGAGGCTCCGAAAGACCCTTTTAACACTGAGCAAGAACAGCATGTGTTGTAGTGTGTTCTACCTGGCTTTGCAGGAGTGATGTGATGATCACTGTACAAGTAGGAATACAACACTGTCAAATCACCTGTTCATTTTGTTTGTGAATTATCTCATGAGTTATGTGGCACTGAGCAATAATAGGTAAGTGGTTGCTTTCAGAACTGCTGATCACGTAGCAGCATATGTTGTGAACTAATAAAGACGAATTATATTCCAAAAAACACAATCAGTGCAAAAAAAAGCAATTTTAAAACTAATACATTAAAAAAATTAAAATGTAATGAACAGAACATATGAAGGGCAAAGAACAGAGATACCCATTTCAGCTACACATACACCAACCGTAGCTTTCACAGGTATGTTTAGCTAGGATTGTTTTTAATGTCCCTTGGATGGCATGGGAGGGGCAGTGCAGTGGCCCCTGATGTCACATGGAATTTTAGAGAGGTGGGTGGGGGGGTGGTATAGGGAGGTCCTGATATTGATTTTTCAATGGGCTGAAGTAGGAGGTGAGCCCAGGACTGTTGAATCTGCAGGTCCACCACAGTCTGCAGCCTCTGTGTTTGCTGCCTGAGAAGCCTCATTCTGTCTTGGTGCAACTCCCTCTCCTTTTCCTGCTGGGTCTCTCTCCTCTCCTCTCTTCCCTTCTCCAGGCTGCCCACAATATTCACCCTCCAGGCCCTGTGCTCGCAGTTTGATCCAGCAGTGGCTTGCAGGGTCTCACTGAACGTGTCACCCTGAGTCCTCTTCTTTCTCCTCTTTATCAGGCTCAGGTATTCTGCAGGTGTGGAAGGAAGTGTGAAGGCCACAATGGCAACAGCTGAAGATAGAACACAGAGGTACCACTGTCAGCGTATTCACAACAGAAAGGAAAACTTACTCCCCTGCAGTTGCAAGCATGACATTCTCACTTCTGCTTGGGATTGTCTGCGCTCAGCGCCAGTCATGGCACGAACCATGATGAGTATGGCCCACTGTGGGGTTGGGGGAAATGAGAGGGGAATTGCTTGGTTGCATGATTCCAGTACTGTAGGGCAATGGCACTGAATACTGGCAGTTTTCCATAGGTAGTGGTGATTTTAGCTGATCTCTCACTCCTGAGGGTTACAAATGCAGAGATCCCACAGCTGCTGTGGTGTCGTAAAGCTTCCCGAGCCCATATGCTGCTTGCCTGTGCTGCTATTGCAACAGGCCCTGCTGAAGTTATCACTGAATGGAGGGCACTTTCCTATGACCACAGAGGACGAAATAAGGCTGCCATCCCTAGAAACCTTCAGGAGAGGATTGCTGAGCACCTCAATGAAAATTTCATGGAGATCTCTCCAGAGGATTCAAGGGACACCCCAGTGTACATAAACAAACTGATCTATGTGGTCCCCCGCCTAACTCTAGAGGGGAATGAAAAGCAAATAGCAACTCTACAGCTCTTGGTTGTACCACTACCTCTTCTAGCATGAGTAAATTAATGAAACAAGTCAAAAGATGTGTCTACTATCCCTGTGACTGAAAATTGATCTGAACACTTACCTGAGATTCCTTTCCCTGCATCAGGCTCACCCGAGTATGGCATGCAGCTCCTTGTAAAAGTGGCACCAGGTCGATTGCTGGCCTCTCTGGTCTTCTGGTATGCCTGTGGAGTTCCTGGGCTTTCACACCACACAGCTGCTGGTCCCCATTGTACTGGCTCTTCTGCATCCTGAGCCATCTGCTCACAGAGGTCAACATTTCTTCAGTTGGTTCAGAGCCGTGTCTGTCTTCTTCCCATAGGCCCCGAAGACCCAGCATCTCCTGTCTACCCCAAGCCAGAGTGCTTCTGGAGCGTGTGGCCAGCATGGGCAGCTAGGCAGCTGCGCTCAACAATGGAGAGCTGCTAGGTGTGATCATTAAGCTGGACAATCGTCAAAAGGAATTTCAAAAATTCACTGGGCTTTAAAGGGAAGGGAGGCTTCCAGTCTCAGTCTCTGTGACACCTGCGCAGTGGAGTTCATAATGGTGTCCTGAGAGGTCAGCATGAGGCAATTGTAGGACATGTTGCTGGAGGACAGTCAGACTCAACATAAGTAATTCAGTGTCTATACCTGCACTGTTGTCACTCAGGGAAGTGGTGTTACTATGTAAGCATCCTGTTATGTCAACATAAGTGAGAAACCAATTTAAAGTGAAGATACATGCACAACTAGATTGATTAAGCTATCTTGTGTCAACCTAACTTTCTACTGTAGACCAGGCCTAACTATGCCTTTCCTTATTTGGTTTTGTTTTAAGTGCAACTTATAGTAGAAAATTTGGGAAAAAACTTAGTTGTGAAAGGTTTTTTGAAAAAACTACCAGGTTCTCTGAAAGGTTGTCTCTTAAGTACCTTTGATAGAAATATACAACTTTGACTCCAGTATAAAGTTGTTTGTTTGTTTGTTTTAAAATGAGAATTTCCTGTGGTATTTGAAAAACATAACTATTCAGTGAGGTCCTGTGAACCATGCAAGCTGTGCAGGAATTAAGCCTTGCCAGTGACTAACCTTGCTTTAACCATGTTACTAAATTTCATGTTCTAAACATGACACTCAAACTGCAGCTTTGATAAGGCAGATGGACCCACGTCTTCATCCCTTCCTCCCCCACTAAACACAACCACAATCCACATCCTCAATTATTTCAATCTGAGTTGGCTTTCTTGATGATCCAACACAGAGTCTAACTATAGTTGAAACAATTCTAAAAGCAGTAGCATCTCATTAATTTATATACACTGGTTAAAAAGAAAGGCTTGTCAACATGTTGGGGAATGGGTCGGGGGGGAAGGGAAGGAAGCAGGGGTCAATTGAAAAGCCTTGAATAGTGATCTACTAATGCACTGTTAAACGTTAGCTAGCTACAGGGTTATGTGCAGAATGCCCCTTAGCAAGGGTAAGAAGGGCATTTAGCAATTAAGCAATAAACCCTGTTTGGGTGCCTGGTTCCTGCTTTTTTCTATGAGACTCCAGCACAAATCATTTGAGGTCACCTGCAGGAGCATGGAGTTATCCCAAAAGGAGAGAGGCAATTAATTTATTTTCTTCCAGTATATGCTTTGAAAAGTTTTTGAAAATGCCATAGCTTCCGGGCAGGAAGTCTCTCTCACACACATGAGGTGCACAAACCCATGCCCTAGATTCCACCCCACCTACAAAAAAACCCTGCAATAAAATCCCCAACACACACCACTTACCTGACCACCTTCTGCGAGGGAGTTCCATGCTCCAGCTGGCATCAGTGGGAGCTGCATATCACAGTATTGTACATACTGAGGCATCAAAGGAGAGCGGGAGCCAGCCACTCTGACCCCAGCTATACCCAAAGCATGAAATGAGTTGGTCTGCTGAAAGTCACATACGTGCTAAATGCCCCTCTAGCCATTATGATTTGGGCCAATCACAATAGTTAATTTTTAATAAAACATTGTGGAAATCAGCCTAGTGGAAGCAGAAGCGTGGGGGAAAGGCAGCTCTTCCAGTCACCTGTTGCAGTCCACACTCAGAGGCTACTGCTCTCTTCCACGGTATAATTTGAGTTGCTATTGTATTTATTAAAACAAGTTACCAATGTTGATTCTAACTGGAGTTAAAAAGTCAGCTTGCAGGTTTTCAAATTCAAAGCAGCTATTCCAGCTAACCCAACTCTTAAAATTAATGAAAACACTAATGGACTTCAAAACGGAAGCCGGATCAGACACCTAGTTCAACACTGCTGAAAAGTTTTGAAATTAACTGAACAAAAACCTCAACTGCGGGAGAACAGAGTGACCAAAGCTGGTAGCAGCCAGCATGTACCTGCTCATTATCACGCATATGGTACTCCAGCCTGTGTTTTCCTCATTAACAAGTTGCACATAACTAGTGCACAGTTCCTTCCCCAGCCACCCACCTGGGTGAGGTGAGAAAAGTGATGAGGAAGGAAAAAGTCAACTGACCTTCTGAACCGTGGTGGTGAGATCCAAGCAGAGCTGAATGATTCTGTTCTTTGTCGCTGAGAAGTCAGCGATCCCTGTAAATGGGGCCCTGTAACAAGACAAAATTCTCTTAGAATGCAGAGCCCTCTCAGCTTCCAACTCTGGCTGTTCATGGGCACAGCACACAGATTTACACAGTTGCAGGTCAGATAGTTCTAGCATGTCCTAGGTTTGCTATCAGGTTAACACTGTAAAAATGTAATCTGAATAACGGAGCTGGAGTAAATAGATTAAAGTGACTTTTAACAGAAGTGCACCAATATGGTGAGAAACAAACTATCCTTATAACAAGTGTGAAAAATATTTCAGCCAAGATCAGCCTCTGTAATGGCTTGCTTTTCTCTACAAGGTAAATCTGAACAGCTGCTAACCTTTCAGCACTGTTTACAAAGGACTCAAGTCCAGCTCAGCGAAAATACTATCCCTTAAAGGAGACAGCTTTAGAGAACTGTTGAGGGGGCACCTTAGCCCCACCTGCTACTTTATGAGGGGCCGGGAGAGAAGGGAAAGAGTTCCAGAACACTGACTGGGCTCAAAGCTGGATAAGTCAACCATCTTGCTGCTGGGGCTAGCAGACAGGAAAGTCAGAGGGGGCTGGCAGTGACCCAAGGAAAGAAGCAAGTGAGAAGAGCAAGCTACTGCCAGGGAACACCACCTGACAGGGACAGCAGGGCCATTCATGGGATAACAGCTCTTCCTCTCCCCATGATCTTCTTCTGACTTCCCTCACCACAAGCTGGGTCCTTAGGAAAGCTGGCAACATGCGAGAGAATTTACAATCATCTCTTAGCATCCCAGCCATGATGCTGGGACAGGATATCTGCTCAGCTGCCTGTTTAAAAAACAATCATTTTGTTAACGTGACTTCAGGGGCCTGGAAAAACATAGGCAGCAAAAGAGAATCCTTTGCTCTTCCTTCCACGCATTAGGGTTGCTCTGTGACAGCTGCTGCAAAAACAATCATTTTATGAGGGGGGTGGAGCAGAAAGTTGCATCTGTATAGGGGAGCGAGAAGAAGTAGGTGCGGGGGGAGAATTTAATTTAAAGCCCTGTCTGCACTAGGGAAATTTGAGGAAGGGAGGGAGGGAGGATCACTGTAAACACTGTTCAAATCCATTGATTTTAGCAATATCATCAACTCATGCGCTGTAGTCACCAACAGCCTGGCAATTCAACTTGTTAATTACAGACATCCTAAGATTTAAATAAAGTGGTGGTCTGAGTGGAAAAAAGACATTTACATCCAGACACCACTCTAGAAGCAGCCTTTGCAAACAGAAATAATTCATTTCACTAACACAAGTGACCATATGGCTTTTTTTTTTTTTTTTTTTTAAATGAGAGTACCAATCTCATACCTGTCCAACCATGCTAGCAAGGTCTTAGCAGCGCCAATGAGCTCCACCACTGAGGTGAGGAATTCATTGGGGGGTTTGTGTGAGGTTTTTCCATCATAATTTGAATTTTTCCTCCTGCTGCTGATATAATTCTGCAGGTTGTTGGAAGCAGCTCGCAATTTGAGAACCAAGTTCTTCATATTGTCTGTTTCAAGGCCATAATTCTGCAAGAAAAAGAGATTTTTTAAATTGACTTACAAAACTATCTAGAGAGTCCATCTAAGCTAATTGCACCACAAAACAGACTATTTGGGATGGAGGCTCCAGAGCGCTGCCTATAATTTCTATCTCGTGACAAAAGAAAAGTTGCTCTGGAAAAAAGCAGTTTGATTTAACTACACACCAATGGACAACCTGCTCTATGAAATGCAGTCTCTGATCTATATTAGACATTTGAAAGTATGCTATTAAGCCTAGTTATTTTCAATGCTCTTAACTCCAAGAGAATGCAGGAAATCCCCAAATCTTGTTGCGGGTGTATAGGTAACGGGTTTGGAAAGCAGGTGTAGGTGCTGTCCCAGATGCAAGGACCTGAAAAGTAGTCCATAGATTTCTGAACATTCAGATGTAGCAGGGTTCCACTTCCAGCTGCAGAATGCCATGCAGACAAACACATCAGAAGCTGCCTCACTGAAGGCCTGACTTTATTTACTTTGTGACAAACGTAATCAATTTCCACTGAAGTCATTGGGAGTTGAGGGAACTCGGACTCTTAAAATATTAGGGTCCACAATCCCACCACATCACTTGATTCTTAGTGGAACACAGCAGCACCGATTTCACTTTTCTCCCATAAAAGAGCATGGAAGTCTGGCTGCTCCCAATACTGTGGTGGAAAACCAGAAGTAGCACAGCTATATTCCACTCACAACAAAAAAAGAAGGGGAAGTTTAAACTGCTGAGGGACAAAAGCTGAACTACCAGGAAACAGATATGAATAAATATTTACACCAGGGTTTTGACTGTGAAATTATAAACAGTTCTGACTAAGTGTTCCCCTACTAGGAAAGTGACAAAGAGTCCTGTGGCACCTTAAAGACTAACTAAAGTATTAGAGCATAAGCTTTCGTGGGCTAATACCCACTTCATCAGATGCATGCAGTGGAAGTATCCCGGGGCAGGTATAAATACCTGCCTA